>CM070534.1:15943962-16388642 GCA_036346415.1 Raddia guianensis | reverse complement strand
AATATCACAAGCCAATATTCATCACCTGTTAAACATTTGATTAACATATATGATGGGGGACGGGGTCTCGATCTTTCAACATGTATAGATAAACACGATTGGTGGAGAACTTGACGTTGACGATCCGATCTTGAACAGCACCGATCTAGGCCTGCAATCACTACACCACCGTCTACGTTTGATATCAACCACGCAAGTGCACGGTCGACCTCACCATGAAGGCTAGTTCCTGCAAACGAATCGAGAACACAAGCAAGAACGAAGAAGAAATAATCTCGAATTGCAAATTGATATTAAGATTATGAAGTTGGGATTCCACAAACAGAAGATCGGCGATACTGCAATGGCAGAAAAATATTTAAGCAAAACCCAAGTCTAACAATAATGGCTACGAGGTTTTTAATAGGCAGAAGGGGTTGCGGCTAGAGTTTGGGGCGCCCCCCAATGCACGGGATACACGGGTCGAAGCCCAAAAGACAAGGTGACGTAGCACCAGGCGGCCCAACAGAATATGGTTGTCTCTTGTTTTGATGATTGTGATCAACTTAGAAAGAATTTGGACTTGCGACCAAATCCATTGGAAAGTTCTCGTTGAGAGCTTCTCCGTAATGTACTTGAATACACCAAACGGAGTTGATATGCATCTGCTACGCCCGTTTGAAGACAGACTGCTCCGCCGTGACCGATCTAGACTCCAACTCATGGTAGACTTGGTTCCCGACCTGTCTTGCCGCAAAGTCCCAACCTCGCTGATCAACACCATGATTCCTAACTACAAACACAATATTATTGGGTAGTAACTCGCTCTTGTCGATACTGTCTCGTGTATTAAGGAACAAGCCCACCTGGTGGTTTAGTTGTCGCGCATGAGTCCTTGTTATTGGTCCTTGCACAACAGGTGGTGGAAGAGTGGACGCATCGGTAGGAGTGGTCTCCTCGTCATCCTCCCCCTCTTGACTTGGTGTCTTCCTCGACTCAATCTCATCTTCTCCCAAATATTGCCGCAAATCTGAAATGTTAAAGTGGGGCTTACCCCAAAATTTGCAGACAACTCAAGTTTGTAGGCATTATCATTTATTCTCTCAAGCACCCTAAATGGACCATCCGCACGGGGCATCAATTTAGATTTCCTTAAATCAGGAAAGCGCTCCTTGCGCAAGTGTAACCAAACAAGATCTCTAGGAGCAAAAGTCAATTCCTTCCTACCATGTCTACCAGCAATGCGATATTTGTCATTCATGTGTTCAATATTCTCTTTTGTGGTCTCATGCAGTTTTAAAATAAATTCAGCACGTTTCTTAGCATCCCTTTTCTGATTATGGTAAAGGCAATAGGTTAAGGGAGCACGAGGATTAAAACCATACATTACTCGAAAAGGACTTACCTTTGTAGTCGAATGTAGCGCATGGTTGTAAGCAAACTCCACGTGAGGAAGGCACTCCTCCCACAACTTTAAGTTCTTTCTAAAACAGCTCGCAACATCGTGGATATGGTGCGATTCACAACCTCCGTTTGGCCATCAGTTTAGGGGTGACAAGTAGTAGAAAACAGCAACTTTGTCCCTAATGTATTTGACGGCGTGTTCTCCGCTCAACCACTGCGGATCACACCCCTGGTCAGATTTCTAGTCTGCTAGCCAACTCGATCAAGCTCGATTCGATTTGAGCGTCGGGCACAACAAGGAGCGACTCGAGATTTACCTGTGTTCGGACTTCGCGCGGGTAATAGTCCTACTCCTGCTGAGCCTTAGCTCTTTTCTCGATTGTGGTTGAAAGGAAAGTGTTTACAGAGTGTTTCGAATGCACGAATGCTTCTGCCACCGTGCCTCTCTCCCTCCCTCTCCGCCTCTCTCCTTTCCTTTTATACCAACTTTGGGTGGAGAGAGCCGAGGGAGTAGGCGTCTGATGTTCTCAAGATAATCGACAAGACACGACGAAGAGACGAACGCGTGCTGCTGCCCACGCCACAAGCGCCGCTCACGCAGCTTCTGCAGTGGCCTCGACCCAGCATAGTCACACCGTGAGTCTGCGGGTGGGCCCCGCCGCTCCTCGACACACGGCGGCCTCCTCAAGCAACTCTCTCTCTCTCGGCCATTTTTTCGCCACCATGGATAAATTCGCTTGACTGCAAGTGTCATCAGAGCGTAATCATTTCTTCCTCCGTCCATCCGTGGCGTGATGTCTCATTAAATGCGCCGTCCTTGTGCAGTGGGGAGCCTCATTCGTCAAAACTCCTTCGCAATGCTCCTCGCTTGCTGGTCCTGGCCTCGGCGGCGGGGCCTCGCCTGGTCTCAGAGGGGGCTCGCCCACAAGACTACTGGCCAGGCTGGGCCTCGCCACCGGGTCGGAGGGGGCTCCCACGCGCTCGGGCGCGCGGGGGCCCCGCCTCGCCAGGGGGCTCACCATGCACCTGGCCGGTGTGGGCCCTCCCGGCCTCGAGGGGCCGCCCACGCTGGGGCCTTGCTCGCCGCATGACGCGTGGGGCCTCCCTGCATCCCGAGGGGCTCGCCCACGCCACTGGCCTTGCTCGCCTGGCCTGACGCCGGGCCCTCCTGCCTCCCGAGGGGCTCACCCATCACTGGGCCTTGCTCGCCCACTTTGACGCGTGGGGCCTCCGGCCTCCTGAGGGGCTCGCCCACGCCACGGGCCTTGCTCGCCTCACCGACGCTGGGGGCCCTCCAGCCTCCGGGAGGCTCGCCATCGCCACTGGGCCTTGCTCGCCTCACGACGCTGGGGCCCTCTGCCTCCCCGAGGGGCTCGCCCCACGCTGGGCCTTGCTCGCCTCACCGACGTGGGGGCCCTCCTGTTTCTCCGAGGGGCTCGCCCATGCTGCTGAGGCCTTGCTCGCCCACCGACGCGTGGGCTCCTCCCCGGCCTCCGGGGGGCTGCCCACGCCACTGGGCCTTGCTCGCCTCACCGACGCGTGGGGCCCTCCTGCCTCCTGAGGGGCTCCGCCCACGCCATTGGGCCTTGCTCGCCTACCGACGCGTGGGGCCCTCCTGCCTCCGGAGGCTCGCCCACGCCATTGGGCCTTGCACGCCCGCCTGACGCGTGGGGCCCTCCCGGCCTTCCTAAGGCTTTTTGTACCGGTATTTATTACACCGACAAGAGCCGGGTCCACCATGATACGCGAACCGTCAGCGGAGACTTTTCCGCTTTTGCGGGCGGAGACGTAATCGTGGGGGCCCACCACCGCGCACCAGACGTCTGATTCTCCATCCGCACACGATCTTCCTCGGGAACTACGCCGCTGAAACCAAAAACGCTGGGCCAATGATGGCGCTGCTGCCGGCGGAATCCAAACCGTCGGGCTCGCGCCCCACGCCTATAAATACTCCTCTCAGCGCCGCGGCCAATCCCTCCGCACGCTAAGTCTTCAAGTTGTCCGTTGCCTTCTTCGCTGCTACCACAGCCTTTTGCTGGTTGCCACCAAGCCTTTCGCCAGCGCCACCGCCAAGTTTCCATGGCTCCCAAGCGCAGCAAAGGCCGCCGCGGGGATGCCGCACCATCTTCGGGAGCTGCTTTGCCTGCTTCCACTGTCGATGAGGATCAGGTGGCGGCTTCGCAGTCTTCGTGCACCGACCGCCGCCTCGTTCATGCGCCGGCACCATCGCGCGCTGAGTCCTCGCGCGGGAGATCGTGACCTTCTCTGAGGCGTATGGCGGGCCTTGTCCCGCCAGACCAAATCTTCTTGGGGTGTTCGCCTTCGGATCCGGGATACAAGACCTTGTTCCTAACTCGATCATGGCCTGGTCATCTTCGCCCACCTGCGAGATGTTCGTGGGGACGATGCCGAACCTCCGCTCTGGCGCCGACTCTTAAATCTTGCACACGGGCTCTCGCCGAGCGCGGTTGATTGGAGCTGCTACCAAGCGCTCGCGTCACCTCCGCCTTCATCTCGCCAGCGGTCAAGTCCAACTGGAAGGACTGGCACCGGCAGTGGCTGTACGTGGAGGACTCCAGCGGCTGCGACGATCTTGCCCTTCCCGACGATCCCGCGGAGCCCACTGCCGACTGGGGAGCCCAGCCAGACGATCATGCGAGTACGGAGGCGATGGCGGCGCGCATTGCCGAGCTCCGCCGCCAGGGGCTCACCGGAACCCACGTGGTGGCAGACTTTTTGCGACGCCGTCTTTGCCCGCTTCGCTTGAGGGCGCGCCCCGCCTGGACGTACTACGGCGACAACGACGGGACCCGCACTGCTCTTGGAGGTGAATACCCTCGCGCTTTTTGATTTCAGACCTTCTTTCTTTCTATTTTTGGCTAACAATTTCTCACGCTTCTTCTTTGGGTGTTGGTGATGGGAACGTCTTCGGCGACGTGTTCGGGATCTGGTGGCGGGCTATCGACCACGCCGACCGGCGACACCGCCGACGGGCATCCGCCCCTCTGCGCCCAGGATCCACGGAGCGAACCCTTACTTGCAGGCGCTGCCCCCATGGAAGTCTTCGTCCCGCGGTCCAGTGGCCCGGGACCATGCAGATCCATGAGCCGCCCGCGACCGCCCAAGCTTCCGTGGCCATCGCTGCCCCTGCCGTGGCTGCTGACTCGCTTCGCTTGGGAAGCGCCATCATCCTTGCCGCCGACGACGACGACGACGAGGGAGGGGCGAGTTCAAGAGAACGCGCCTTCAAGCTCTCGAGCTTCGCCGCCACCGCGGCCCAACCAGCGGGGCCCTGCTGCTACGCCGCCGCCGCTCATGCCGGGCAGGCTTGGCGACTATCAGAATTGGCGCCGCGCTGCTTCCGCCTCCCACGCCGACGCCTCGCGCCTGGCGTCGCTGTTCCGCATTGGCGCTCGCCGCACCGCATCGCGCGCCAAGGCCGTACGGTTCGCTCGACGGTGGTGATCGCGACGCCGCCACCGCCGCCACAAACAAGCGACTTGAGCTCCCCTTCGGCTTCGCCTTGGCGCACCGCTTCAGTTGGCTTTCCTGGCGCTACGCACACTTCGCGATGGGGTTATACGCTCTGCGGTTTTCGTGATACTGAACCCTGTTTGTCCCATGGAACAGATGGCGATGGGGGCATCGAGCTCCGCTCCACGCGACTCGCCAGCCCAGCGTGCCCGTCGCTCCTTCGACGGAGGCTGCTTCATGGCGCGGAGAGTCCGCGCGGCGTCGAGAACCCTCTCGCCACCTCGCCCGTGGTGCTGCCGCCATCTCGGCCGTGACGCCGGCGTAGGTCGTTCCTTTGAGGCGCCGCACCCTCTCCGCACTGGCGATGCGGAGGAAGCCTTGCCTTGGCGGAGCGATTCGCCCGCGAATCGCGGGCGGGCCACCAGTTAAGACCGCCCGCCGGCGGCGATAGCCGAGGTCATGCGGCAGCTCAAGCCGCCATTGCCTCGGCCGCCAAGCGATCGAGACCTCCGCACGGAGCACGAGCTCCTCCGAACTCGCCGACATCTTCGCGACCGCCATCATGCGGCTTCCGGACATCTGCATCCTTGGGTGTTTCTCGCATCCCATTCACGGAGGAGACGGCCGAAGATCTGTTGGCGCGTGGGGACGAGCCGCTGAAGCCCTGGCGTCCTTCCGGCTGTGGCGCTGCGGACGCTGAGCGATCGAAGACGGCCACCAAGGCGCTCTCGAAGCAGCGCGGTTCATCTTGGGCAACTGTCTTGCTCGAGACGCCGCGTTTGATCTCGACACCGCCATCGGGAGCTTTTCGCCACTGGACCGGTTTGAGCGGTAGCGGGTTGACACCGCCGCCCGACCGCGTGTCCATGATGGGGGCGCCGCTCCAGCCGGAAGAAGAAGGCCGGAGGAGAAGCGAGACTCCCCGCCTTTTTGCCTTGTAATTGTTGCCTATCAATGCAAACGAACTTTGCTCTTTTGTTGTGAGTCTCACTTGAACCGCACAACTTTAACTTGTGGAATTAAATCGGGGCACTGCCGCCAAAGGTTTTAGACTGAGCGTTACGCCGCAAGTGAGCGCTGCTTCCTTAGGCATCTGGTTACTTCAACCCTTATGGCCTCTCAACCCGACTTAAACATTACGTGGCGGCGCTTAGCCTCCGGAAGTGGTCTAGTCATTGGTGCGCCACAGCGCATTGCTTGCACCGAGCCGACACACCGTGCTAGAGCCCGCCTTCCGTCCGCCGCCTCGCACGGCGTAAGTTATAAGCGTTTGCCTTTGCAATTAAGGGCCATCACCTTAAGTACTTTCGCCACCGACTTTTGGCGTAATGTTTTCTAACAGACCTTTCTAAGGCTAAGCCAGCGATCGCCAAAAAGCTTTAGACGAGCTTTCCGTTGAAAGTGGCGCTTTTCCTCGTGCATCTGGTTACTTCAACCCTTATGGCCTCTTTGCGAACCGACCCTAGACATCGCGTGGCGAGAACTTAGCTTCGTAAGTGGTCTAGTCATTTGGTGTCATTGTTGGCGCATTGCCTAGACCGAGCCGACACACCAGGCTAGAACCCGCTCCGTCGCTTCGCCGCCTAACCGCGAGTCGAGGCGCTAAATCCCTTCAACTAAGGGGCCATCTGCCTTGAGTACTTTTTTTTGCCCCACTTTTCAGCGGAATGCTTTCTAATGACTTGAGGCGAAGAAGAAGCAGATGCCCACAAGGAGATAGAACTTATCTCTTATTGAAGATGGCTTTGTACAACGCAGCCCCGAGGCGGCGGTGAAGGAAGAAGACCTTGCCGCCGCTCCAAAGGAAGGCCCGAAAAAGAAACTTGGACTGCTACCTCACGGTAGAACTTCCTCACCGCTCGGCGTTCCAAGTGTTCGCCAATTCGCGACCAGATCCTCGAATGCGAGCCTGGACCGAGCTGGGCGGGAGATCGAGACCACCTTGAAGGGGCCTCCCATTGTGGGAGACAGTTTGTTGCGCCCTTTGCACTTGGATTTCTTGTGAGCGAGTGTCGCCTTGCCGGTGTTCTCACACACACCCGTCTTGCTTGATACTTGGCGCAGCGCCTTGCTTGATACTTGGCGGCCGGATAGCATTCTGTCTCGGATCTCCTCCAGAGATTCACTTCATCTGACGCCGGTGTGGTCTTGGTCTTCGCTGAACGCCGCCACTCTTGGGGAGCAAGGCGAGCTCTGATGGGAGCACCGCCTCAGAGCCATACACCAGGAAGAAGGGGGTCTCGCCGGTGGCTCTGTTGGGAGTTGTCCGCAGCGCCCACAATACGGTGGGAACTTCTTCCGCCCAGCGCTTGTCAGGCTTCTCCGGTGATCGAACGCCCTTGTCTTGAGCCCTTTGAGTACTTCGCGTCACGCCGCTCCACTTGCCCATTGCTCTTCGGATGCGCAACGGAGGCAAAGCAACAGTACCCAACTCTTCGCACCAGTCTTGGAAATCAGCGCTTTTGAACTGAGCGCCGTTGTCAGTGATAATTCTGTTGGCGACACCGAACCGGACGAAGATGCTCCTCATAAACTTGATAGCCGCTGCGGATGTGATCGCGGGACGGTAAGCTTCACCCACTTAGTGAACTTGTCGTGGCGGCGAACAGATGATATATCCTCCGGTCGCCCATGGAACGGGCCAGAATATCCAGGCCCTGCACCGCGAGCGGCGAGAGGCGGAATAGTTTGCGGCGCTGGGCGGTCGGTGGATCTGCTTAGCATGAAATTGGCACGCTTCGATCTCCTCACCGGCTCGAAGGCATCACGGAGGCAGTGAGCCAATAGAAACCGTGGGTAAAAGCTTTCCCAACCAACGCCCGGCTCACTGAATGGCTCCGCGACATGCCTCCATGGATCTCGGAGAGAATTTCCTCCTCGCTTCCCGAGGCGCGCCGGTAGAACTCCGTTTGCGCCACAGCGTCTGGTCCCCACCTACTGGGCGTGGCGCTTGGCCTTGCGCTATCTTCTCGGCCGATCGTCATCGCTTGGGATCACTCCATCCCGCAGTAGGCTAGGATCGGATCCATCCACCGACCTTCCGGATGAGTGTGACGGCGTTTCAGACATTGTCGCCGACGTACTCGCTGGCTGGCGTTTCGCCTCAACCGCCTCGGCGGTTCTTCGCCTCCTCCCTCTATCAGGGAGCTGCGGCAGGATCGATGGCGTCTCCTCGAGAGGTGGGAGCTGCGTCGGAAAGCGTCGTCCCGCCAGAAGTGGGGGCTGCGACGGACGGCACGTAAGTCTTTCTTCAAAGACCCGGCGGAGCAGTGCCCTTGACGAGGCAATCAGGGACAGTTCATCCGCCATGTAGTTGTCGCGCGAGGATGTGCCTGGCCCAAACCCTCAAAGTGCCGCTCCAACGGCGCACCTCCGCTTAGGTAGGCCGCCATGGCGGGATCGGCGGGAGAAATCCTTCCTCGCCTGGTTGATGACCGGGAAAGTCGCCTTTACTTGCTTGCCGCCGGATGCCAAGGGTCGGCCACCACGAGCCGGCGGCGATCCTTCATACTCGCGGCGTTGTTGGTGGCGCGGAAGTCCAAGACCACGGTGCCGGACGACATCGCCGATGGGAGACACCAAGGCGGCGCCAGATGACCCCTCCGGCGGAATGAGCCGTCGAAGAAGAGAGTCCACGGCGAGGAGGCTGGGGTACCTTCAACCGGTGTCTCACCGAGTCCACTCGCTAATGAACTCCGCAGAGCTTGCCCTTTGATGGCCACTCGGGGAGCGAATTTGAGATCGAATTCCGCCCGCTCCATGGCCCATTTGGCGTCGACCGTCGCCTCACGGTTGAAGAGGATCTCCGCAAGGGATACTTGGTCAACACCGTGACTTTCGCCCTGAAGTAGTGGCGTAGCTTTTCGGGATCTGTCGGACGGCGTGAGAGCATCTTCTGGTGCTGTGAATACCTTGTTTGGCGTCGTGGAGGACCTTGCGGCGTAGTAAATGGGCGCTGAACGCCTCTCTTTCCGCCACTAGCACCGCTGACCGCTGGGGGTTTGCCGCGACGTAGAGGATCAACGGCTCGCCCGGGTCTGGGGCGACCAGCACGGGCGGGGAGGTAAGATACTTCTTCAGGCCGTCGAACGCCTCCTGCGCCTCCGCCGTCCACTCGAACTGATTGGTCTTCTTTAGGAGCTTGAGCAATGGGAGACTTTTATCCCCAAAGAGCTATAAAGCGGCCCAGGGAGGTCAAGCGACCCACCAAGCACCGTGATCCGCCAAGTCGTCGGGGCTTCATGTTCTCGATCGCTGCGATCTTGTCAGGGTTCGCCTCAATCCCCCTCTGGGAGACGAGGAATCCCAGCAGTTTGCCCGACGGAACGGCGAACACGCATTTCTCTGGATTAAGCTTGATGCAGTACTTCCTCAGATTGGCGAAGGTTTCTTCCAAGTCGCCGATCAACTCCTCCGCCTTCTTGGACTTCACCACCAGGTCGTCGACATACACCTCCAGGTTCCGCCCTATTTGGGAGCGGTGAGCGATATGCATGGCCCGCTGATAGGTTGGGCCCGCATTCTTCAGTCCGAACGCCATCCTTGTATAGCAGTACACGCCCATGGGCGTGACGAAGGCGGTCTTGTCTTCATCTTCTTCGGCCATGCTAATCTGGTGGTACCCAGAGTACGCATCCAGAAAGCACAGCTGCTCGCACCCCGCAGTTGAGTCGACGATGAGATCGATGCGGGGCAGCGGGTATGGATCCTTCGGGCACGCCTTGTTGAGGTCGGTGAAGTCCACGCACATCCTCCAACGCCCGTTAGATTTCTTGACGAGGACGGGGTTCGCGAGCCACCTGGGATGGGCGACGCTGCGAACGACCCCCGCCCTTAAGAGCCTGTCCACCTCCTGGCGGATAACTTCCTGGCGCTTCCACCGATCGCTCGGACCTTCACGATGACCGGTCGCTGGCGGGAACGCCGCCAATTTGTGCTCAATCACCTCCCCGGGACCCCAGCCATGTCGGACGGTTGCCACGCAAACACGTCTGCGTTAGACTGGAGGAAGGAGACGAGCGCGCCTTCCTATTTGGCGCTGCGAGAGGCGCCCACCCGAACGGTCTTCGCCGGGTCGACTTCGCTTCAGGAGACCGCTTAACCTCTGCGGACGAACCGGGAGGCACGGGTCTTCACGGAGGAGCTCCCAAAGTCGAAGCCTCGCCTTCAGACCGTCGCTTCGCCCGGTAGAGGCGTCCTTGTCGCAGCGGGCGCGCCCGGCGGTCCACTTTCAAAACAATGGGGCGGCTGGCCTCGGATCTTCACCACCATGTACGATAGTGGCACACCGCCATGAACCTGGTCGGCGCCCGCCCGACCTAGTATGGCGTAGGAGGTCGAAGTCCGCCACCTCGAACTCGAGCATCTCGGTGCGGAAGTTGTGAACCTCCGAAGGTCAATGGAGATCGATCGCCCAGCCGACGGACTCGGCCCGGCGCGATGTCAAGAATGGGAGCGTGGCGAAGCTCCCGCTCTTTGGATCTGGAGCGCCGCGGCAACCCGGCGGACGGGGAGGTTGAGGAACTCCTCCGTCTACCAGCACCGCCCTAGCTTTACATTCGGACCGTGGGTGCAACCACGATCGGGAGAAGCCAGGGCAGCGATCTGGTTGGGTGATCGGCCGTTGAGCGCGACGGTCGCTCCGACCACGCCGTTGCCTCATCGACCCAAAGCGAACGCGGTGGCGCACACCTCCCTCATCATGCGCTTGAAGCTAGCGTGGGGCGGATAGGTGGTCGACCGCCGTGGATGACGGCAACCTCGCGCCCGCCCATCGAAAACCAAGCGAAGCCGTCTCCTTGCCCTTGCCATCGCCGGACGCTGCTGCTGCTGCTCGTGGACTCGCTTGTCCACCATCTTCTTCGACGACATGGCACCGCCAAGTCGTGGGAGTTGTTGCGGTGAATGGGGACAAGAGGGCCTTCCGTCCCACTCACGGGCGATGATTTCGCCGCCGTCGCGGCATGGGCCGTCGCGCCACGGCGATCGCCATAGCCGCCGCCTCGGCCGCCCTGCGGGACCGTACCGCCGGCGCGCGACCTCCTCCTCTTTTCGCCCCGCGCCCATTCTTGGCTGGTCGCTGATCGTCGTCGTCGTCGTCGCTCGGGCGGCCATGACCTGCGGTCTCGGCCGCCTTGCGCTTCTTCTTGTCCTTGCCGCGGGGTTCCTCGAGGTTCGGCCTCGCCCGGCCGCTGGTAGCCCGCCAGCAATGGCCGGCGGATCTGAGCCCTCGCTGAAGGGCGACTTGCGCCAAGGTGAAAACTCCTCCGTAGTTTTGATCTTGCGGGTGGCCATCTTCTCTTTGACCTTGGGGTCTCGGGCGCCTCGCCTGAATGCCGTGACTACGGCGTCGATGGAGATGTCAGGGATGGTGTTGCGGACCTGACTGAAGCGCCGAATATAGTCGCACAGCGACTCTCCTTTCTTCCGCTTCCACGTTGTGGAGGTCGTCTTCTACCGGGCTGCTCAAGGTGCCACTGAAGTTGGTGACAAGAGCTCGAGAGCTCCTTCCATGACCCCACGGACTCGGGGGGTTCATGAGCCACGAGCGAGCTCCACGGTGAGGACCGCGGGAAGTAGTTCGCCAGAACCTTCCCCGACCCTCCAGTCGGCTGCATCACCGTCGTATAGATCTGCAAAAATTCATCGGGGTTGGTGGAGCCGTCGTACTTTTCGATGGGGCGGACGAAACCGTTCCGCCTTTGGGCGGCGCAGACTCCTTAGAAAAGCGCGGCACCGGCGCCGGAGCCTCTGCTCTGGACGCGGTCCTCGCCCGCCGCCCGTCGCCTAGGGCGGCGCCGATGAAGCGCCACCCTCACTTGGCCGGGCCAGCTCTGGGAACCCTCTTGCTGGTCCCTGCAAGCGGCGGCGACAGCTGATCGCAGCAGGCGGCGCGCCCTGCGGAGCTTGTCCCGCAGTCTTCTCCATGCAGCAAGTGGCGGTCCTCGGATGGGACCGGAGATCGCGACCAAGCACGCTGCCGGCCGAGCCCCGTAGGGTCGCTGCTCTTGTCGTCTTGGCCCCCCCTCACGGGATATCTGCGAGGAGCGCGAGGGCAACAAAGAACGGAGGACGCGAAACGCCGGTTCCCCGCCCCGAAACTTGCACCACCGCCCTGGCGGCGTTTACGAAGCGGGCCAAGGTGGCCAACCACGCCGCCCGGAGTCCGGAGTTACCGGAACGGTGGGTTTTCAGCAAGGCCTCGCAGCGTGGAGGTTCTCAGGCCGGAGTGCACTCCTCCAAGGCCGACGCCGCTTAGCTTGGCCGAGGCGGTTGCTTTCGCCAGGTTTCAACCCTAGGCGGGCGGCCACCGTCCGGGTGATCCACCGCCATCGCGCGGCGCTTCTCTGCCGCGGCTCTAGCAGCCGCTTCCTGCTCCGTCGCGGACTGCCGCTCCGCCATCGCCTCCTGAAGAAAGGTCGAAGAGCCTGAAGCGATGCTAGCGCTCGCCTACCTGGCGCGCCACTGACGGCGTGTTCTCCGCTCAACCACTGCGGATCACACCCCTGGTCAGATTTCTAGTCTGCTAGCCAACTCGATCAAGCTCGATTCGATTTGAGCGTCGGGCACAACAAGGAGCGACTCGCAGATTTACCCAGGTTCGGACCCCCTCGCGGGTAATAGTCCTACTCCTGCTGAGCCTTAGCTCTTTTCTGATTGTGGTTGAAAGGGAAAGTGTTTACAGAGTGTTTCGAATGCACGAATGCTTCTGCCACCGTGCCTCTCTCCTCCCTCTCCGCCTCTCTCCTTTCCTTTTATACCAACTTTGGGCTGGCGGAGAGAGCCGAGGAGTAAGCGATCTGATGCTCAAGATACTCGACAAGACACGGCGAAGAGGCGAAGCGTGCATGCGCCCACGCGCCTTGGCGCCACCTCGCGTGCCGCAAGTGGCCTCGACCCGCATAGTCACACCGTGAGTCTGCGGGTGGGGCCCCCGCCTCCTCCCGACACGGGCGGCCTCCTCAAGCAACTCTTCTCTCTGCGGTCAATTCTTCTGCGCACACAGGATGTACCGCTCGAGACTGCAAGTGTCAGATGGCGGTAATCATTTCTTCCTCCGTCCATCCAGCGTGATGTCTCATTAAATGCGCCGTCCTTTCAGGAGGGGAGCCGTCGTCCAAGACTCATACGCAATGCTCCCTGTGCGGGCCCCTGGCGCCAGAGGCCCTCGCCTGGTCTCGAGAGGGCTCGCCCAGCGCCCCTTTGGCTTGTGGGCCTCGCCTCCCCGTCGGAGGGGGCTCGCCCACGCGCCCGCCTGGCGCGTGGGGCCCTCGCCTCGCCTTCAGGGGGGGCTCGCCCATGCACCCGCCTAGTGTGGGGCCCTCCCGGCCTTCCTAAGGCTCTTTGTACCCCGGTATTTATTACACCGACAGTATTCCACAATGTCCTCCAAAAATGACTAAAAAATTTTGTGTCGTGATCTGAAACAATAGTGGAGGGTATACCATGCAAACAAACAATGTCTTCGAAAAATAAATCCGCAATATGAGTGGCATCATCACTTTTATGGCAAGGTATGAAATGTGCCATTTTTGAAAACTGATTCACAACAACAAATACGATATCCCTACTTCTTTTTGTCTTAGGCAAACCTAGAACAAAATCCATCGAAATATCCTCCCACGGAACACTAGAAGTAGAAAGAGTCATATATAAACCATGTGGATTTAATCGCGACTTAGCTTTTTGACATGTGAAGCAGCGCGCCAAAAAGTGTTCAACATCACGCCTCATCTTTGGCCAATAGAAGTGGGTGGCCAAAACATCATCCGTCTCCTTTACACTAAAGTGTCCCATCAGGCCTCCTCCATGAGCTTTCCGCAATAACAAAAGACGGACAGATCCAACTGGAATGCATAGGCAGTTAGCTCTAAATAAAAATCCATCATTGAGTACAATTTTATTCCAAGCCCTCTCGTCCTTACAATTAATCGAAGCATCTTTAAAATCAACATCTTGAGCATATTGTTCTTTAATAGTATCAAGTCCGAAAATTCGACAGTCAAGTTGAGTCAACATAACATTTCTCTGAGACAAAGCATCAGCAATTACAATATATTTCCTTTTCTTGTGTTTAATGATGTATGGAAAAGATTCAATAAATTTGACCCACTTGGCATGTCTATGGTTCAACTTGTTTTGACTGGGAATATATTTGAGAGCTTCATGATCATAGTAAATAACAAATTCCTTAGGCCATAAATAATGTTGCCGCGTCTCTAAAGTGCGCACAAGAGCATACATCCCTTTATCATACGTGTTGAAATAAGCAACGGGCTTACCTTATTGTATGAGGACGCCGCCAATCCCAATCCCACTTGCGTCATATTCAATTTCGAAAGTCTTACCAAAATCTAGAAGTTCGAGCAAAGGTGCTGTTGTTAACTTCCTTTTTTAACAAATTGAAGGCGTCCTTTTGCGATTGTCACCAATGGAATGAAACGCCCTTCTTTGTCAGTTCATTCAATGGTGTGGCAATGGTGTTGAAATTCTTCACAAAGCGGCTGTAGAAGCCGGCAAGTCCATGGAAATTTCGCACTTGTGTGACTGTTTTAGGAGTCGGCCAACTCTTGATCGCCTCAATCTTGGCTTCATCGACCTCAATTCCCTGCGGAGTCACGACATAACCAAGAAACGAGACTTGATCGGTGCAAAAGGTGCACTTTTCGACGTTACCAAACAAACGTGCATCTCTCAAGTATTAAAAACAACACGTAGATGCTCGAGATGTTCAAAAAGTAACTTGCTATATATCAAGATATCATCAAAATATACCACCATAAATTTACCGATGAAAAGACGTAAGACCTCGTTCATTAACTGCATGAAAGTACTAGGTGCATTAGTCAATTCAAAAGGCATGACTAACAACTCATATAACCCGAACTTAGTCTTAAAAGCAGTTTTTCATTCATCTCCCAATTTCATTTTAATTTGGTGCTACCCACCACGCAAGTCAACTTTTGAGAAAACAGTAGAACCACTTAACTTATCAAGCATGTTGTCTAACATAGAAATAGGATGACGATACCTTATTGTGATATTGTTAATGGCTCTACAATCCACGCACATGCGGCAGCTACCGTCTTTCTTAGGAACCAACAGAACAGGAACAACACAAGGACTAAGGCTTGGTTGCACATACCCACGGTCCAAAAGTTCTTGGACTTGTCGTTCAATTTCCTTAGTCACCTCCGGGTTGGTCCTATATGCAGCACGGTTTGGCAATGTCGCTCCTAGGACCAAGTCAATTTGGTTCTCAATCCCTCGAATAGAGGGTAGTCCCAGGGGCACCTTAGCAGAAAACACATCATCATACTCCTGCAAAAGGTTAGTAACAAACAGGCAGATAAGAGACAGGCATTTCATGGAATGAGAATAATGTCTCTTTACATATCAAAGCATAGCAAGATGGTTCAACAAGATCAGACTTTGTTGCAAGCAAAACACCACCCTTCAATTTAATACCCTTGGTCTTAACAGCAAGTTTGTTCTTATCTTTCTTTTGTGGAAAATGGTTTTAGCTACTTACTGGTTTTCAGATTCTAGGGTGTTGTCCCCTTCTCATTTTCTAGTCTTTCCCTATCAAATTGCATAATTTCAGAAGAGGTCATAGGAAGAAAAGTGATTTACTTCCCTTGGTGCATCAGAGTGTATGTATTATCCCTACCATGATGAGTGGCATTAGTATCATATTTTCAAGGTCGGCCTAATAAAAGTGAACAAACTTGCATAGGCACTACATCAAAATCAGCATCATCATGATATGATCCAATAAAGAAAGGCACTCTATATGTTTGGGTTACCCGAACCTTACCACTATTGTTGATCCATTGAACATGATATGTTTGGGGATGGGGTTTTGTGGTCAAGCCAAGCTTCTTGACCAGGTCAGAACACACCAAGTTGTTGTAGCCGCCTACGTCAATGATGGCTCGAACACGACGGTTCTTGACGATGAGTAACATATGAAATAAGTTGTGACATTGCACTCGCTCGGGTTGCTTCATTTGAGTGCTTAGAACCCGCTGGACAATGATTGTACGGTATTTTTCCGTGGCTACCACACCCAAGGCTTCCTCATCGTCATCATATTGGTCAGTTGTGTCGTCATCATATTACCTACGAGGTTAGTTGCAAGGGCATATTCATCTTCTACATCAGAAGCACTAATGTACTCACCCTCGTCAGTCGCAATGTAAGCTCGCTGGCTTGGGCAGTCCTTCATGACATGGCCCATTCCATTGCAACAATGACATACGATTCCTGTGATACGTCCCATGGAGGCAACAGATGAAGACGTCTTCACTGGAGCCTGCAGGTTAGAAGTCTTGCTTACCTCGGGTGTACGTTGGGTGGTGACGGTGCTACTGAACGCGCCATACAACTCGAGGTAGCAGTAGGCCGAACGGCAGGATGTGGCGCGGATTTGGATGAAGTTGACGCCTGCCTTGGAGGGAAAGTACTAGCAATGTTGCTTCGTGGTCGCTATTGTCATCCCTACAATTCTTTTTCTGCCAAAACAGCAAGCTGGAACAACCTATTGGCATCATGATAATCCTTGTAATCAATAATATTCTGTCTGTCTTGTCTTAACCCTCCATAGAAACGAGCAATTTTGTCCTCCTAAGTTTCGTCTACCTCGCAACGCAACATGCCAATTTAAAGCTCTTGGTAGTATTCCTCTACCGATTTGTTACTCTGATCAAAGCGCTACAATTTTTTGCGCAAATCACGTTTAAAGGAAGGCGGCACAAATCTATAGCGCATTTGTCTCTTTAGTGTGTCCCAATTTTCAGGTTGTATGTTAGACTTTACTAGTTCATTTCACCAAATTATAGCGAAATCCTTGAACTCGCTAGTGGCTTGTCTAATTCTATATATTTCAGGGACAAGGTGAGAGTTAAACTTTTGCTCAATAGTCATTTCCCAATCGAGGTATGCCTCAGCGTCAAAGTTCCAGAGAAAGGAGGTATGGTAAACTTAACTTTAGCAAATTGATCATCATCGCTATTATTATTAACATTATGACCATTATTACCTCTCATACCTGGCCGTCGGGGGTGGAAGCGCCCCTCTTGTCGAACATCTCGCTCCACGCGATGCATAGCAGCTTCATTGGGGCGACGTTCAGCATTGGCATGGGACTCTTCATCAACTTCATTTTCTTCATCTACATTGGTTCCAGTTGGAGGCTGCTGGTTCTCCATGACCTCAACCCTATTGGCAAGGTCTGAGATGCGACGATCAAGCCTCTCAATGCCCTCCTGGTTATCTAGCCGGACCTTCACGACGTCTTCCCTAATCTCTCGGTTTGTCTTGGCCATTTCTCGGGTTGTTTTGGAAAGAGCATTCGTGAGTTCCTTGTCCCTCCGTGCTAGATCGTCAGTAAGATCTTGGAATAGCTTTCGAAAATCATCATCATCTCACGTAGTTCAAGCTCTTTTCTGAGGGCCTGTCATTGTTAGTAATAAAACAGAAGATAACACAAAAGTATTATCCCTATCGACTACTAGTCTTGGGCAGGTCGCTGGTAACTCTCAGGCGTCTTACCTCGCTCTTGCAAGGTTCTTACCAATGTTGCAGTGGGTTCAACCGGCTGCTTGGTGGTGATGATGACAGGTGAACGGTGAGCGAAGCGATTGCAATGTATGATCCTGTGTTGACAAGGAGTTTGTGTAGCTCGGAAGGCAATTATAGTAGCAAAGGTTAGCAATAATTGAGTTCAGTAAACAAAGCTGAATATATGTCCAACGACCTAACTAGTGCTGCTGGCTTAAACGTGTTTATAGGACTGTTAGAGCAAGCAACTACAGGAAGGTAGAAACAGGGACAATTAGGATGTAAACAATTCAGACCCCGATGGCTTATATCATTTTTTTTGTACTACGCAACTGTTTTCTGTGCGCTGCCTCTTTCTTTCACCAATTTTTTATATGATTTTTTTGATATTTTTAACCTCAGCAACACAGTAATATGGATACGGAGCAGTTTTCCCCTCAATCTGGAGGTTAGGGGTGGCCGATACAATTTCTGGAGGATGCTCTGAAAACCGTGCAGGAACTTTGGAGGCCGAATAGGTGGTCTTCTTGATGGCTTTTAGGGATCCTGATTGGACCAAAAGAGACGTGGTGAGATTTGGTTGGATGCGTCTCGTCGAGATCTTTCCAACGAGTGGTCGTGGACCCAAATCGAAGTTTGTATGAGAAAGTTAGGGCTATTTTATCGAAGGGTCTCCGGATCAGGGTTTTTGGGTAGGGCAAAAATTTCGTTTTTTGACTATGGGAGGTGAACAGTGGGTATGCAGGTTTACAAAACAGAGGGATAGCGATGCAGGTCCGTTGATACAAGGCAGTTTCCAGCCTATCTATGGTTTACGATGGCAGAACAGTAGCACAAGACGGCTAGCGGGGCAAACCGAGTAGGACTCGATTTGGTTGCGGGATGTGTGGCGGTGGTAGGATTGAGGATGCTACGGAAAGCTCAACAGAACTATGAACACAATCTAAACCAGCAACCAATCATGGACTAAGGACGCTAACTCAAAGCAAACTGAAAACAAAGATTGCAAGGGATCAATGTGGTTTGGACAGCGGAAGGGATGACGAACGCAAAACTTATTTTGATGGGGCAATTTTCTAGACTCTAGATGTAAGATGGACAATGGTGATAGAAGTATACCAGACGGGCAACCGAGGCTCTGATCTCCCTTTATCCCACTGGTTGTCCTCATAGTTGTGAACTCGCGGAGACCGAAATTTTAATTCAGTTAGGAGAACCGCTTCTGGGCCAGAAACTAAGAAAAAGGGTGTCTGCCCGGTCGCTCGACTTGGGGTTGTTTTGAGTCCCCAAAGGACCGAAGGCAATTCCATGACCCACCGCGTTGCATATGGCTTTAGGCGATTAAAAATCCTTACTTTAAGTCCTTGTAAAATTAATCCATTGACACATTCCACCTGCCCGTTGTTTCTTCGGTGAGCCACCGAGGCGTAACAAATTTTGGTGCCCAACTCCTCGTCCCAATCTTGGAACTCGCTGCTCTTGAACTGAACACCTTGTCGGTGATGATTCAATTGGGCACGCCAAAACGTACAGCGATATCCTGGAAGAACTCACGCACTTTAGAAGCCGTGATGTGCATGACCAGTTTGGCTTCAATCCATTTCGTGAACTTGTCGATGGCGACGTAAAGATGGATGAATCCACCTTGGTCTCACTTGAGAGGAACCACCATGACCAGATTCCAAACGGCAAAGGGCCAGGTGATCAGAATTGTCTATAAATTCTGAGCCAGCATGTGAATCTGCCATGTAAAGAATTGACAGCCTTCACACCTGCGCACTATGTCCATATCTGTCACGGCAGTCGTCCAAAAGAATCCTTGCCTATAGGCCTTGCCTACGAGAGAACTCGCTGCTGCATGATGCCCGCATTCCCCCGAGTGGATGTCATGTAATAGATCCTTGCCTTCTTACTGAAATATGCAACTCCTTAGTATCCCAGAACTACTCTTGCAAAAAAGCTCGTCCCCGACTACCTTATAGTTCTTGCTTCGGCATGTTATACACTCGGCCAAGCTTCGATCATCTGGTAATTCATCTCGGATGAGGTAATCTAAGTATGGCTGCGTCCACCGTGGTAGATCGATAGTACCTCCTCTTCTGCTTGACCTTCTTGTTGTTCATCTAGTGAGGGTGGTAGCTTGATAGAGGGCTTGTGCAATTGCTCAACGAAAACACTAGTCAGTACTTGCGCCTGACTGGATCCCATCCGTGCTAGCTCATCTGCTGCTTTGTTGTCTTGTCGGAGCACGTGTGTTAGCTCCAAATCGTTGAACTTATACTCCAACTTCCTGACAGTAAGCTGCCATGTTGTCTCCGATACAATACCACTCCTTTTACACTTCGTTGACCACGAGTTGAGAGTCTACGCACACCATTAATCGTCGTATGCCGAGCGATATAGCGATGCGAAGCCTATGGATGAGTGCCTCGTACTCAGCGGTGTTGTTCCTGACTGGAACAGGATTTGAAGAACGTATCGTAGCCGCTTGCCAGTTGGAGATATGAGCAACATTCCAGCCCCCGCGCCATTGAGTATGAGGGAACCGTCAAAGTACATTATCCAATACTCAAGATTCTCCTTTTCTGCTGTGGCCATGGCCTCTGTCCATTTCACAACGAAACAGGATTTGTAGAACGTATCGTAACCTCTTGCCAGTTGGAGATATGAACAACATTCTAGCCCCTGCACCGCTGAGTATGAGGGAACCGTCAAAGTACATTGTCCAGTACTCGAGATTCTCCTTTGCTGCTGGGGACTGGGCCTCTGTCCATTCCACAACGAAATCGGCGAGTGCTTGTGATTTTATCGCTAGCCGAGGCTTTAACTTTATCTCAAAGGCTCCAAGCTCGACTGCCCACTTCGCTATTCTCCCGATGGCTTTCCGGTTGTGCAGTATATCCCCAAGCGGGAAGGAGGTGGCCATCGAAATCTCATGATTTTGAAAGTAATACTTAAGTTTCCGCGACATGATGAGCACGCCATACAAAACCTTCTGAACATGAGGATAACTTATTTTGGAGTCGCTCGATACTTCGCTGACGAAGTAGACCGGGTGCTGGATTTTCTGGAGGGAGCCATCCTCATTCCATTCCACAATCAATGCGCTGCTGACTACGTGAGTCGTGGCACCGATATAAAGCAGGAGTGGCTCTTGCGGCATGGCAGGACCAACACCGGTTATGTAGTGAGGAATCTCTTAAAGTCTTCGAAGGCTTCTTGTGCTTTTGCGGTCCACTGAAAATCATCTTGCCTGCATAGGAGCTTAAAGAAAGGCATGCTGCGCTCCCAGAGTCGGGAAACAAATCGTCTGAGTGCCATGATGCATCAAGTGAGCTTTTGCACATCCTTTTGATTGGTCGGGGGCCTCATCTTCATGATCACGCTGATCTTCTCTGGGTTAGCCTCAATCCACCGATAAGATACGATGAATCCAAGCAATTTACTAGATGGAATCCAAAAACGCACTTCTCGAGATTTAATTTCATCCGATATGCCCTTAGGCTCTCGAATGTCTTGGCCATGTCCACGATGAGATCGGGTTTGGTACGAGTCTTCACGACGACGTCGTCGACATAAACCTCCACGTTGCGGCCGAGTTGAGTGTGAAAACACCGCTGTATGATGCATTGATAAGTGGCATCAGCGTTTTTCAGCCCGAACGGCATTGTGATATAGCAGAAAACACGAAAAGGCGTGATGAATGATTTCTTGATGCAATCTTCCTCCTTTAGGTTGATCTGATGGTAGCCTAAGTAAGCATACAGAAAAACCTAGGAGCTCACACCCAGCAGTGGAATCCACCACTTGATCGATGCCGGGGAGCCTGAAAGGATACTTGGGACGGGTCTTCTGCATAAGGACCGGATTTGCTAACCACTCGGGATGGTATACTTCCTTGATGAACTGTGCTGCCAGCAATTTGGTAATTTCTTCCCTGATGGCTTCCTTCCGATCTGGTGCGAATATTCGCAAACATTGTTCAATCGGCTTGTCCTTGTCGTCAACGTGCAAAGAATATTCAATCACCTCCCTCAGAACACCAGGTATGTCCGAAGGCTTCCAAGCGAACACATCATGGTTTGCCCGGAGGAAAGTGACGAGCGCGTCTTACTATTTGTTGTCGAGGCCTTTCCCAACATGGCCGTTTTGGCTGAATCAGACGGGTCCAACGCTATCTTCCTGGTCTCCTCGGCCGAATGGATGGAGGTTTTGGCTTGCTTTCTAGCGGGTATGTCCCCCACCTCTTGAAAAGAGGCGACTGCCTGTCGGATCTTTTCCATCTCGGCCGAGGTCTCTAAAGCCTGTGCCATCTCACAGCTTTCGCTGTCACAAACCAGGGACTGCTTCACGTTGTCGGGGATGGCGATTATGCCGTCGGGTCCCAGCATATTCATGACGAGATAGGTGTAGTTAGTTACCGCAATAAATTTGGCGATCCCTGGCCTTCCCAAGATGGCATGATAGGCCGTATTGAAATCGGCCACTTCGAAACTCAGACTTTCGGTCCAATAGTTCTCCTTGATCCTGAACGTAACGGGCAGCGAGATATGTAAAAGTGGTCCTACAGACGTCCCGGGGATTACCCGGTGGAAAAGGGGTGATCCCTGCCGTATTTCGGAACAAGGAATCTTCATCTGATCCAAGGTCTTAACGAAGAGGACATTAATTCCGCTCCTGCCATCGACCAGGACCCTTTTCAACTTATTCCCCTGAACGAACAGATCCAGCACCAATAGGTACCTCCCAGGGAAGGCTGCCCAATCCGGGTGGTCCGTCCGATCAAAGGTGATGGGGACCTCCGACCAGCGAAAGTACAAGGGGGTCGCGGGCAGGATCGCGTTGATCTCCCGAGTGGTAAGATTTTGCTTCCGCTTGGAGTCATACGTGTCGGAGCCCCCAAATATATAGCTAATCTCGCACTCAGCATCTTGGTAATCCCCATCAGGCTTCTTGCCATGGCCTCCTTTGGCCGCCGACTGCTTGGAGTTGTCGGCAAACATCCACAAAATAAGGCAGTCTTTGGTAGCGTGCTTACCCGAGGGTGGAAAGAACACACTGCCTCCATAACCTTGTTGTAGTCGTTATCATTTGGGGGCTTAGGTCAGTTGTGCTCCACGTTTGCGATCATCCCGTCCCCCTCGCCCTTCTTGTCCTTCAGTTTGCCCTGCTCATCGTTGGGCTTCTTCTTGGAGCCTCCGTCGTGGCCGCCACGATGATTTATGATGGCCTCTTTGGTATTAGCTTCTTGATCTGCCATCTTGAACATGGCCTTGAGAGTTCGCGGGGGTCCCGAGTCATCTATCTAATCAACTACTTAGATTTGCATCCGGTGAAAATAGCATCAATGACTGTATGCTCTAAAACGTCCTGGATCTCGTTCTTCCGTCGATGTAGCTGTCCGATCTCCCATCTCCCAGTGGGCCTTTCATAGGTCCACTGCAAGTTGACGATGAACTGTTCCTGAAGGTCGTCCCAAGACAATAAAGTTCTCTAGGAGTCCTATGAGCCATGTTTGGGCGGTTGGGGTCAGAGCAACTGGCAAATAGTTCGCCATCACGTTTTGATAACCTCCTGCCGCACTGATTGCTAAGGCATAAACCTGCAGCCAATTCTTTAGATCCCTATCGCCATCGAACTTGTCGATGCCTTTGAGGTTGAAGCCGTCGGGCCAGACCACTCAGGGGAGATTCGAGGTGTACGCCCAAATTCCTTCCAAGGGTCGTGGTTGCCGGCGCCGCGGGGATATATTGCGGCGCTCTCGCCGCGGGCCGTGGCGGCGGTGTTCTTCGTGGTAATCGTGCTGACTGACGGTACTTTCGGCGTGATCGTTGTTGCGCCAACTGCGATGGCTGCGGGAATTCCGCTTGCTATCGACGTGTTCCCTCCTTCTAGCTTCTATGTCGTGGCAGAGGTCGTGGTTCGCCAATCGATGTGATCCGCCGGCGGCGAAGACGCGCACATTGCTCGGATTGCATTCGGAACAACTGTTTGCCGTCACGGGCATGGAGGGAACTGGGTTCGCCTTGTTCTGCTGGATGGTCGCCATCTCAACCATGGCTGTTGCTCGAGCCAAGGTTTGGATGAGCGGGCTGTTTTCTGTAAGCTGCGGCCCCATGGTCTCCAAAAGAGTCTTTGAAGCGACGATGTTCGCTTGAGGAGTCATGTAGACGTCGTGATCCCTCAGCTTCACCGCACGCAGCTTGTTCTGGATGTTGCAGCCGCGGATGCGGAATTGGTGCACGCGATCTTGATCTTCGGCGTGGCGCTGGCCCACGTTGACCGCCTCTGTGGCGGCCGCTTCGTTCCCGGCTGGTTGAGAAGTGGAGTGGTGGTTGCTCGCGCCAAGGACGAAGACCTCATTGTGATTGCAGATCTCGGTACTCTCGTTGGACTCCAAGTCCGAGTGAGAGAGACTGACCTGCTCGCTCTACCCAATGGGTTTGCCAGCATTGATGACACCCACAAACGTGGTTGGGTCCAGTCGGATCGCTCCAACGGGACTAAGGGGTTGATTCTCAGTGTGGTCACCTCCTTTCCCAAATTCTGGAAAGATTTGTGCGAAAGTCGCAACAGAGTTTCTGAGCCCGAAGGGAGATCCAATCTGATCTGCCGAGACTCCCCTAGATTGGATTGTGTCCATATCCGAGGAAGCGTCATCGCCAAGTCCTTCTCTGCCCGCTCTATGGGGAGACGCGAGGTGGAATTCTAGGCGGATCAATCTGCCGAAAGCGCCTGCCGAGTTCTCCAAACCGAATGGAAAAGTAGATGGTGAAACGCAAGTACCTTCTTGTAGGGTGATCTCTCCAGGGGGAGAGATGAAGATTGCAGATGCCGTCGGCCACGAAGTCCAGGGACCCGAAGCGCAGCGCTTGCCCCGGCATGAGGACGACAGACACGATCTTGAAGATGCCATCTAGCTTGAACGATGATCTTGATGCAGGCCCCTACCTGGCGCGCCAACTGTCGACTGGTGGATAATCGTGTTTCACCGTCGGTAATGAATTTGCTGCGGGGCTATGCACTAGAACCAAACTAGATGGTAACACAAGACAAGGATTTATACAGGTTCAGGCCCTCAACTCAGAGATCATACCTTAGTCCTATGCTCTGGAATTATATATTTTGCGCGAATTCGCAGATGAAGATGTAGATGAATAGATGTCTCTATGACCCCTACCCCTCCCTTTATATAGTGCAGGGGGTAAGGTTACATGGTTCTATCTAGTACGTGATACCAGATTCCGTTATATCAACGCATGATGTGCACCGACATTTACATGTATAAATTTCCTAATTACATGGAGCTAAGCTCTATACTCAGGAACATCCTTGGCAAAACAAGTTATGTGTAGCCAAAGTGGTCTTCATCCTTATCCAACCAGCTTGGATCGTCCTCCATTTGTTACCTCATAAGCCTTCTAGGGAATACCCGGGACCTATGTAGTCCACACAGAGTCTATTGTTTTGCCAGCGTGTTACGCTACAACATGGTAACCATGTATAGATATCTATATACGAAGATATCAGGTAAGAAGTTCAGTAAGAAGTCACCAATCAAGTAGAAGTCACTACCGTTTATCAAGGGAACCAAAGCTATGTTTCGACATCTATACATAAAGATGTTGGATAAGATGTGATCAATGAGAAATCGTCGATCGGGTAGAAGTCACTGCCGTTTATCAGGGCAACCAATTGGGTGGCAACGATGTTGCCTTTGGTGTTGGTGACTAAAGTATCAAAAGGTTGATGAGCTTGATTTGCTTTTGTATTCATGGAACGTGTTTCATATGGCCCCTATAGGGTATAGAAAGTGTGTGAACATCAGATAGTTCTTTTCTAAAAAAACACTACTTTTCTAAACAAACCAAGGGATCAAATATCAAAACCCCAACACACGCGCGCCCACACCTGTGCGCTCCATGGGCTTGCAGTGTTCAAGACGAACTGAGCCGGACGACGGTGGCGTTCGCAGTGACGCTAGAGGTCGCCGGCACACGGTCATACCGCACTTTTTTTTTTTGTTTTTTTGTTTTTTTTTACGGGGGACACCTGCGTCGCTCACCAGAAAGCACACAAGGCCACAACACAGAGACGGAAGCGAGCTTCCCGTTCCCTGACGCCATCCAGTGAATCCCAACCACCCACCACTCGTAACGCTATAAAAGAAACACCAGCGCGTCCCCTCTGGCCTCTGGTCGCACCGCACTGCCCACTCCCCAGTCTCCAGCCAAGAAGCAGCAAGCTCAAGGAAGGAGAGGACAACGAGGTAGGGAGGGAGATGAGCTCCGCCTCGTCGGCGCTGGGGATGGGCAAGGTGGTCTGCGTCACCGGCGCATCGGGGTACATCGCCTCCTGGCTCGTCAAGCTGCTCCTCCAGCGCGGCTACACCGTCCGCGCCACCGTGCGGGACACCGGTGCGTGCCCATGCCCCTCATCCCTCCGTCCACCCGTTTGTTGCATTGCTTGGTGGAATCGCGTTGATGCTTGGTCCGATTTGTTGGCCCCGACGAGGAACCAATTGATTTGGGGACCAAATGTTCGATCCCGATCGGTTTCGAGGGTGCTCAATTACGACGATTCTTTCTCTGGTTCCTTTGCCCCCCAACCCACCATGTTCTTGGGAGTAATTTGCCACCCGTCCTTCGTAATCTCAGAATATAAGGCGCTAATAAAACGAGGAAGCTGTCGAGCACTGTGGATTGGGGTCTTGCTGTTAGGCCAGTTAGGGGCAATGTTGGGGGAACATCAATGCCTCACCACTATAGGGATTACTATTACTGTAGAGGATTTCGCATCTTGCACTCGGACTTGTGGATAAAACCGCGGAGCTGATTGATCTTTGTATTGTTGCTAGCGTTCAAGTTGCGCACCCAGTTCCGTATTACCTGATAAGCAATCTGCCTACATTTATTTTTTTTTAGATTTCAGAGGCTGTAAGTTCACACTGAAATGTGACCATGAATAGTTGTAGTTGTTATGGATGATGTTGATACATAAGAAATGTCAGCTTACGTTTTATTCTTAAATCTTTTCAGCTGACCCAAAGAAAACGTTGCACTTGCGTGCCCTGGATGGGGCCAAGGATAGATTGCACTTGTTTAAAGCAAGCTTGTTGGAAGAGGGCTCTTTTGATGCTGCAATTGACGGCTGTGAATGTGTGTTCCATACAGCCTCTCCTTTTTATCACAATGTCAAAGATCCTCAGGTTAGTGTTTTTGACCATTGGGTGCAAAATCACAAATGTAATATGTTTAGATATTGGTCTCAACATAAAATGATCATATGCTGGTTTTCTTGCATCAAAGGAGCATTAATATGTAAAATTTTAACGTTCCTTAGTAAAGTCACTGCTAGAGATCTAGGAAAGACTATTAATATATACTGCACTTCAGTACTGTAGTTAAATTAGTGCCCTATTATTTTGCATGTTACATAGGTAGTAGAGACCAACATGCCCTTCAGGTTTTTTCTATGAAAAGACTGGCTAAGGATTGTCCAATTATAATTTCAATGTTCTTTTGGAAACTGTCCATGTAACCACCATTTAAGTAAAATTTCAAGGAAGAAATCAGGAAGTAAAACCAAAATTTCCCAGCCAGTGCAATATTGAACTTCAGAACAAGATTGATAGCTTTTGGGCAGACTGAATGTTTACCAAGCGAGCTCAATTGCTACATTATGATTTCACTTTATTGAAGTTGAACAAACGCCCAGTTTTTAACTTTTCTTGAAGTAATAAAATTTTATTAGGTCAATAAGGAGTTCTATTATGTTTTTATATACATCTATATTTTTTCAGGCTGAGTTACTTGACCCAGCAGTCAAGGGAACACTTAATGTTCTGGGTTCCTGCAAGAAAGCTTCTATTCAAAGAGTGGTCGTCACATCATCAATGGCTGCTGTTGCCTACAATGAGAAACCAAAAACTCCTGATGTAGTAGTTGATGAGACATGGTTTTCAAATCGAGAGATTTGTGAAAAGAACCAGGTAAAATGCCTATATTCTACAAATAGCACTTTGCTCGTTTAGCATATATGGAGTGGTAAGTTACATAAATAAATATTGCTGATTTTGGTTGTCCTACATGTCTGCCACTCTTTGTGTTCTCAATTGCCCTTGTTTTATTGATTTTCTGACCCTTACAAATTCTGTTTATTTAGGAGGCATGCACATGAGACGTGTATTAAAATGCAGTACACCTCTAATTGAATTTCGATGAATTATTTCTTAGGATAAGAGAGTGTTATCATCATTGTGGATACTGTTTGTTTTCATAGTTTAGGAAAAGTCTGTAGGTTGAACCTTACAAAATACATCATTGCATAATGAGAAGTTTGGGTAGAGAAAACCTGTTACGAGCTTGATTTCAACACGCAACAAGAAGAGATATGCCCTTTGACGTGGGCGAGACGGCCCTTGACGCGGGCGAGACGAGCTGTTGTCGAAGCTAGCGCCTTTGTCTGTACGAAGCCACCGACCGTTTATCGTCGGTAACGCCTTACTAAGAACTTGGTTTACTCATTGCTTTGTTGAATAGAAAGATACATGACATCCCTTTTATAGGGATAAGAAACTTGTACTCTAAGAAATAAATCTTAATTAATCTTATCTCCTAAACAACCCGATCTTATCTAATTCCACAACTCGATCTCATGGCGTGTGCTAGCCCATAACAAAACCCACCTATCAATTGATTTTCTTCATGTGGACTTAGGTACTTGGTTGAATCAATACTTAGCCATGACGTGACAGAGAGACAGTTCCAATTATTTGCTATTAAGGAATTCCAGAACAGCCTCTGCATCATGTCATTTGTTTGTCAAGACATTGTGGATACAACTTTCAAGTCAAATCAGTGTTGAAGGGATATTATATTCTCTTTAATACTGTATTTGTCATTATTAAAACATGATTTTAGTTTGATGAGATATATATTTGATTATTTATACTGACTGACTGCAAACTTTGCTATATATCCAAGAGAATTCTTCCAATATTTTGACAATCTAACCTGACACGTGGACATGAAGAAAATGATTTTGTCATTTTATAGTTTATATTAACGATCTCTGGAAGTTTACATCCAATTCAGATTTGCATTTATATTTTCTATACTTGGATTCTACAGTATTTCTGTCCTCATTTTTTCCCCCTTCTGGCTGCTCATTCCGCTTCAGCAATGGTATGTCCTGTCCAAGACACTTGCAGAGGAGGCTGCTTGGAAGTTCTCAAAAGATAATGGTTTTAAAATAGTTACAATAAACCCAGCAATGGTCATTGGCCCCCTGCTGCAGCCTACACTGAATACTAGTGCTGAAGCAATCCTGAATCGAATCAATGGTATGTGCCTATGTCATGACCAATTATGTTTCCTGAAGTGAGATGTATCTGTTGTAGATTTCTTATGTGATTGTGCCTACACACATCTTGTATTTGTTATTTGTTTGAGAAATACAGTTGTTGGTCATTAGGACAATCAGATTTAGTACTTAAATTGAAGGTGCAAATAAGCTAAACCGTTCTTCTAGCTAATAACTTTTATTCTAAAGCGACTGGTTACATTTATGATAAATTATGTGAATCTTCGAAGCAATGTTAATAAGGTTATGTTAAATTTGCTTGAAATTTTCCTCAGCGTGTAGGCTGCCTCATAATTGGGACAGTAGATGATTCATCTATGGACTATGTTAATTTTTTTTTACATTTTTTTGTTGTGGCTTTGTTCCAAATTTTTTTGTCAGTTTTAGTTAATCTTTATTCTTTACCAATGTTTGTTATCGCCTAAGATCTTGTAGATATAAAGTGGCAGCAGGAGCGTTGATCTTAGCCATGGAAACTCCATCTATCTCTGAAGTTTAGAGATCATAATATTTAGTTTCCTATGATAGGGATTTTTTAATTGTTATCTTATTTAGTAGTCATGACTAAATGTTGTTGTTATATTGATCTTTTCCTCATTTTGTTTAGAAGAGTCTTCTAACATAAGGTGACCTTTATAATTGTTAGCATTAAGAAATGAATAAAGAAACGCCACTTTTCTTCCAGTTCCAGGTAAGATGGATAGCTACCTAAATACCATACCACAAAAATGTTACAAACTTGTATGCATCTACCGGAGAGGATCATTGGGCAGCTTTATAAATGTGAAGAAGGCATTTATGACCGGAAGTGGAACCTGCGCATATTATAGATGATGTAACATAGTGCCCTCGAACAAGAGAATTTCTACGTTTTCACTCTTGGCAAGAAAAAGATAGGAAATGTAATCTGAGTCCTTGTCATTTTCTTGCAGGATCATCTTCTACATACCCTAATTTCAGCTTTGGATGGGTAAACGTTAAAGATGTTGCCTTGGCACATATCCTTGCATATGAAGTTCCATCAGCAAATGGGAGATATTGCATGGTTGAAAGAGTTTCTCACTACTCAGATGTTATCAAGATCATACATGAAGCTTTCCCCAGCATTCCACTGCCAGACAAGTAAGTTAATTTTCTTTCTAGTGACACCATGTTGAGTTGGATCCTGAACAGTGTACCGTTGGGTAAAATTTTTTGTTTCTTAGTTTATTATTATCCATATATAGTAAATATTTTCATGTCATACCACAACATTTCAATGAGTAATAGTAATCTTTTTTTCCCAGGTGTGCAGATGATAAACCATTTGCTCCAACCTACCAGGTATCAAAGGACAAGACAAGAAGCTTGGGCATCGAGTTGATTCCCCTGGAGACAAGCATCAAGGAGACTATAGAAAGCTTGAAAGAGAAGGGCTTTGTTACGTTCGAGTCGAGCCATCTGTAAAACAATAGTCAAGAGGAATTAATTCTTGATCTTGCATGGAATAGGTAGGCACAAAACGTTTGTGTAAACAAGAGACAATTTTATTTATGTAGCTGTGGTCTGTACTGTGACTTGAAATAAATATGTGCTTATCCAGTATTATGTCCTTAACATCATTTATTTGCAAATTATATATAGGGTACTTGCAATTAATAGATAATTATTGCCTACGCTCCAACAGCTGTCAACTACATGGGCTCACTAATGTGAGTAGATGAGCTCTTTGTAATAAATAGTCATGACCGAGAGATCACCAATGGTACTTTTTTTTTTGATAATAGAAGAATGAATAACTTTCAAGAACCAAACATCGAGTTGATACAGTCTTGAAAATATCTCTCGGCCTCTGCATACAAGATACACATAGCCAAATGGATGATCAAACACTTGAACAAATACACTCTTAGTGGCACTCAATCCTACGACTAGAACGCCACCCATGCGCCTGGGAAAAGAAGACCTTGGCCACCTGCCTCAAACGTTGCGTAGCCTCCACAACTATAGACTGCAACTCCTGCTTCTGCAGTACAACCCAAGACTGGAGCCAGTGGGTAATAGAAAAAATAACCTGCAAGGGAGACACATTAATTTTCTTTTAAAAGACTAGATCATTCCTACTTAACCAGAGAGACCAGCAGGTGGTTGCTGCTCCTAGTAGGGCTAAACTTTTATATTGCTTATCAAAGCATGTCAGCCAGTTCCCAAACATGTTAGAAACGCTAGACGGTTTAGAGATCCCCAAAGACAAATGAATTAAGGTCCAGACCATGCGAGCAAAGCGACAATCAAAGAATAAATGCCTGATTGTCTCATCATCTTGACAAAAACAACATGCTTTACTCCCTTTCCAATTTCGTTTGGCGAGATTGTCTTTGGTAAGAATAACACCTCTATGAAGGTACCACAAAAAAATCTTAAGTTTCAACGGGGCTTTTAGATTCCATAGTCTTCTGTTTAGATTAGGAACATCCCTCGTAATCAAAGCTTGATAATGGGATTTCACCGAGAACTGACCATTTTGGTGCAAGTTCCAGCGAAAAACATCCTTGTCTTGTGTTAGCGCAATGTTGGCCAACCGCAAACGTAGCTCATTCCAAGCTAATAATTTTGGGCCAATCAGAGAGCGCCTCCAAGATAGGTATGGATCCGGTGTGGCTAAAACTTCTGCGATAGTTAAAAATTTCCTTCTAGCAATACTATATAAGCCGGGGTACTGGTCTTTTAAAGTTGAGCCTCCTAGCCAAATATCTTCCCAGAACCTCACCTGTGATCCGTTCCTGATATCAAAGGTTCCAAAGCGAAAGAAGTCTTGCTTTGCTTTCATCAAGCCAGACCAAAAATGTGAGTCTCCTGGCTTCCATTCCACTTGCACTAAAGGCTTAGATGCAAGATATTTATTCTTAAGAAGTTCTTGCCAAGTCCCTTCAGTAGTGAGAAGTTTAAAAAGCCATTTGCTCAATAAAGCAACATTTTTAAGATTTAGGTCATGTATTCCCAAACCCCCTTGGTCCTTAGGTTGACAGAGAATAGACCATTTGGCTAGGCGATATTTTTTGTTGTTCTCGTCACCTTGCCAATAAAATCGAGAACAGAAATAGTCAAGTTTCTTAAGGACACCCGTTGGTATGCGAAAAAAGGACATCATGTACATTGGAAGGCTGCTTAACACCGAGTTGATTAATGTTAATCTTCCACCAATAGAAAGGTGTTTGCCTTTCCAGCTACTGAGTCTCTTTTCAAAGCGCTCCTCCACCTTCTCCCAATCAGTATTTCTTAAATTCCTATAATGAATAGGAATGCCTAAATACCTCAGAGGAAGATCCCCCGTCTTGCAACCAAAGATATCCGTGTAATGTTGCAAATACTCTTGGGCTTCTCCAAAGCAGAGCAATTCACTTTTATGGAAATTGATTTTCAGACCTGAGATATGCTCGAAAGCATGAAGAAGTTTCATGTTACGAGCTTTTTCCAGGTCATGTTCCAAAAAAAGAATTGTGTCATCTGCATATTGTAGAATAGATAAACCTCAATCGATTAGATGAGGTACTATCCCACCAATTTGCCCATCAACATTTGCCCTCTTAATAAGGTTTGATAGCATATCTGCTACAATGTTAAAGAGAAGTGGAGACAGGGGATCCCCTTGTCGGAGGCCTTTCTTGGTCTGGAAGTAGTGCCCCACTTCATCATTCACATTGATTGCGACACTCCCTCCCGAAATGAAAGTCTTAACCCAAGTGATCCATTTTGGTGAGAAACCTTTCATTCGTAAAGTCTGGAGTAAGAAGGACCATTTGACTTTGTCATAAGCCTTTTCAAAGTCTATTTTGAAAATTACCCCATCAAGATTTTTCCTGTGTAACTCATGCAAAGTTTCGTGCAGTATGATGACTCCATCTAGGATGTTTCGTCCACGCATGAAAGCAGTCTGAGTGGGACTGATTATTTTGTCCGCGATAAAGCTAATCCTGTTCGTGGCCACTTTAGTAAAAATTTTGAAACTCACATTAAGGAGGCAAATGGGTCTGTATTGTTGAATTATGTTGGCATCTTGGACTTTAGGTATGAGAGTGATCACACCAAAGTTTAAGCTAAAAAGCGGTATATCCCCGACGTAAAGCTCATGAAACATTTCCAACAAGTCACCTTTAATGATTTCCCAGAATTTTTGATAAAATTCTGCCGGAAAACCATCAGGACCGGGTGCCTTGTTATGTTCAAGCTGAAAAATGGCATCTTTCACTTCCTTTTCTAAAAAAGGGCCCGATAGAATATCATTCTCCTCTTGAGAAACTTGAGCAATATCCTGAGTCCAACTCTCCGCAAGGGAGAAGAAGGACTCCTCAGGTTCTCCGAACAACTCTTTATAGAACTGTGTGATATAGGATTTAAGGTTAGCCTGTCCTTCAATTTTCCCCGCTTCATGGTCTAGGGAGAAAATACGTTTCTTCCTGTGTTTGCCATTGGCCATGATCTGGAAGTATCTAGTATTATTATCTCCTAAGAGGACATCTTTAACCTTTGCTCTCTGATAGTATTTAATTTCTTCTTCCCTGAGAAGAATAGCTAGCTGATCCCGAGCCTGATCAAGTTGCCCTCGTTCAGATTCAGTCAAATCCCTAGCCTCAGCAGTGATATCCAATTCATTAATTTTTGACTGGAGAAATGTTTTTTGTTGTTTATAAGAGCCATTGGTGTGCGCTGCCCATCCACGAAGGAATCTACGCAGAGCCCCTAGCTTGTGATTCCAACGCTGAACAGAGTTATTCCCTTTCACCGGCTTATCCCAGATTTGTACAACCTTATCGTAGAAATCTTCTCGGTTAAACCAACTAAGCTCGAATTTGAACTGCTTAGATTTACCCGAGAAAGCAGGTGATCCGGTGTCCAACAGTAAGGGGGTATGATCCGAAATGCCTCTGTCTCAAGCCTGGACAGATACAAGTGGAAATTTAAATTCCCATTCGGTTGTCATAAGAACCCTGTCAAGTTTTTCGTAGGTTGGACACGGAAGGGAATTGGCCCAAGTGAATTGACGTCCAGTAAGCTCGATCTCCCTAAGATCAAAGCTGTCTATTACAGTGTTGAAAAGGAAAGGCCAGCGATCACTGAAAATATTATTGTTTTTTTCTTTACTGCTCCTCAAGATATTGAAGTCACCCCCAATTAGGGTCGGTAAATAGTTATGTTGGCATGTTCTAACAAGCTCTGTCAGAAAAGCCGATTTAAATTCATTCTGGGCTGGTCCATACACAGCCATAAGGATCCATTTGAAATTGTCAGACTTATTGCTGAGATGAAATTTAATAAAAAAATTCCCCTTCAACAATTAATGACAAGTCCAAAGAATCAGCATTAATTCCTAAAAGGATACCTCCCGATCTTCCTCGCGGTGGTAGGCAATGCCATACAAAGTTTGCACCTCCGGAGAGTCGTGCAAGATTCGAATTGGACATATCTTGCTTGCCTGTTTCCAAAACCGCAATGAAGTCAAGATTGTGATCCTTGACTGCATCAAAGATGTAGCGAAATTTAGCCAAGTCCGACAGACCTCTGCTATTCCAGAAAAAACCTTTCATCGCGAACATTTCTTTTTGTTGACAAAGCGTTTCTTACGCTCTTTAGACGAGGATTTGGACTTCCGACTGAAGGCCATTAGATCACATAGTTTCATGTCTAGATCCTCCACTTCTAAATCCACCTCAGAAACATCTTTAATCAAGTGTGCGAGCAGGTCGCTGTCTAAATTGGCGTCCTCATCAACACTTGATTCGAAGAGGTTAGCCTCCATGCTCTCCACACAAGTATCAGTAGAGGATATAAGTTTTGAAAATTGATTAACTTTTAGCCTATCAAATTCTAGTCTCGTTAGAGCTTTGATTGATAGGTTTGCTCCCGTGCTACTCTCTCTCATTTTAATCCCTATGTTGTTGAGGTTTTTGCTACATATTTCATCCGATAACGCAGCAATATAAAAAGGATTAGAAAGCTGTACATTACCTGAATCCAGTGTCCACGAGGTCGGAGACGAAAGTGACTGTTTGGAAAGATCAGTCGTCGTCTTGTCCCTCTTAGGCTCATCAAGGTTTCGGACACCTGTACGCTTCATAGCCTTGCTCACCAAGTCATCATCTGCTAAAGATGTACCATCCACAGCAATAATATTACAACGTAAGCTGCGACTACAGAGTTAAAGTTATGCGTGAGTGAGTTTGGAGTAGTACCAATCGACTTCCTCCCCTCCTGTTCAAGTGCCTGTAAGTTCTCTTCGTCTCTCTGAATTTCAGCAACAAAAGAAAAATCTTTGCTGCAATCCAGGGGCTCCTTCCTTTCAGCAAGGCTTGTGCTCTGTTTTTCCTCACTGAGCACAGTACGTAGCTTTATCCCAGGGCAGCTTGCTGCTGATTGGAGATGGTCTGGGTGCTGTGATCTAATGTCGGCCGAGTAGCAGTGTGAATCTGGCACAGCGGCCATGATTTGGTCCTCACCAATGGTACATACAACCGCTGGCTAGAAAGTGTTCGCATCAGCATTAAAAACGGTGTGTCCAATGGTTGGTCCGTAAGGTTAGCAATAGAAGTAATTAATGCTTGCATAGGGAAAATATAATATCAATGATCAACAGTGAAAATGATTTTTGTGGCTAATTTATGGTTGTGCAACATGAGCAAGGCTATCACTTCATATATACCATGAATGCAACACATCGTAACTCAAAGCATGTTCTTCACATCTCTAACAGAAAATTTACGAAGTACATACTAGTACCAGTTAAATTCTCATACAAATTTCATCTAAACAGGACAAGAAGCTGAATTCGTTGAGCAAGAACCACCAAAATTCCAGGAAAAAAATTTGGTGAATCCGGTCTCCAAAGGAGCTCCCGTGCTATCTTGATTCATGCCACGTGTGAAAGCTTCGAATCAAGTGGATCACACATAGTAGCTCAATTCCCAGCAGTGCGCTCGGCTCCCGCCTCCCCGTCAGGTGCTCCGGCCCGCGCTAGCCGTCGACCCCCCGCCCCGCCGAATAGCACCGTCGCGACAGCGACGGATTCTTTGCTGCTGGAGCTAGCGGCGGCGGACGGGTGGTGGGGTTCAGGACGGTTGTGGAGGAGGAGAAGACTCCATTGGACGTCGCATGCTCGTGGTACGTGCCTTCTGTCGCCGGCGCCGGCCGACTGGGGCTGGATCTCCGGACGCGGGCCATGGTCGCCGCGCTATACAAGAGCATGGCGGTGTTGGCGTACGTGCTGTTCACCAAACCGTCGCAGGCCGGCCGCGCATCGGAGACGAACGGCGCCATCGCGCTCTACGGTGGTGGCCGGCGGGGCGGCCAACCCACGCGCTTGCTGCTCGCCGTGGGCGTGTCCACGGAGGCAAATGATTGCCTTCTTAGTAGTACTCATCATGTGAGCTAATGTTTCATCCTTGTACCTGGAATAAACCTCACGAGTGAATGATTCTTTTTTCATCTCAACTTCTCTAGTAGCTTATAAATGTTTCGCCTTCTCATATGCAACAACCTGTTCAACAATTCCTCCCTCTGGACTGTATCTTTCAGCATCTTTGTCTGTTCACTACACTCATTTGAAAGCACCTGGATTGGTCTCCTCTTTCGATGGCTCCGTCCCCTTCCCTGCTCGCCCGCCCAACACCCCCGCCGCCGCCGCCACCGCCTGCCCACACCACGCCCAGACCACCCCCAAGCTCCCAGTCCAGACCACGCCCCCACACAATCCAGCCCCCTCCGTCGGCGTCCCCGTTGCCGCTCACTGCCCAGGCCCCGCCCCCCAAGCCCTACCTCAAATCCACCCGTTTCGGCTAGCTTACCTTCAAGGATGTCGTCGCCAGATCTGGTACCCCCAATGGTCTTGGTCCGGTTCGCCACCCCACCGGCTGCTCCTCCATCTTCAAGGCGCAGATCCGGCAGGGATTTGCCTTCTGCAGCCGTCAACTCCGCCGATTTGGACAAGATGGCGAAGTCACTCCGGGCAGTTACTGGTGCTTCGAAGGCTCGCGAGTCGTCGCCTCGTCCCTGACAGAGGAGAGAGTCTGAGCGCATTCAACTAGCAGAAGAAGAAAAGGCGGGTTAGTGTGCAGTTAAGCCAAAGCATTGGTGGCATCACATCTCACCGCGTGCTCGACGCCTCTGTCCCCCACCTTCCAACCGCGCTGCACTCACTGCTCTGGCCATCGGGAGGAAAGAGAAGACACGTCGCTGCTACAGGTGCCTCGCTACCTCTCACTTGCGTGCAGAGTGCCGGGATCCCGTTAAATGCCGAGCGTGCTTCCGTTCAGGCCACATCGCGGCCCCAAGTCTCCACCAGCCACCAAACCACACTGCCTCGTTGCGTCTCAGATCTCCCTAGTCCCACCGACCAGCATGGGTGAGCCGGAGAACCACCCGGCAGAGTGGGCGAGCTGCGTCCTCTACGACAACCTCCTTGATTCGCAGTGGGTGACGGCTTCCTCCACCTAGGCTACAGCCTCCTTCCGAGGCAACCAGTGACCAGAACCCTCGGCGGCGCTGACGACTGTCCACTTCGCGGCCATGGGGGCGGCGGATTGCTGCTACTCCAACGTCCATGTCTCCAACCACGCCCCGGAGGACTTCCTCGTTCGCTTTGACACCCAGGAGCAGCACGACCGAGCCGTTGGCCGTGGCCGCGTCTGCCATGCCAACTTCAACATCCTCCACAGATCGTGGGCGCCGTGGTTCACCTCCTCGCCAGCGCCCATCCGCCACAGAGTCCGCCTCTGCCTGGAAGGGGTCCCGATGCATGCGTGGTGCCCCCACGTCGTCGAGAACATCATCGGCCCGGCATGCGTGCTCCAGTGCGTGGAGGAGGAGTCCTCGCGCCTCCTCGACACCGCCACCCTAAACGTCTGGGCATGGACGGCCAATCCGGATACCATCCCCAAGACTCACCGCCTCTCCATCGCGCGTCCCATGCAGAACGGCGGCGACGAAGGCTCAGTAGCCCTGCGTCCCATGGAGTTCTGCTCGGCCTTGGTCATCATCCATCTCGATGTGTTGGAGACGCTGGAAGACCAACATCGCCAAGCCAGCTACGGCGGCCGAATGCGCGTCACCAAGTTCGAATGGAAGCTGGGCCAAGTCGATGAGCCGCCCCGTCGTTTCTACCGCCGGGAACGCTCACCTTCTCCACCGCGTCATCACTGCCACCATGACCGTGATAGCAACTATGACGACCAACACCGGCAGGGCGATCGCGGCAGCCGCCGCCGTCAGTCGCGTCCCTATTCTCGTCGCCAAGACAACACGCCGGCCACCCGCACGACGTCCAGGGGGCGCGACCACCACCATCAAAGGGCAGATTCGGGCCACCGGTTTTGTCATCACGGGACCTCCTTACCGGTTTGCGAGCCCAAGCTCAAGTCTATCATCATCTTCCCTGAGGCTGGCTCCTTACTTCCAGTCGACCTCCTGACTCAAGCTTCATCCTCTTTATCTGCGCCTGCCATTCAGCGCTCAACCAGGCTAGCGGATGGCCTTCAGGGCGACGATGGTGTTGTAGAGTCAGACCCTCCCTCATCGACATTGAGCCCAACGCGTGTCGACCGCCCTCTCTCCTCGGTGGAGCGGTTTCGTGCGCGGTCGCCGCGCAGCCGGCCGCAAAGCTCGGACGGCCAGTCGCAACAGTTGCTGCCCGACGGCTGCTCCTCGACCTCGCCTCCTCGCGAGCGCTCGCCCTCGCCGTGCGGGGACGGTGGCGTCCTGGGCCAGATGCCTCTGCCGTTGCCTTCACCGCCGGTCCAGATCCTCAAAAGAGGCACCCTTTCTCCCCCAATGGAAAATGTCGCCTCCAGCGGGGTGTTCCCCCAGCGCCCTCCATCGCTGCTTGCAAGCCCTGTAATGGACAGCCAGTCCAACCAGACTGAGACACGGCTAAATGAGTTCTTGCAATCCGTCACAGCACCTGCTCCTCACCCCGTGTTGCAGGTTTATGTCAGACGTCGCCTCAAGATCAACAACTACCCAGTTCGTCGCAGCAAGCGCCTCGCCGCCAAGAACGCCACCAAGACCACGGTGGAGACTCGTGCACGCGAGCGCATTGCTCAGGCCATGGCACCATGGGTGCCGGCGTCATCTTCACGTGACCTCTCTACCATCCTGGCTCGGCCGCTCCTAGAAGCGGCGGCTCTGGCCATGGCAGCGCTGGCTAACCTCACCATTGGGGGCGTTGCCAGTGGTCAGCTTCAGGACACGGCCTGAGCTCGGGCTTTAGCTCCTAGTCGTCGCCTGCTTGTGCCTTATGAAGATCGACCTTCACTTTTGTTCAGTGAATGTGCGACATCAAGATTGCGCCATGGCTCCCCCGGCTGTCTCCTACTGACTGATGAATAGATCGGATCGGTTGCGTTAGAGGGCTCAACTCCGGTGCGCATCGAAGCGTCCTCAAAAACCTCGTCGTTAACTCGGGGGCAAACATTGTGTGCCTACAAGAAACTAAGCTTGATCTTTGGGACACCAGTTTGGCCATGGACTGCTTAGGCCAACCTTTCGCGGACCTGGTTTCCTTTGTGCATCGCCCTGCTATGGACATGCGGGGGGGCATCCTTCTAGCAGTGAAGGGCTCAGAATTCTCCATCTCAGATACATCCATCGATGAGTTCTCTCTCTCAGCGAAAATTACTGCGTGTTCTGACCCGTTCGTGTGGTGGATCACCGTGGTGTACGGTCCTCAAGACCGTGCGCATAAGCTAGCCTTCCTTGATGGTCTCATAAATGTTGTGGGGCACCCAGAAACACCTTGGCTGATAATCGGTGACTTCAACCTAATCAAGCACCCAGAAGATAAGAACAACTCCAATGTGGACCTGGGCTTGTTGGACGCTTTCAGAACCACGATACATAGCCTCCGTCTTAAGGAACTTCGGCTTTTGGGCCGTCGTTTCACTTAGAGCAATGAGGGGGCCACCCCAACGCTTACCAGGATTGATCGGGCCTTCTGTTCCACGTCTTGGGAACTCGCCTTCTCGGACTCCATCCTCCTTGGTCTCCCGTCTTTAAGTTCAGACCACGCCCCCCCTCCTGATCAGGGCCACCCCCAAGCTCCCAGTTTCTCGTATCTTTAGATTTGAGAACTTTTGGACTACTTTGGAGGGCCTCTCAACCATAGTCCAAAGCGCGTGGGATCGACCTTTAACCTGCGTCGATCCCTTCAAAAGATTGCACATCAAGTTGGAGTGTACGGCGAAGGCCCTCTCCTCTTGGGCCCGCACAAAGATCTGTTTCGTCCGACTCCAAATAGCAATCGTCAGCGAGTTGATTTTGTTGTTTGACAAGGCCCAAGAATTTCGTGAGCTAACGGACTTGGAAAGGGAGCTCAGGTCGGCCCTAAGGCTAGGATTCCTGGCCCGGCAACCATTGAAAAAATCCGCATCAAGCAGCGTGCACGTCTCTCATGGCTCCGATTAGGGGATGCCAATACTAAATTCTTCCATCTAAGGGCGTCCAGCAGGAGGAAAAAGAACCACATTTACTCTCTTGACACCCCTTCTGGGGCGGCTATTGAGCATCATCAGATGGAGCAGGAATGCTCCCGCTACTTCGGAGATCACCTAGCCTCCTCCACCCCGAGGACTATCACTCTATCTTGGGACAATCTAGTCCAACCAAGGCCAGACCTCTTGGAGCTCGAAGCCCCTTTCACGAAGGAGGAGATCAATACAACCATTAGGTCCATGCCGGTAGATAAAGCCCCAGGGCCGGATGGATTCAATGGTACCTTTTACCGTACTTGTTGGGAAATCATCAAAGATGACTTGATTGCAGCGGCGGCGTGGTTTGCGAGTGGACACTCAACACATTTCTCTCTGTTGAACTCGGCCAATATCATCCTTATCCCTAAGAAGCGGGATGCGAGGGACCTTGTGGATTACAGGCCTATTAGTCTCATCCATAGTGTTGGCAAAATCTTCTCCAAGCTTCTCGCCAATAGGTTGGCGGTCAAGCTAGATCACCTTGTGGCGCCAGTTCAGAGCGCCTTCATAAAGAAGAGATGCATCCAGGACAACTTCCTTCGTACCCAATCCAACATCCTCAAACTTCAGCGACAGAAAAGCCCGGCGCTATTCCTTAAGCTTGATTTTGCCAAGGCATTTGACTCGGTCCAGTGGAGTTACCTCCTCGAGCTGCTTCAGGCTAAGGGGTTCGGCACCTGTTGGAGGAACTGGATTTCTACTCTCCTGGGATCGTCCTCTTCAGCGGTTATTCTCAATGGGATCAGAGGCCCTGGTTTCCTTCATGAAAGGGGGCTCAGGCAAGGCGATCCCCTGTCCCCTATGCTTTTCATCTTGGCCATGGACCCGCTGCACAAGCTCTTTAGTCTTGCGGATGAGAATAACATCCTGGCACCGGTTGGAAACCCCCTTATTCGGGAGTGTATCTCCCTCTTTGCTGATGATGCGGCCATCTTCATCCAACCATCTAAGCAGAACCTTGACTCCACAATCAGTTTGTTGGATACTTTTGGGCAGCATCTGGCATCAACTTGAACAAGAACAAGCGCTCGGTCTACCCAATCCGCTGCGAGGGGATCGACTTGGATGCCACCCTTGCATCCTTTGCTGGCCGGAGAGGCTTGTTCCCTTGCACTTACTTAGGGTTGCCTCTGCGCCTTCGTAAGCTTCACAAGATCCATTTCATGCCCCTTCTGGACAAGATCGCGGGCCGTCTTGCCCCTTGGCGTGGAAAGTTTTTTCCAAGGCCGGACGCCTAGTCCTTGTTCAAGCGGTTCTTTCTGCCATCCCGACATATCTCATGGCCTCCATCCCTCTTCCCAAATGGGTAATTAGAAAGATTGACCAATTCAGACTGTCCTTCCTGTGGACCGGTAATCAACAGGTCAATGATGGTCAGTGCTTGGTGAACTGGGAGGCTGTGTGCAGACCCAAAGATCTAGAGGGACTAGGCATTCTGGACCTTCATCATTTTGGTCGAGCACTCCGTCTCCGCTGGCTTTGGAATAATTGGCGTTCCAATGGCACTTCGAGTTCCACGGATGCTATCTCGTTCACTACGACAGACCTTGCCCTTTTCAGAGCCTCTGCCCGGGTTGTTGTTGGTAATGGTGAGCATTTCAGATTCTAGAAAGACGCCTAGCTCGATGGACTCTCACCTTGGGAGGTTGCCCCCAATTTGTTTGCCATTGCAACGCACAAAGAGAGAACACTCTGCGATGGTCTACAAAATCATAATTGGATCCAGTCGGTGGCGCAAATGACCATAGAGGACCAGCTCCTTCAATACGTCACCCTTTGGGAAAAAATCGCTCAGTCCTCGCCTCTCTCAGATAGCCCTGATGAGTTACTTTGGACCTTCACGCCCAACGGGTCCTACACAACCAAGTCGGCTTATCAGGTCCAATTTGCTGGCGCTAGGAGGTCGGCAAGGGCGACACTTGTTTGGAAGGCCCACGCGGAGCCCAAATGTAAACTCTTCGCGTGGACTCTTAGCCATGGAGGTCTCAACACGGCGGATGTCCTCGCCAAAAAAGGGTGGCCTGCCCAACAATTGTGTTGTCTATGCAACCTAGCGCCGGAAACGCAGGATCATCTCTTCAAGGAATTCACCTACACCGTGGAAGTTTGGAACCTCTCCTTCGCGCCGCTTTTGACCCCGGCGGTCGCACTTTGGGATTGGTGGGACCGTATGCATTCCAGGCTTACCCCAAAGCCTCGTAAGGAGCTAAATGGCAAGATGATCTATACTCTTTGGAACATTTGGAAGGAACGCAACCGCCGTGTTTTTCACCAAACTTCCCAACCACCGACGCTTACGGCACAAGACGCAGCTGCTGACTTCTTGCTGTGGCGTTCATCGCCAATAGATCCAGGCTAGATTAGGGCAGAGGGCCCCCCACCCCTCCCCCACCACTTGTAATTATGACCATCTTTTTCTTTATCTATTAATGGATCGGCGGAACTCCCGCCCCTTTTCCCTCAAAAAAAAAAGCACCTGGATTTGAAACATTAAAATCAAATGAAGAACCAATTAAATCTTCCTACAAAAGGGGGATAAAGACCGAATGGAGACCAATCTATGCGTAGTAGCATTCAACTGAAGACACTAGTATCAACTTTCTTTGAAAGTTTTTGAGTATGAATAAGAACGTGCCTTGTAATGAATAAGAACATGCCGTCCGCCGCGTCGCCGCAGGCCGGCCGCACGTCGGAGACGGACGGAGCCACCGCGCTCCACCTGGCGGCCGCCGGTGGGGCGGCCAATGCCGTCGCAGCCACGAGCTTGCTGCTTGCCGCGGGTGCGTCCACGGAGGCAAGGAATCTACTGGCATCGATGCTAGTAGCCACAATTTAGATGCATGATTTTACAGAGGGGAGAGGTGGGAGAGGCGGCCTCGAAGACGAGAGTGAACAAGCGAAGGTGGTTCCGCGGTGTGGAGGCGGCAGCGACGACGGCGCGGACAAGGAAGGCGTGTTAGCGTATATGTAAATCTGCACCATTGTATAGGAAGCTAATTATGGAAGATTACAGCTAAGAGCTAGGATTTGTAACTTCTGTGTTTATAAGATCTAGACCTTCCCGATTGATTATGTAATCAAGATGTTTACCATACCACGCTAGGGGTAATTCCTAGTATATATCAACACGCAGGCACACACGGCAAGGCCATGGTGTGGTGCTTCAAACCCTAGTTTTCTCACATGGTATTAGAGCCTCTCCTCTAACAAAAGTTTGGCGATCTCTTCTGCGACACCGACTCCCATGGCGAGCTCATCATCTTTCACCACCGCCGCCATCGGTCATCCTGTAACCGAACGGCTCACCAAAACCAACTATCCGCTATGGAAGATTCAAGCTCTTCCGGCAATTCGGGGTGCCCAACTGGTGAGATACATCGACGGCACGGTCTCAACCCCATCCGCCGAAATCAATGATGAAAAGGAGGAGAAGAAGAAGGTGTCGAATCCTGCGTATACGCAGTGGCTAGTGCAAGATCAACAAGTCTTCAGTTACCTCGTGTCTTCTCTTTCTCGTGAGGTGTTGACGCAGGTTGCGATGTGTACTTCGGCTGCACAATTATGGAACGCATTGGAGGACATGTTTTCCTCCCAAACCCGTGCACGGGCTGTCAACACTCGGATCGCGTTGGCGACAACAAAGAAGGATAACATGACGATTGCTACGTACGTCGGCAAGATGAAGGCACTTGGCGATGAGATGGCAACCGCCGGCAAGCCTATAGATGATGAAGAACTTGTGGGTTACATCCTCACCGGACTCGATATGGATTATAATCCAATTGTTTCCGCTGTTCTTGCTCGTGTCGAACCTATCACGGTCGCCGAGCTCTACACGCAGTTGCTTGCTTTTGAGCAGCGTGTTGATCTCCTCCAAGGAGGGTCTTCGGCATCCGTTAATGCGGTCTCGCGCAGCGGACGTGGTGGTGGGCGCGGCACTATAGGCTCGGGCGGTCGCGGCCCTAACAGAGGGCGCGGCAATGGGGGGGTGACGCGGTGGCTTCACCAACAACATGAATCGGCCTCCCAATAATTATGGTAACAAACCCAAGTTCCAAGTTTGCTTCAAGGAAGGGCACACTGCTACAGATTGCTGGTATCATTTTGATGAAAATTACGTGCCTGATGAAAGGCACGTTAATGCCGCCACTTCGGCCTTGTACATTTCAGCTTAGTGTAGCGTAGCGTAGCGTTTTAGTAAAATTTATCTTTTTTGTATAGCCTATTTGCTGTAATAATTTGTAATGATTTTTTCTCAGGTTTTTAGTAGTTCCCATAAAAATTCTAAAACTATTTTTAAATTATTTTTTATAATATTTAAACCACTTGTTGAATACTCTCAAAATTTGTTGAAACGCTACGCTACGTTAAGCTAAAATGTACAAGGCCTTTATCATATTATGTGGATACAAACTGGTATGCTGATTCAGGGGCTACAGACCACATCACAGGCGAACTGGAGAAATTAACAGTTCGTGATAAATATCATGGAGGCGATCAAATTCATACAGCAAGTGGAGTAGGTATGGACATTAGTCATATTGGTCATTCTACTGTTCATACCCCAGTTCGTAATTTGCATCTAAATAATATCCTTCATGCTCCTAAATTCAAGAAAAATTTGCTATCTGTTCATCGATTCACCACTGATAATCGAGCCTTTACGGAATTTCATCCTGATTTCCTTCTTGTTAAGGATCAGGAAACGAAGAAAACTCTGCTGCAAGGAAGATGTAGAGGTGGTATTTATCCCCTTCCTTCAGCATCTGTTGATTCGAAGAAGCATGCGTTTGGAGTCAATAAACCTTCACCAACTCGTTGGCACAGTCGTTTAGGCCATCCGTCTTACTCTATTTCTCAGCATGTCATTAGCGAGTATAATCTTCCATGTTTAGTGAGTCCAATACACAATCTGTTTGTGATGCATGTAAAAGGGCTAAAAGTCATCAGCTTCCGTACCCAAAGTCAACTAGTATCTCTTTACCTCCTTTGGAATTTGTGTTTTCTGATGTTTGGGGGCCTACTCCTGATTCTGTGGGTAGAAAGAAATACTATGTTAGTTTTATTGATGACTTTAGCAAATTTACATGGATTTATTTGCTCAAGCATAAGTCCGAGGTTTTCCAAAAATTTCATGATTTCCAGAACCTTGTTGAGGGGCAATTTGATCGCAAAATTCTTGCTATGCAAACAGATTGGGGTGGTGAGTATGAGAAGCTGCATTCTTTTTTTACCAAGATTGGTATCTCGCAACATGTTTCTTGTCCCCATACTGACCAACAAAATGGTTCCGCTGAGCGCAAACATCGCCATATAATTGAGGTCGGCCTCGCTCTCCTTGCTCATGCATCCATGCCTCTCAAATTTTTGGACGAAGCCTTTCTTACTGCTATCTATCTCATAAATAGGACTCCTAGTCGAGTTATCAATTTTTCTACACCTCTAGAACAACTGCTGAATCAAAAACCCGATTATTCTTCCCTTCGAATTTTTTGATGTGCATGTTGGCCTAATCTTTGACCCTATAATTCTAGAAAATTAGAATTTCGCTCTAAACACTGCGCTTTTCTTGGTTGTAGCAACCTACATAAAAGGCTTCAAATGTCTAGACATTTCCACGGGCCGTGTTTATATTTCTAGGGATGTTGTCTTTGATGAAGACGTTTTCCCTTTTTCTGAGCTACATCCTAATGCTGGAGCTCGTCTACGGTCTGAACTCCTTCTTTTACCATCATCCTTGCGTCCTGATCAAAGGGGTGAACAGTTTGATGATCACTTGACTAATGATCCATTTAATCCTGATCAGAAAAATATAATTTCTGGTGCAAGTGATGATGTACAGGATATTGAAGAAGGCGCGGTACAAGAGGATGGTTCATCTGAAATACCTGCGGCAGTGCCTACGTCAACTTTAGACAAATCATCCTCGGAAACTCATGATGCGGTGCCTGGGAACGGAACAAGCCAGACGGAAGCTGCTACGTCGCCCCCGCCTGGTGATCTGCACCGGTTTGAGGTCGCTACGTCGCAAGGCTCGTCTCTGCGTGAATCATCAGGTGGCATTTCTGCACCAGGCACGGCATCATCATCGGAGCTGCCATCAAGATCTTCCTCTACTTCAGCACTTGCGTAGCCGCACAATACTCGTCCTGTAACAAGGTTACAACAAGGCATTCTGAAACCAAAAAATTATACTGATGGCACAATCAGGTATGGATGTTTTACAAGCATGGGTGAACCTCAAAGCTTAGATGAAGCATTGAGTCATGAAAAATGGAAAGATGCCATGGATGATGAATATCAAGCTCTTATAAAAATAAAACTTGGCATTTGGTCCCAATGCAAAAGGGTCAAAATATAATTGATTGTAAATGGGTATACAAGATTAAGAGAAAAGCTGATGGAACTATAGATAGATATAAAGCTCGCTTAGTTGCAAAGGGATTTAAACAAAGATATGGTATTGACTATGAGGATACTTTTAGCCTTGTTGTTAAAGCTACAACTATTAGAATTATTTTAACTATTGCAGTATCAAGAGGTTGGTGTCTTCGGCAGTTGGATGTTCAGAATGCGTTTCTTCATGGCATTCTAGAGGGGGATGCGTATATGAGACAACCACCAGGGTATGAGAAGCATTCTATGTCTCAATTTGTCTGTAAATTGGACAAGGCATTATATGGGCTGAAACAAGCCCCAAGGGCATGGTATTCTCGATTGAGTCAGAAATTGCAACACCTTGGATTTCAGGCATCCAAAGCTGACACTTCATTATTCTTCTATAGCAAGGGCCAAATAACAATTTTTTACTCATATATGTTGACGATATTATTGTGGCGAGTTCATCACAAGATGCAGTTGAGGCACTTCTCGGTGATCTCAAAGCAGACTTTGCATTGAAGGACCTTGGTGATCTACATTATTTTCTGGGTATTGAAGTAAAAAAGGTTTGTGATGGTATTATCTTATCACAAAAGAAATATGCATCCGATATTGTAAAACGTGTAGGCATGCAACATTGTAAACCAGTTAGCACTCCCTTGTCTGTATCTGAAAAACTTTCAGTTGAAGATGGTGCAAAACTTGGAACAGAAGATGCTACACGTTTTAGAATTATTGTTGGAGCTCTGCAGCATTTAACTTTGACTCAGCCAGATATTTCTTTTTCAGTGAATAAGGTCTGTTAGTTTCTGCACTCACCCACTACTGTACATTGGACAGTGGTAAAGAGAATATTGAGATATCTTAAGTTCACTTCAAGCATTGGTCTGAAAATAAGAAAGTCAACATCCTTGCTTGTTAGTGGTTTTTCTGATGCAGACTGGGCAGGCTGTGTTGATGACCGTCGATCGACTGGTGGATTTGTTATATTTTTGGGCTGCAATCTTATTTCATGGAGTTCACGAAAGCAAGCTACAATATTGAGGTCTAGTACAGAGGCTGAGTACAAGGCTATGGCGAATGCAACAGCAGAAATCATATGGGTGCAAATACTCTTAAAGAAGTTGAAGGTTCAATGCCCATCTACTGCAAGAATATGGTGTGATAATATTGGTGCATCTTATCTTTCAGCTAATCCAATTTTTCATGCCAGAACAAAACATATTGAAGTAGATTATCATTTTGTCAGAGAAAGAGTATCTCAGAAATTGTTGGATGTTCGATTAATATCGACTGATGATCAATTGGCAGATGGTTTTACCAAGGCTCTCACGGTGAAGAAGCTTCAAGATTTTCAACACAATCTTAACTTATGAAAGTTATGATTGAGGGGGAATGTTAGCGTATATGTAAATCTGCACCATTGTATAGGAAGCTAATTATGGAAGATTACAGCTAAGAGCTAGGATTTGTAACTTCCGTGTTTATAGGATCTAGGCCTTCCTGATTGATTATGTAATCAAGATGTTTACCATACCACGCTGGGGGTAATTCCCAGTATATATCAACACGCAGGCACACACGGCAAGGCCATGGTGTGGTGCTTGAAACCCTAGTTTTCTCACAAGGCGGTCTGGGAGAGGTTGAACTCGGCGGCGACAGACTGCATTCACCGCGCATGTTGGGACGGGGAGGTGGGAGACAAGCGCTAGGACTAGGAGGCTGGACTCTGGAGCCGAGTGCACCGCTAGAAATTGAGCCACTACGTGTGATCCGCCTGATTCGGAGCTTCCAGACGTGGCATGAATCGAGGTCGGGTGTGCACGGGAGCCCCTCTGGAGACCGGATCCATCAAATTTTTTCCAAATTCCATATGCATCTGAAGTCAACGGTTTCCTTCCGTACCTACAGAATGCAACCGAATGACAATTAATTGCATGAAAGCACAAGGGAAAAAAACATAGGTCAATAATCAACAAAAATAGTGCGTTAAGCTTACATGATGTATTGAAAACAACGGCTAGTTATTGTTTTTTGTATTGACAAACCGTTGCCAAATATGGACGACTAAATCCTTCTTGATTTCTGTATGGGTTGAACAATCATGGATTGCTACATTTCTAAATAACACATCATTGAAGCATACATTTCTGCTACTGCCTTTTTTCACTTTCGGGTGGAAGAGCAATGGTTGTCATTGGATCATTCAATAGTCAATAAAGTATTTTGCCATTACTCCCTCATCTTCCACTAGCATATTATGAAGAATCACATAAAACTTCATGACCTCTCCAATAATCTTTCGGCTCCATGCACGCGCTGGAAGGCGCACGACATTGAAGTTAGCTTGTAGGACCCCAACGAACACCTGTTCATGGGTAGATCGACTCGACCTGAAAAAGCCTAACCCGGCCTTACCGGAGCACCTGGCCGAGCTCAGGCCTCGATCTGACGCCCGGTCGGGCCAGGCTTGGGCCAAAAAAAATGCATGCGCAGCCATGACTCGCCCGGGCTTTAGGGATTTGCTTGAGTTCGGGCCCGAATCCGAGGTCCGATGCACCAGGTCGGGCCGGGCTCGGGCTCAGTTCCCGTGGGACAGGGATTTTTCAAGCCTGGCCCTAAACCCAGTCGACCCGTGTCATGATCAGGTCTACTTCAAAGGCACGCTCCACATCTTTTTGTTGTGGCATGATCAGGTCTACTTCAAGGACACGCTCCACATCTTTTTGTTGTGGCATGATCAGGTCTACTTCAAAGGCACGCTCCACATCTTTTTGTTGTGGCATGATCAGGTCTACTTCAAAGGCACGCTCCACATCTTTTGTGCATATCGATTGTATTCCATCTTATGCTCGTTCCACCTCACTACCCTAATTTGGTCTGTCCCCTCAAGGTAAGATTGGAGGGTAGACCAGATAGTGTGAGCTGATATGATGTGAGTAACTCGCTCATACTCACCTCTTCTTAGGCCTTGAATGAGATAGTTTTGAGTTTTCACATTGAGCTTGACATCAGATTGATTCCCGGCTGTAACTTCCTCAGGATCAAATGTAGTAGTCTTGAGCCATAATATATGCTTCCATCCTCGTCTTCCAATAAGGAAAATTGACTCCGGAGAACACAGAGGGTTTCGAGGAATACTTATCTGCCATAACTAAAAGCAACATGAAAGGTTTGGATCAGTGAAAATCTCGCAAAAGAAACACAACCTTGCTCTAATAACAGTTGAAAGCGACCAGAGGGGGTGAATGGGAGCCTTAAAGATTTTTCTTCGGACCGATGCTCCTCGAACTCACCATCCTTTCAAAACACGAACACCATCGAATATGTGGGATTTTTTTCAATAACCATCCTAGTTGTCAAGTGTACAAAAAGAATGAAATCAATTCAAATCTTGTTTTAACAAAGCATATCAAGCCAAATCACTAAAGCCACTTATAGAAAAGCAAAAGCAGATTTTTTAGAATTTGTTCTCACTTTGAGTAGAAAGATGGTGGGTTTTTGATGCTTCAAAATTTTTAGGAATTTGTCTCCCTATAAATCAATGAGTCATCAAGCATTATATCAAAAATCTCCTCAAAACTCCTACAAAAATCAATGAATTTGTACGAGGGGACGCTAACCAAGAACTAAGCTAGATGGTAGCACAAGACATGGGTTTATACAGGTTCAGGCCCTCAACGGAGGTAATACCTTACTTCCTGTGCTCTGGGATTATATGGTGGATCAAGATGCGGGATGCAAGATGATGCTATGTGTCGTCTATATGACTCTGCGTGCCGATGGCCTCTACCCCCTCCCTTTATATAGTGTAGGGAAAGATGAGTTACAGGATAGCACGTGGTACACGGTAACTAATTCTATTATGCTGTTACATGTCATGCATGTGCTGATCTGCTAATTACATGGAGATAGACTATATCCTCGGGAACTTTCTTGGAGCTCAAGGCGCGTGTAGCCCGAGTGGTCTCTATCCTTGCCTGGCTGACTTGGATCGCCCCCTATCTGCTCCCTTATGAGCCTTCTAGAGGATACCCGGGGCCCATATAGTCCACAATCAAACATTACAACCTATCACAAATGTCGTACAGAAAGTTTATGGCTCAGTGTTCACCTCGCTGCACCCAAATGGAGAATCTCCGTGACTTCAAAATTTTTGTGCTCATACATAAGGATGTCACAAAGCTGCTCCAAGTGGAAGCACTCAAAAATGATTTTTCTAGAGTTTTATAAAAATAAAACACTAACTGCTGTGTGAAGAACAAATTCTAGACAACTTTGCAACTTGATGGAAAACTTGGTTTCTAGTCAATCCTAGAGTGTAAAAGAGGTGTTAAATTATGAGAACTCTCACGACATCGTGGATCAGAAGAATAAAAAAGGATGGGAGGCAAATAAACTAATTGTAACAAAAACCACAAAAGCAACAAGATCAAAACATATGAACTAGTAAGAACAAGTCATGAACTATGAAAACGGAGATTTCATTGCATTAATAGTTTGAAGATTAGAAGCTGCTTTCGTGACCAGATGCACCCGCAGGTGCCAACCTCTCTCTCCCACACACCCTTCTTACAAATCTAAAATTTTTAGCTCAAGGGGTGAGGAGGAGCTGTTCCCCTCCCCCCTATTTATAGCCTTAGGGGTGAGGCCCCCAAACACTAGGGGCGCGAGACAACTCTCTCTAAGGAACTCGACAAAATAGCCCCGTAACATCGGGAGAAGGGGTGCCCCCTCGCAAAAGGGGGTCGCAGTTCTTTTTGGTATTTTAGACTAAATCCTTTTGTTCCTCGATGCTCAATCAAACCCTCTTTTTTTAAGATGGAATAGGGATTGCCTCCACCCTTGATATGAGGATCAACAGTGTAAAATGCACATATACCTAACTCACTTCCGAAAGATAATATTCGTCCCATATTCTTCTGGAAGTATCCTCGCACCTTCCTCGCAGCATCCTGGTCTCTAGCCCACGCTGTTGACACGAAAAGTTAGATCTTCGCGAACACACGTGCGGAAGCGTCAAGTCTTCATCACAACCCGGAACCAAACGGGCCAGTCAATTTGACATATAAATTGACAAGGGAAGAATTGTTAGTGATATGGCTCTAATCGGCTTTAGGGAACAGCCAGATCAGATTTCTAATAATCGGCTTTAAAGAATCCGATTATAATTCTATCGGCTTAATGTCCGATAGAGCAATAGGCATGAATAAATGTTTAAATATGAATTTCTCGTCTATCTTTTTTTATTTTTATAGATAAAATTAGCAGCAAATCTTTTAAATCAATTTATGAGATTAGACTAGGAAATAGATCAAATAGATTGGTCAAGGCAAGACAGTATTTATATCTAAACCCAAGTATAACCTTATAAATCGATTAAAGGTCAATACAACTAATATGGGCAAATACAATGCTAATCGGCAAAATAATCTAAACGCGCAAATCTCTAAAACAAATATACGCAAGATCGATCAAACGAGGCAGTTGCATATATCGGATTCGGGAAAAGCAAATAAGACAATTGACAATCGACATTGCAAGGTAAATACATATTACATATCGATTGAACGAGACAGTGCAACATGCAAGGACATGTTAAAGACCGGTAAACCCGAGGCAGTTTAACATGCTTTGTATACATGAGATCAAGATGATACAGCCATGCATATGGGTTAAAAGAAGAGAATCGATTATCTCATAGAGATAGCTCTACCTGCGAGTTGAAGCCTTTCGACGAAGTCGATCGGATTCAAAAAGAGTAGTTGTGTTTTGTATATGTCGTATATTTTTTACACGAGACTTGGGACTCTATTTATACTGTTACAAAACCGATACCGACACGACCTGATTTATCGCAACTAAACCGTCGAAACTGCCTTCCGATTGAATCTTCGTAATTCTCCCGGAGTCATGATATTATCGGAATTACTTCTTTCTTTTGACAATGAAGCCCATCATCTGATACGGCCCAATAATTTCGATGACATTAACATATTCACAATATCTGATTTTCCTGCCAAATTTGGGTGTCAACATATGACCCTAAGTTGGGCAATGGGATCTTCTCATTGGCCGAACTTTTACCAAAAATCGGATTTTCCATCAAGCTATTTTGGAATATTTCACAGTTTTACCCCTGCGCTTCTCACTTCCGGCCCATTATGAGAACGAGGTAGCCCGCTACGCAATATGGGCTGTAACAAGTAATGCCGCACACCCCGGTAAAAACCCTAGTTTTACCGCGCCTATAAATAGGCGGCCATTCGCTGTAATTTTCACACTCCCCTTTGCGCACAAACCTCCTGCATCGGATTTTTGGAGCTCTGAGGATTCCCAGCGCACAGCCCAGCTGCAGCAAATCTCAATCGGCAAACATGTCTCAGGTATTATTCCGCTGTTCCGACTCTGAGACTTTATATTCCTTCAGCCCGGTAGGAGAAAATGATCCATCATCCTTTATATATCATTCAGTAGCGAGGCTGCCTCTGTTTGCCGATGAACTAAACATAAACAGTTGGAAATCGGCATTTCGCTCCTGGCCTAGCCCGGTCAAGGGATATAAGGACTGGCTCTCTCAGGTCTATAGCCAGAAAAAAAAAATCAATGGAACGAATTAGGGATTGCCGATGTTATTCTCCTTTCTTTGCATCCTCCTCCAGTGGATGAACCGTTCATGGCAGCATCGGCATATTTCTGGTGTGACACAGCCAACGCATTCCTCTTCCCAACAGGACCAATAAGCCCTACACTTTTGGACGTAGCTATGTTAACCGGTCTTAGCCCCGATGGAGAGATGCTATCGGCATTTGACCTTCCAGCTACTCTCAAATTAGTTCCTAAAAAGAACTTCAGCTGGCAACGTTACATTAGTAGTCATCAGAAAATAGGCGACGTCAAGGACAAGGAGCATATCGCTTTTCTGAACATGTGGCTAGACAGATTCTTTTTATGCGGCCAGTCCCTCCGTCCCAGCAAAGTGCTTCAAGAAGTAGCCGAAGCTTTGGTAGCAGGACAGAAACTAGCAATCGGCAAATACCTGCTGGGAGTTACATATCGGATGATGCGCGAGATTAGGGAAAATCTCTGTTCCAGAAAATCCGATTATTCAGTTGGAAATTTGGGTGGTCCTTTTTGATTTATCTGTTTGTTCCTAAAGCTTCACATATACAACTCTATAAGGGAACTTGATTTTGATATAGAGTTTCCGAACGAAGAAGAAAAAACCGAGAGCAATGAACGCCCTTGCAGATCATACGGAGAAATGACCTCTGTTAATTGCAATAAGAGGCGCCTGAACCAAGAGGATTTCTCCCACTCCCTGGCTGCATTCTTCACCATCTCTGAATCAGAATATGGCCCAGAGCAGTTCAATCCGTATACCGATTTGGACAGATACCCAGTTCCTTCTTTTTTTATTCTCTGCTAGCATAAGTGGCGAGGTCACATCAGTATTCAAGGAATTCATCTCTCCGGGCATCTTCTTTGCTATTCTCAGCACAAGGACTCATATCAGAAAACCTTCTTATGAGTTCTACCATCCTGCAATATTCGCTTGGCAATTCAACTTAGGACAAGATATTCCTGACTTATTCATTTACCGCCACCTAAATGCCAGAGAAGATCTAAGCTCCTAATCGGCATATGGAGTTTTAGCCGCTGCACACATTGAGTTTGAAATGCCGATGGAGCTCGTAATGTGGGCCGCAACTTCTCCAGAGTTCAAAACTTGGTGGAATTCTATTGCCAAGAATATTTATGCCACAGAAGGTGGAGCCACTGCCTTGATCGAGAAATTCACTGGCAAGAAAGAAATGTGCAAGCCCAATTGGCCAAAGATTGCCGGCATTGAAGAACCTTCATCAGAATCAGAAGAAAGTAGTATTGATTCTGAAAATTCCGATGATGAAGGTGACAGCACCGGAAATGATAAAGTGGAAAAACTTTCTGAATCGGACCCTTCTTCATCGGATTCAGATGACGAAAGAACGGAATCTCAATATCATACATCGTCTTCTGAGAACGAGATCACTAACTTGCGTGAGTTTACAAACTCACATCTTTTCTCTTCCGATAACTGTTCTTGCAATATTTTCCTTTACAGAGTGGAGACAAGTGCCCCAGGTCCAAGCTTGTTGGGGAGGAAGCTGGACGCCTCCATTCGACTGCCAAGTCTGCGTCGGCATTTACCCTAGGATCCTCTCAGCAGCAACCGAAAAAGCGAGGAACGATCGGCTTATGACAAACACTTTTCCCAAAAATCCGATCGCTTACTCCTTGATTAATAGGGAGATCCGACGGTGATGCCAGCCAAAAGAAGAAACTGGCAACAAAAAGGCCAAGACCGCAAAAGGTGCGTACATCTGATAGCACGGAGTCAGTATGTGACACAGTAAGCACTTGATTTTTCCTTCAAATTTTCACAACTTTCTTTGGGTTTTCTTGTTATCGGAACTCCAATTTCAGGATACCCCTCCTGTCCAGAAGAAAAGGGACAGCACACCTGCTCCGCCGCCGACATCGCAAACGCCTCCAGCTTTCAACCCCCAAGACGTAATCGGCAATTCCTTAACTCAACTTATGAAATTTTTAATATTTCCGATCCTTTGTAACCTTAAAAATTTCTTTTTTTCAGTATATGTTTCTACCCCGCTGCCCAGTCCGGGTAACAGTAGTATCCAAGCAGGTGATTACTTATGACGGGACAAAAACCGATCAGCTAAATTTCGATCCGTCAAGCATGGACTGGCTCGACGACGACCTAGAGATTTTATCTTCTCTGATCAGGACTCCATCTCCTCCTGTCGTCGTTACCAAGCCATCTACTGCTAAGCCATTCGGGGCCAACCGTTTTCTCCCCGATACTCTCCAAAAACTGAAACAAATGTGGGAGCTGGTCGGGAAGGAATCGGAATTTTTGGCCAACCCCTCTGCTGTACGGGACATTGCAGATTCCATCCAAGAGATCCTCCCGGAACAAGTAGCATCGGCTATCCAAAAGCTGCTGCCTCTCGGCGAAAAGAAAGCCAAATTTGACGCGGCCCTGGATCGGCTTCATCAAAGGGAGGCTATCAAAGATGCTGAAGCAGAGTTGAAAGCCCTCATCCAAGATGCCAATGCCCAAAACGACAAACTCCTCGGGTTAAAGCAGGAGGTCGAATCGGCAAAGACTACTACATCTAATGCAGTTTCAAGGGTCAAATCCTTAGAACAAGAATTGGAGAAAGCAAAGAACACTGAAGCGTCCTCCCGCTCAAGCTTTGAAGAGTCTAAATCGGCTTTCAAAGAGCAACACCGGATCGTAAAAGCTTGCGGCTTGGCAGTACTAGAATCGAAGAAAAAGATTCCGATCATACCCCGATCAACTGAAGAAGACACTGCCGTTGTCAACAAGATCCGTGACACGATTGGTGATGCCGCCGTAGCTATCTTCCAATTTTGCGAGTAAATGGCTTGTGAGCCAGTATTTTTAAAACAATGTTTAATGTATGGATCGGCAAATTTGCCGATAAACACTTGATAGCCCCTCTGTCAGGCACCAAACATTTAAGGCCTTTGTATCTTTGTAATAATTTTTATTTCTCTATGCAAATTCCCTTACTTTCATCGATATTTCCATCTATAGGCGATTCATTAGAATCGGCTTTTACTCAACAGCAACGTGTTGAGTGAAATATTAACAATTCGGTCAAACCGTTTATTCAAAAAAAACAAGTGTTCATTGACCTTTTAAAATATAGGCGATTCTTTTAGAATCGGCTTTTACAAACATCTTTCTTTAAGCTCCAATCCAAACACTCGGATAATACTTCTTCAAATATTTAGCATTAATCGCTTTTCCGAAAACTTGCCACTCAAGTGTCTCCAAAATGTATGCATTCCCTGGAATAACCCGATTAACTCTAAACGGTCCTTCCCAATTTGGAGACCATTTCCCATACTTAGTGTCTCTTGAACCAATCGGTAAAACGTTTTCCACATATGATCTCCCACTTCAAAAGTTTTCGCCACGACTTTCTTATTATAGTGTCTGGCAACACTTTGCTTGTCACGTTCAATATGTTCCAAAGCCCTTAATCGAATTACCACCATATCATCGAGCTTATCTACCATCAGATTTTTGTAATCTCCAGCTTTTATATTGTTTTGTTCTTCAATCCTTGTAGATCCGACGATAGTTTCAACTGGTAAAATAGCCTCCTGACCATAAACTAACTCAAAAGGTGATACTTTAGTAGCCCCATGCTTGGCAATCCGATACGCTCGTAGCTCATCCGTCAAAGTATTATGCCAACCCCGCGGTCTTTCATCGATTTTTTTCTTAATCAGCTTTATAGCACTTTTATTAGAAGATTCCGCCTGGCCGTTGGCTTGAGCATAATACGGCGAAGAATTGATTGTCGTGATTCCTAAACTTCGAGCATAATCTTGAAATGCCTTTGACATAAATACCGATCCTTGATCCGTAGAGGAATACCAAATCGGTAAATTATATGCTCTTTAACAAAATCGATTGCTTCAGTGGTCGTCACTTTCTTCAATGGTACAACTTCAACTCATTTAGTGAAATAATCTGTAGCCAATAATATATACAGATGCCCCTTAGACGAGGAAGGAAATATTTCTCCGATCATATCAATTCCCCATCCTCGAAATGGCCACGGCTTCACAATCGGATGTAAAATTGACGCTGGTGCATGCTGGATATTTCTAAATTTCTGACAATCTTTGCAGCCCTTATATTTGAAGCAATCTTCAACCATCGTCAGCCAGAAAAACCGTACACGCTTCGGCATCCACCTCATCTTATACGCCGATTGATGAGTTCCACAGAGTCCTTCATGAACCTCTCCGATTGCAACTTTAGCGTCTCCTCATTTAAGCATTTAAGTAATAAACCATCGAAACTCCGATAATATAGCTTGTCATTGATCAACACATACCTCTGAGCTCTCCTCTTAAGCTTTCTATCGGTTTTCTCTTGGGGATCTTTAAGATAACCGATAATCTCTGCCTGCCATCCCATCGGTATCGAATTCTCACCTGGAACAATCTCCAACTCCATGATCGGTAATTTGTATCTTGATGCTTCTTGAGCTAACTCGTTGGCCTCACAATTCTTTTATCTCGGAACATGCTGAATTGTGAACACATTGAAATGTTTAGCCAAATCTGAAGTCCTTTCCAAATACTCCCGAAGCAGTTCACTATGACACTCATATTTATCGATCAGCTGGAAAACACCAACTGTGAATCTTCATAAACTTCTACAGCAACAGCTCCAGCATGAATCAACCACTCTAACCCTTGTATCAAAGCTTCATACTCCACTTGATTATTGGTCAATCAAAAATCCACAGTAATACCAAATCGGTAAGAAACACCACCAGGGGATACTATAAAAATACCGATTCCACATCTCTTCTCACAAACTGATCCATCAAAAAACATCACCCATGGCAGAAGAATTGACAGATTAATGTCTTGATGGTGCGTAACAAAATCGGCTAATACTTGCTCCTTGACAGTTTTTGGAGATTCATACGTTAAATCAAACTCGATGAGAGTAAAGGCCCATTTTCCAAGGCATCCTTTGATAATCGGAGCACTAAGCATGTATTTGACCACATCAGTTCGGCAAACCACTTTGCGTTCAGCACCCAACAAATAATGCCTCAACTTAGTGTAAGTAAAGTATAGACAAAGGCAATATTTCTCCACTACCATGTATCGGGTTTCTGCATTCAACAATTTTCTACTCAGATATAAAATTGAATGTTCCTTCCCATCTGACGGCGTGTTCTCCGCTCAACCACTGCAGATCACACCCCTGGTCAGATTTTTAGTCTGCTAGCCAACTCGATCAAGCTCGGTTCAATTTGAGCGTCGGGCACAACAAGGAGCGACTCGCAGATTTACCCAGGTTCGGACCCCCTCGCGGGTAATAGTCCTACTCCTGCTGAGCCTTAGCTCTTTTCTGATTGTGGTTGAATGGGAATGTGTTTACAGAGTGTTTCGAATGCACGAATGCTAGTGCTCCTCCCCTCTTCCCTCTCTCTCCTCTCCTTTTATACAAGCTTTGGGCTGGCGGAGAGAGCCGAGGGGTAGGCGATCAAGACTCTCAAGATAATCGACAAGACACGACAGAAGAGACGTAAAACGTGCTGCCCACGCCGCCTGGCAGCGCTTCTCGCGTGCCATAAGTGGCCTTTGACCCACATCCACACCGGTGAGTCTGCGGGTGGGGCCCCGCTCGCCTCCTCGGACGCGGCGGCCTCCTCAAGCAAACCTTTTCTCTGCCGGTCAATTCTTCTGCGCCACAGTGATGATCGCGCCGGACACGCAAGGGTCATCAGAAGCGGTAATCATTTTTTTAGCTGTCCATCCGCACGTGATGTCTCATTAAATGCGCCGTCCTTCAGCAGCAGGGGAGCCTTCGTCCAAGACTCTTCGCAACGCTTCTCGCCACGCAGCCCCACCGACGTGTGGGACCTCGCCTGGTCTTCGGAGGGGCTCGCCCGCACGCACGCCGGGCGCGTGGGGCTCTCGCTGGTCTCAGAGGGGGCTCGCCCACGCACCCGCCTGACGCGTGGGGCCCGCCTTGGCCTCCCGAGGGGCTCGCCCACGCCACGCCGGGCCCCGATCGCCCGCTCGACGCGTGGGGCCCTCTTGGCCTCCTGAGGGGCTCGCCCACGCGCTGGGGCCTAATCGCCCGCCTGACGCGTGGGGCCCTCTTGGCCTCCTGAGGGGCTCGCCCACGCGCTGGGGCCTGATCGCCCACCTGACGCGTGGGGCCCTCCTTGTCTTCTCAGGACTCTTTGTACCCCGGTATTTATTACACCGACACCATCTATCTCCTGGACAAGAACTGCCCCTATTGTCTTTTCCGATACCGATAGATACAGTTTAAACGACAAATTTTCTTTTGGGGCAACTAGAACAGGCGGATTGATCAAGTACTCCTTGATATTATCAAATGCTTTCTGTTGCTCTGGTCCCCAAACAAACTTATCAGAATTTTTCAACTTAAGTAATGGAGAAAATGGAATAATTCTTTCCGATAAATTTGAAATAAATCTTCTTACGTAATTAATCTTACCGATTAGCTCTTGTAGACAAATTTGGTGTTCAGAATTGCTTTTACCCTATCGGGATGCACTTCAATCCCTCTTTCATGTACCATAAACCCCAAGAATTTGCCGGCCGATACTCCAAAAGCATATTTTTTTGAAACCGATCCAACACGGTTACAATATCAGCCAAGTGTTTTCTTCTTCTTGCGATTTGATTACCACGTCATCAATGTAAATTTCAACTAGTTTACCGATTAAATCATGGCAAATCAAGTTCATCCCTCTCTCATAGGTAGCCCCAGCACTAATCAACCCAAAGGTCATAACAACCGACTCGAATAAACCGATAGAACCAGGACATCTAAATGCGGTCTTGTTTACATCTTCTTCGGCCATAAAAATCTGATTGTAACCAGCATTACCATCTAAGAAACTGATAATCCGATTGCCAGAAGCAGCGTCAATCAATCGATCAGCAATTGGCATCGGATATTCATCTTTATACGTTGCTTTGTTCAAGTCCCGAAAATCAATGCACATCCGAATCTTATCAGAATCTTTCTTCCCAACTGGCACAGTATTAGAAATCCAATCGGCATATTTGCATGGCCGAATAAACTTTGCATCTAGCAATCTTTGAATTTCAGCCTTTACTTGATCATAAATTTTCCAACTAATTCTCCTTAGCGCTTGTTTTACTGACCGAAACCCTAATTTCATTTTAATTTTATGTTCAACTATAGATTGGCTTAGACCAGGCATCTCATGATACTCCCAAGCAAAGCAATCAACCCGATCCTTAAGAATCTGGATAAGCCGATCTTTGTATTCCCGCGGCAACTATTTATTGATGTAAGTGGGCCTTTGTTTAACATATGTTTCAATATCGACATTTTGAAGATCATCAGCCGATATAAATCATTGGCCCATCTTATACTCGATTCCCTCTAGAGCTGCGATTCCCATAAAAAACCCTCATGTCCTTGAGTTACTGACTGTGCTTCTAGAGTCGTCGGCTTAAAGCCAGATTTACTAAAGCTAATGAAATCACATTCTTCCAAAGGTTTTTCCGATAATGCTTCCAGGTTATCATAGATTTCAGCACAATCGGTTTCTACAGTTAAAGATTCTCCCCTAACCACTTCTATTTGCTCGCCAATCCACTAGATCAAAATTTGATGCAGTGTTGATGGAATGCAACAATTGGCGTGTATCCAATCTCTTCCTAACAGCACATTATAACTTCCTTTCCCTTCAATTACAAAGAAAGCTGTTGGGATTGTTTTACTTCCCACTGTGAGCTCTACCACCAGAATTGCTTTTGCTTCTGTCGGATTTCCATTGAAATCGGTTAATACCATATTTGTTTTGACCGAATCTTCTGTAGATTTTCCAATTTTTCGACACTCAGAATACGGCATTAAATTCACAATGGCTTCACTATCCACCATCATTTTTGAAATCGGCTTTCCATTCACATAATCCATAATAAACAATGGCTTCAAGTGTAATCGGGAATTCTCAGATTTCTTAAATATAGCATCTTCAGCTCCAACCACCAGTTCTGCGGTAGCCTCCTCATAATCACACATGAATTCCAGAGGTAATATGCAAACCATGTTGGTAGCAATCGAAACTTCATCAGAATCGGTGTTAGCATCAATAATAACAGCCGATCTCAACTTGGGTCTCCACTCTTGTTTGCCCCTGGCAGGCTTCATCGGCTTCACTTGCTCCAATAGAGCATCCCTAAATTTTTCAGCTTCTGCCTCTTTCGCGTCAGTATTTTTCATCCGCTGCAAGCGCCGTTTCTAGGATTTCGTAATTCCACTTGGACACCATTGCGGTAATGGCACTTTGGGAGGCTGATGCACATCGGTATTTTTGTTCATCGGGATTTCTTCTGCTTTCTCACTAGGAAACACCAGACGATCCGTAACTGATGGTCTCTTCACCGGCGGAATAAACGCGTGATTCATGAGGAAATTCTTAAGAGTAGGCAATGACATCCTCTCTTCTCAGCAATATCGGAAAAGAAGACATTCCCAATGCTCCATCCCCCAACCTTGATTTCTTGAACTTTCTTGAACAGGCTCGGGAGCATTTAATCCAATGCTCCTACGAGGTGGATTTCTACCCATTCGACCATACTTTTCTAACATCTGATCGAAAGTTGGCTTTGGCTTTGGTTTTGCAATCGGATTATCTCTTCCACGCCTTACTTCGCGCCATTCGCCAACCCTTTCACCACCTCGTTGGCTTGCTGCTCGGAATTTCAATTCTGGCCTTTCTTCCACTACAATCCTCTTAAAGCCAACGAGCACCTTAAACCGATTGGAATCCCCAGAATCATAGGCTTTTCTTTTGGCGGCATCAACCATTCCAACAAAGCCGACTGGAAAAGGTTCTGTATCAATTTGCGAACTTTTACCTTGATATCGAAGTTGTCGGCTTTCAGTCGCATTTTGCACCAGCTGCTTGAAAACATTGCACTCATTAGTGGCGTGTGGATAAGAATTATGCCACTTGCAATATTTCCACTTCTTAAGCTCTTCAAGCGGAGGAATCACATGTCCTTGTTTAAGCCGAATTTGCTTTTCTTGCAACAAATAATCAAAAATTCGATCATACTTGGATGTATGAAAAGAATACTTGTTTTTTTTCAGAATTCTTCAGCTTTATCCATCCAAGCTCGAACTCCTTATTGCTCACCCATTCAGCAACGTAGTCACCAATCTCCTCAGTATCGGAATCATCGGAGTCTTCAATTTCCTCAGTGTCCACAACGTTGATAGCTTTGTCTTTGCCTTTGTTATTGTTATTATTCCGATACTCCTTCTGACCTAGATAAGAATTATCACAGAATCGGTTTTCATATAGAGCGATCTTATGGGCCAAATGAGAAATATCAGCAAATTCTTGATTGCCCACTTTCTTTTGATTGACAGGTAATAAACCCTTGAAAGCCAATTCTACTAATTCATTGTCAGGCAGTAAAAGGCTATAACATCGGTTTCTCATCTCACTGAATCGACGCAGAGAGTTATTAACCGATTCTCCAAACTTTTGTTTGATCATCATAATATCAGTAATCCTAGCTTCATTCTCTCCAGAATAAATATATTCGTGGAACTTATTTTCAAGATCTGGCCAGGAGGTAATGCTATTTGGAGGGAGTGAGGCAAACCAATTAAATGCCGATCCGTATAGCGAGAGTGGAATAATCAGCATTTGAGTGTATCTTTTGAAGCAGCTTCTCCGCATAACTCAAGGAATCTAGCAACGTGCTCACGTGTAGAAGTGTTATCGCCTCCACTGAACTTAGCATTTGCAAAATCTGGGACTCGGTATTTATGAGTAAACTCTGTTTCATTAAAAGTCGATGGATACGACATGGTATAGTGTGGGGCAATCTTAGGAGTGTTGAACCTACACTGTTTCATCATGTTGTACACCAGGTTCCTTGTCATCTCTTCTAGATTTTCATTCACCCCGTAGTTGATCGGCTGATAGATCGGATTTGATACCGGAATTATGGCCTGATTATTCGGTATTGCCTGAATCGGGTTTGGATTGATTGCCCCTAGCGCAGGATTAACAACCGGACTCAGGTTAAAAGCTGCCAATGAAGGATTTGGCTGAAAAGCTTTAGCTTGAGAAGTTCCTGCCTAGGTACTCCCGATTTGGGCGTAAGGTGGATATCGGTTCCCCAAACTTATCTCTGGTGGGTTATTCCAATTCCTTGAAGGGGTCTGTCCAGTCATGATATTATGCAATGCAGCACTAGTCCCCTCTTGCACAATTCGCCCCAAAACCGATGATTGATCTAGCATCGATCGGTAAACTGAACTGTTTATCTGATCCCTTATGACTTCAGAAAAATCTCCAGTAAGCAATGGATCTCCAGTGGAAGTTCTTGTGTGATCAGGCCACTGCGAGTTTTTCGATAGCTTGTCAACATCCTTTTCTTGTTTTCTTCATGAATTTCGGCGAGCCTATTGTTGGTGATTCTTACGCTCAAAGAAATTAATCCGCAAGCGGACGGATATCGCTTGTAGTTTTCACCAGGAGTATTCCTAGAGTTATCGAATCCACAGGGAACGAGGGTTTAAAGAGATAACCTCTATATCTTAATTATTTAAAATACCAGCCAGTCTAGGTAACGGGGGTTAGGATAAACGAAAAGACCGGGACACACACACACACGATAAATATTCACACAAATAAAGAGAAAACTACACTAGCTAGATAGACAGTTGGGAGGACAACGAGACAAGTTTAATAAGTTCACAAAGTCGTGTGATTCAGTTTACTGAGCGAGCTTAGGGTACTCTAATAGTGGTCCACTTTGAAAGTGCATCTAGGCCCAAAGTGATTTTGGGGATTAATGAGTAACAATTATAGAGCTAATATTTCTATTGGAGAATTATGCATAGATGCTATACATGTTAATTCCATGAGGTACATATTTAAACGAGATGGTGTACCCCTCAAAAGTGAATGTATTGCAAGAAGGCATCCAGACTAAGTTTTATTTGCAAATCTTTATTTATTGAGTCCTAGGGATGCCGTACTATAAAGAGGGATGCAATGGAGAAGCATATAAAGGTTCCTAAGTGCTCAAAATAGGTATCTCGAAGTTCGTGTGAGTTTTCTACTCAAAATACACCCTATACAGAACCTATGCCATCAGAACATCTGACGAGGGTCGGAACATCTAATGGTAATCCACTCTGCCAGTTTTTCATGCCATCCAGTAAGGGGTCCATCGGAACTTCGGTCGGAACATCCGACGAGGGTCGGAACATCCGACGGGGTCTGAACATCTGACGCGTGATTAACTGCTGCAGCGCCTAGTTTTCTGGATTCCCTATTTAAAGCCCTCTCTAATACCTGCCAAAGGTTACTGACTCTGATTACAACCTGATTTGAGCCTAATTCATATTCTCCATCATCTTTCTCAAGAACCCTAGCCTTGTCTCTCTCCTGTTCATCTTGTGAGATCTAGATCTAGAGAGATCAAGGCACCCAAGTGCTCCGTGAATTAGAGATCCAAATTCTTGAGCACTTAGCGATTCCATTTTCTTCATCGCATTTGTTACTCTTAGAGGCTTGAAGGGCTCCTAGACTGCTAGGTGTCGCCGGTGAGTCGCCGATCTTTGTGTGGCGTGCCTCCGGAGTTTGTGAAGGTGCGAATCTACCTCCGGAAAGAAAATGATTCAACTAGTGATCGTCGGTGAGTGCTGTGTGCTTCATCCGGTAATGGGATTAGGGTCTTAGTAATCCGGGCTTAGTGCCTTCCCTAACGGTGAGTAGGATCTCCCTTCAAAGATCCGAACATCGGTAAACAAAAATCGCTGTGTTCTTTGTCTTGATCTTGTTTGGTTGTTTTTACAATTAGTGTTGGCTTGTTCTGAGTATTTTTGAGCAGATCTAATCTTGGTTTTTTGAGAAATCAGTTTACTGCAGGTTTTCGACAAATCCAGAATACTCAGGATCGGAACATCCGACCCAGATCAGAACATCCGACGGAGGGGTTACTGGACCAGGTCGGAACATCCGATCTGCATCGGAACATCCGACGGGCTGGTCACTGTATTGAGTTTATTAATTCCGCAATTTCGTTTTATTCGCCTATTCACCCCCCTCTAGGCGGCATAGCGATCCTTTCAATTGGTATCAGAGCCTAACCTCCTGTTTTGAGCTTAACAGCTTGGAGAATCATGCCTAACAACAAGGACGATACCGAGATCGAGACTTCAAGTGAAGGCAGCAAAAAGGCCGCTATTCCTTATGTTTATCCTGATTCAACATCCTCATCTCATGTCTTTGTTCCCACTGGGCATGCGCCTCATTTCTATGGCACATACTACCCACAATGGAGACATAAGATGAAGATGTATCTAATGTCTATTCATCCTTCTATTTGGAGAATTGTAAAAACAGGTTTCAAGCCCAAGGAACCGAAAAAGCTCACTGCTGATGAGGAAAGAGACTCCTTCCGCAACTATCAAGCCGTCAATGCATTATTTGGTGATTTGAGTCCAAGTGAATTCAACCGAGTTGACGGACTTGAAGAAGCCAAAACAATTTGGGATACTCTCAAGGTTGTTCACGAAAGCACATCAAGTGTAAGGGAAACCAAGATCGAGCTTATCAATGGCAAGTTAGGAAGGTTTATCCTAGAGGAAGAAGAAGACTACAAGACAATGTTTAATCGACTCATGGTGTTGGTTAATGAGGCTAAGGGGCTTGGTTGCAAGTCCCTAACTGATCATGAGGTGGTCAAGATTTTACTCCGTACTATCACTCCAACCAATCGACACTTGGTACAAATGATCCGAGATAGAGACAACTATCACCTAATCACACCCCATGAAGTGTTTGGAAGAATTCTTAGTGATGAGTTGATGGATCAAGAAGTTTCAAATATCAAAGAGATGGCTCAATCATCGAAGAAGAAGAGCATTGCTTTGAAGGCGAGCAAAGTGTCAAAGATAAATGATGATAGCTCAAGCAGTGATGATGAAGATGGGCAAATGAACATGGAAGAAATGGCGTTCTTTGTGAGAACATTCAATAAATTTCTCAAGAAGAATATCTACAATAGCAAAGGCAAGAAAACTCCGGCAAATCAAAATCTTCAAGAAGTTCAAGAAGAAAATGCTATGAATATGGTGAAACCGGACACTTCATTACCGAGTGCCCACACAAGAAGGATAAGGGCAAGGAGGATAAGAAGAAATAAAAGAATTACAAGAAGGACAAAGAAAAGAGCAAGAAACACAAGAGGAGTTCAAGAGGTGAAGCTCACATTGGTGAGGAGTGGGATTCTGAATCCGACTCCGAATCCGACTCCGAGTCTGACGATGAAAGTGTTGCTTGCATTGGGATGGATATTCCAAAAACGACCTCATCTCTATTTGGCGAATTGATAGATGATGATGATGAACCTACAATGTGCTTCATGGCCAAAGGCCCTAATGTATCATCAAGATCTTCTAAATCTCTAGTCAATTCTTATACTAACAACTCTAGTGATGATGAGGATGATATGAGTCATGCTAGTTTGGTCAAGATGATGAGAAAGTTTGATATGGGTAAGTTGACTGAGCTCATGGAGAGAGTTGAGCAACAAGAGGACCTTCTTGAGAAAGGAGAAGACTTGCTCATCTTTAAAAAGGAGAGAAACCTCCAACTTGAGAAGGAACTAGCATTGGAATTTTCTGAGGTCAAATCCAAAACAAGCTCTCTTGAGATCAACAACTCTTCACTCAAAGAAGAACTCATTTATGCAAAGAAAACACATGAGACTCTTAAAGTGAAGTTTGATGATCTTGTGAAGAGCACTTCTACTCTTTCAAATGCAACTTGTGACTCACCTCCTTCCACGAGCAATAGTTGTGCAAGGTGCTATAATATGGATGTAAATGCTTGTGCAACAAACTTCGCCACCTTACAAGATCTTGCTAGTGAGAATAAGAAGTTAAAGGGTCTACTTGAAGATGGTATTCAAAGATCTTACAAGTCGAGTAAGGGACTTGATGAGATCCAAGATAAAAGAAGAGGAAACTTCAAGAAGACCGGACTTGGCTACGTTCCACCCAAGGGCAAGAAAGCGCATGTTGTGGTGACTCCGGTCACTAAGCCAATTCATTTTGTGAGAGAGCAAAGCTCAAAGGCTCACGTTTCTCACTCTACTTTTAATGCCTCTTACATTCTTAAAAGGAATAATTTTGGTAGAGTGCTTGCTTATCATGTTGGACCTAAGCGAAATAATGCACCTTTGGCGAGATCCATTTGGGTCCCGAAGGCTCTTGTGATTAACCTCAAAGGACCCAATCAAATTTTGGTATCTAAGACCAAAGCTTGAACTTTGTAGGAATATCTCTCTGGTGGCCCTAGTTGGGTACTCGACAGCGGTTGCACTCATCATATGACCGGAGAGAAGAGAATGTTCTCTCAAATTAATTGCTATAATCAACCAAGTGAGAGCATTACTTTTGAAGATGATAGTAAAGGTGATGTGCTAGGTCTTGGTAAAATTGCAATTTCTGAAAATCTTTTTCTTACAAATGTCTTACTTGTCGATTCATTGAAATACAATCTATTATCGGTACAACAATTCTATGCTACCGGTTACGATTGTATCTTTTCTTGTGATGGTGTGAATGTCGCTCGAAGGTGTGATGGTTTAATAGCCTTTAAGGGTCATCGAAAGGGAAAGCTTTATCTTGTGAACTTTACCACGGATAGACCTAGCCCTGGGATATGCCTACTGGCTAAATCTAGCATGGGTTGGCTTTGGCATCGCCGACTAGCCCATGTTAGTATGAGAAACCTTCACAAACTCTCGAAAGAGAATCACATCATCGGACTAACAAATGTAAAGTTTGAGAAAGACAGGCGTTGTAGCGCATGTCAAACGGGAAAACAAGTTGGAGCACCTCATCCTTCGAAAAATGTGATGACCACGACCAGACCTCTACAACTACTACATATGGACCTCTTTGGACCGATTGCATACATAAGTATAGGAGGTAACAAATATGGTCTTGTTATTGTTGATGATTTTTCACGCTTCACGTGCGTATTCTTTTTGCATGATAAGACAGAAGCAAAAGGAATATTGAAAAAGTTTATAAGAAGATCTCAAAAAGAATATGAAGTGAAAATCAAGAAGATTCGAAGTGACAGTGGGAAGGAATTCAAAAATACCGATGTTGAAGAATATCTTGATGAGGAAGGTATTAAGCACGAGTTCTCGGCTCCCTACTCCCCTCAACAAAACGGGGTAGTCGAGAGGAAGAATCGTACCCTCATCGAGATGGCGAGAACCATGCTGAATGAATACAAGATTTCGGATATATATTGGGCGGAAGCTGTGAATACTGCCTGTCATGCCATCAACCGACTCTATTTACACAAACTACTGAAGAAAACTTCGTATCAGCTCCTTACCGGCAACAAGCCAAATATTTCATACTTCAGAGTCTTTGCGAGTAAATGTTACATTTTGAATAAGAAATCTAGAAGCTATAAGTTTGCTCCTAAGGTTGATGAAGGTTTTATGCTTGGTTATGGATCAAATGCCTATGCGTACCTAGTTTTCAACAATACCTTCGTATGGTTGAAATCTCGCGTGACGTGACATTTGATGAGACTAACGGTTCTCAAGTAGAGCAAGTTGATCAACATGTGCTAGATAAAGAAGAACCACCAAGTGAGGCTATCAAGAAAATGGCTATCGGTGATGTCAAGCCACAAGAAGGTGTTGAAGACGATGACTTATCTCCTTCATCAATTCAAGTTGAATCTCCAACGACTATTCAAGAAGAAGAGGATGACAAGTCAAGTGAATGTGATGATGATGAAGATCCCAACCCACCAAATGCACATCCAAGAGTTCGTCAAAGTGTTCAACGAGATCATCCCGTCGAAATCATCATTGGTGATATAAACAAGGGAGTAACTACCAAATCTCGTTTTTCAAACTTTTGTGCATTTTACTCGTTTGTCTTCTCTCTTGAGCCACTAAACATAGATCAAGCTATCAAGGATCCCGATTGGATTATTGCCATGCAAGAAGAGTTAAATAACTTCACTAGGAATGAAGTGTGGGAGTTAGTGGAAAGACCGAAGCAAAATATCATTGGTACAAAATGGGTCTTTCGCAACAAACAAGACGAACATGGTATAGTGACAAGAAACAAAGCACGGTTGGTTGCACAAGGCTTCACGCAAATCGAAGGTTTGGATTGTGGTGAGACTTATGCTCCCGTAGCAAGAGTAGATGCTATTAGAATTTTAATTGCTTTTGCTACTCACCATGGATTTAAGTTGTAGCAAATGGATGTCAAGAGCGCTTTTCTTAGCGGTCCACTTTCTGAGCTTTTCTACGTTGAGCAACCACCGGGTTTCGAAGGCACAAAATATCCAAATCATGTCTACAAACTCAACAAGGCGCTTTATGAACTGAAACAAGCACCACGTGCATGTTATGAGTGCCTGAAGGACTTTTTGGTGAGAAAAGGTTTTGAAATGGGTAAATCTGATCCTATACTCTTTACTAAGTTAATAGATGGTGATATCTTTGTATGTCAAGTTTATGTTGATGATATTATATTTGGATCTACTAATGAGAGTTTCTGCGAGGAGTTTAGTCGCTTAATGACTAAACGATTTGAGATGTCTATGATGGGAGAGTTGAAGTTCTTCCTTGGACTATAAGTGAAACAAATGAAGGAAGGGACTTTCATTAGCCAATCAAAGTATGTGAAAGATATGCTTAAGAAGTTTGAGATGAGCGATGCCAAGCCAATCAAGACTCCTATACCAACAAATGGTTATCTTGATTTAAATGTAAATAGTAAAGACGTCGATCAAAAGGTATATCGTTCTATCATTGGCTCTCTACTTTATCTTTATGCATCTAGGCCTGATATTATGCTTAGTGTGTGCATGTGTGCAAGATTTCAAACTGCACCCAAGGATTGTCACTTAGTGGCAGCCAAGAGAATCTTGAGATATTTGATACACACTCTCAATTTTGGCCTTTGGTATCCTAGAGGGTCAAACTTTGACTTAATCGGCTATTCGGATGCGGATTATGCAGGTTGTAAAATGGATAGGAAGAGTACCTCCAGTACTTGCCAATTCCTTGGAAGGTCGCACGTTTCGTGGGTGCCCAAGAAACAACATTCCGTTGCCCTATCCACAGCCGAAGCTGAATATATTGCCGCAGGACATTGTTGTGCTCAACTACTCTGGATGAGGCAAACCTTGAGAGATTATGGCCTTAACCTCAACCACATCCCACTTTTGTGTGACAATGAGAGAGCCATAAAAATAGCCAACAATCCAATTCAACACTCCCGAACCAAACATATCGATATTCGCCACCACTTCTTAAGAGATCATTCAACCAAAGGTGATATCGATATTATCCATGTGAGAACCGAAAACCAACTGGCTGATATTTTCACCAAACCCTTGATGAGAGAAAATTATGTGAGTTGCGGAGTGAATTAAATATCCTTGACTCTCAGAATGTTCCTTGACCTATTGCACACATTGTTTAGTGATTGAAAAGGTTTTCTAAATCATCTTGTCTATTTTACTATATATAGCTATATAGGCTTATATACAAATAAATTGAGTGATTTGGCTCTTCGGATATTTATATCCTATTTATTCACGGATGACCTTAGTTTGATTGATTGATATGCTTACGGGTCATTCTTGGGTAAATTCAATTCTTAGAACTCCCCTCTATCCTCCCGGAGCAATCTTATCTATTCCCAAGGAGTCTGGAGTCTAAAACTTTCAAACCCAGCAAGAGGGGGATCGGATGTTCCGACCGGCGTCGGAACTTCCGATGCTGTCCAACAGGGGGTCCGTCGGATGTTCCGACTCGGCCCTGATTTGCCACCTATTTAACCTTTCACCGCGTGGGTCCCTATTCTTTTTACCCCACGGTTTTACCCTAGAGGTTTTACCTCCACTTCTCTCTCCTCTCGGGCGGCGACTGCACAGGGAGCTCCGACGGCGGCGGAACTTCCGGCGGCGGCGGACTGTACGGCGTCGGATCTTGCGATCTGAGCGCCTCTCCACTGCCTCCACCTCCTCCCTGCTCGTCTCCCTCCTCCTCCATTGAAGGTAAAGCTCCAAATCTTGAAATCTCCTAGAACGTGCAATATGCGCCGTTTTAGTTCGAGTTTGAGGCCAAATATGTTTCTATCTTATTCATGGAAGTATTCCCCACCTGTTAATGCCTCGGATTTGTTGTTTTGATGCGAGATTTGACAAACCCTATTTCGGGCAGGTGCTGTACCGCGTCGGATGTTCCGACCCCGGTCGGATGTTCCGACGTGGTACTCACTGACCCGGTCGGTTTGCGCATTTCTCTTTCAATTTTTTGATTCCATCATATATATCTTGCAGATGTCTTCTTCTAAGCGTCAACGAACCTCAAGTTCAACTGTCGCTCGTCCTTCAGTCGAGCCCAATGAGGATCCGTCGTTGTTCCATAAGCGATTGGCTCAGTGGAAGCGGGCAAATATCCGTGATCCCATTGGTCCTTTGATGATCAAGAAGACATCAAGGACATTTGCTCATAATGTCACTCCGAAGATTTTCGGTTTTTATGTCGCGGATGTCAAGGAGATCTAACACACCAGGGTTGAGGATCCTCTGCGGTATGAGTAGGAAGAAAGGACTGATGAGAGATTCTGGAACTTCTTTCATCAAGATTTCTATGATGTTGCTTTTGTGAAAAAGAAGAATCCTGTCATGCGCACACAATTCATTGATTGGGAAGGCATGGCATTGTCAGACAATCCAGTCATTAATGAGGTCATTTCTGCTTGTGACACCATGGGATTGACTGACATCTTAAGCTTTTAGCACGATTGGAACGATGAAGTCATTTGCCAATTTTATGCTTCATTATACTTTGCTGGAGGTGCCGCTGGCGACTTCTTCTGGTTTATGTGCGACGGAGTCTGGTACAACTTCTCGAAGAGGGAGTTTGGCCAGCACCTGAAGTTGTCCACTGGAGGCAACATGGAGGAGCTTCATGATGTGGATGCCCTAAAGAATCAAGATTTGAAATTCTTGTATGATGGGCCTATCCCAACTAAGGCTGGAGCTACTGAGACCATGAAGACTCTGTGTCCAAAGAAGGTGACGCTTCTCGTGTTCTCTCCTACTCTCGCAACCTTCTATTGAAAATTGGTCTGCGTGAGCGTCCCTTTGATATTCTGGACTTCATCTGGTGTGAGATCAAGATCAGTGCTTGTGATCCAAAGAGGAGCTGCCCTTATGATCCTTATCTGATGAGCATGATCATTCATGCTACTGGTCTCAAGTTTGTGCTGGATGTGAAGCATACCCCATACCTTGTGACCACCCGTGGACTGGCTTCTCCCGTCTTCAGCTCGGTCTAGCCCATCATCTTCTGGAGGCTCTATCAAGAAAATGCTGAAATCTATCTTCTACATGTGCCGGAAGACAAATGATCGGGTTCAAGAATCCATTGTGCGTCTTCGCGACAACCGAAAGCAGATTCAAGACATCAAGAAGCATCTTGGTATGCCTCTCTCTTCTGATGATTCCGCGTCCTCTTATTCCACCATTGACACCTATACTCGAGGACTATTTGGGATTCCTCCTTCCGGTGGCGGCAACAACAACGACGATGATGATGAGGTCACCGGTGGTGGTGGTGGTGCTGGTGGTCAGGGCAGTAACAGCAGCGATCTAGAGTGGATTGAGTAGTCCACTTTCAGTTTTTTCTCTTTTTGGCGTCTTAATGCCAAAGGGGGGGGGGAATGTTAAGGGGGAGAAAAGTTATCTCATTCCTATCTTAGATTCCTGTGTTTGAAACTTGAATGTTTAAGTTGTTTAAGTGCAAAACTATGTTTTAAACTTGATGTTTATGTAGTACGCAGTGGTTGTAAGACTTTAATTATTCTGTGATGATGATGTAATGGTGAATTGCTGGTTATTTAATTTCTGTATTGCGTGATATATCCTGCCATATTGCATCTAGATTCAAATTTACCAAGGGTATAGGGGGAGCTCCTGTTGTTATACTTGCCATAGTTTCAGGGGAAGCTTTCGACTATGTTCTTATTTATTTATTAATGTCTTTGTGAGCTATAATTGTTGTCATCAATACACCAAAAAGGGGGAGATTGAAAGTGCATCTAGGCCCTAAGTGATTTTGGAGATTAATGAGTAACAATTATAGAGCTAATATTTCTATTGGAGAATTGTGCGTAGATGCTATACAGGTTAATTCCATGAGGTACATATTTAAACGAGATGGTGTACCCCTCAAAAGTGAATGTATTGCAAGAAGGCATCAAGACTAAATTTTATTTCTAAATCTTTATTTATTGAGTCCTAGGGATGTCGTACTATAAAGAGGGATGCAATGGAGAAGCATATAAAGGTTCCTAAGTGCTCAAAATAGGTATCTCGAAGTTCGTGTGAGTTTTCCACTCAAAAGACACCCTATATAGAACCTATGTCATCAGAACATCCGACGAGGGTCGGAGCATCCAATGGTAATCCAGTCTGCCAGTTTTTCATGCCATCCAGTAAGGGGTCCATCGGAACTTCGGTCGGAACATCCGACGCGGGTCGGAACATCCGACGGGGTCTGAACATCTGACGCGTGATTAACTGCTGCAACGGCTAGTTTTCGGGATTCCCTATTTAAAGCCCTCTATAATACCTGCCAAAGGTTACTGACTCTGATTACAACCTGATTTGAGCCTAATTCATATTCTCCATCATCTTTCTCAAGAACCCTAGCCTTGTCTCTCTCCTGTTCATCTTGTGAGATCTAGATCTAGAGAGATCAAGGCACCCAAGTGCTCCGTGAATTAGAGATCCAATTTCTTGAGCACTTAGCGATTCTATTTTCTTCATCGCATTTGTTACTCTTGGAGGCTTGAAGGTCTCCTAGACGGCTAGGTGTTGCCGGTGAGTCGCCGATCTTTGTGTGGCGTGCCTCCGGAGTTTGTGAAGGTGCGAATCTACCTCCGGAAAGAAAATGATTCAACTAGTGATCGCCGGTGAGTGCTGTGTGCTTCATCCGGTAAGGGGATTAGGGTCTTGGTGATCCGGGCTTAGTGCCTTCCCTAACGGTGAGTAGGATCTTCCTTCAAAAATCCGAACATCGGTAAACAAAAATCGCTGTGTTCTTTATCTTGATCTTGTTTGGTTGTTTTTACAATTAGTGTTGGCTTGTTCTGAGTATTTTTTAGCAGATCTAATCTTGGTTTTCCGAGAAATCAGTTACTGCAGCTTTTCGACAAATCCAGAATACTCAGGATCGGAACATCCGACGTGAACATCCGACGCCGTCGGAACATCCGACCCAGATCAGAACATCCGACGGAGGGGTTACTAGACCAGGTCAGAACATCCGATCTGCATCGGAACATCCGACGGGCTGGTCACTGTATTGAGTTTATTAATTCCGCAATTTCGTTTTATTCGCCTATTCACCCCTCTCTAGGAGGCATAGCGATCCTTTCACACTTGATATTCGTCGTCGGAGCTCGGACACTCATTAGCACCCGCTATCCTGAATTGGAATCCCAAATGGTTATGATCGTTTCGATTTGGCTCTACTGGTCCAAAGCTGTACGCCGTGGGTTACGCACGAGATACTTAGTATCTACGGATGGATAGGGCTATCACCACCTATCACCTACCACATATACGTGGGCCCGGGTGTAAACCGAGTTAGTCCTAGTCTCAGACACCGCGTCTACGACTATTCCTAATCAATCTTCCTCAGTACTAAAAGAAGTTGATCTAGGTTCAATGCCTGGCTCTAACAGTATATGAGTAAGAACCTAAACTGATTCCAGACGAATACAAGCTACCGGTAAGGCAAATCTACACAATTCATTTATGCAGATATACTCAGCTCAAATAAAGTTCAACACTATAGCAATGAATGAAGTAATCTCACTAATTGAAATAATTAGGAAAGGGTACAAGAGCTATTACCCGAATTCCCGAAGACACTTCCGGAACTCCGAGCGTTAGCTCGACTTGACTCTAACTCCCAACTTATACTAACTAAGAGCTACTCTACAAAGTGGAATGAAAATGTGAAAGTGTTGTCTGTTGTTACAAGTGAGGAGAGGGGGTCTATTTATAGTGTTCCGCAGCCAACCGAGGTGCTCCACGTGTAGGGACACGTGTCATCTATCCCTCCTCCAAAGGGGAGCCCGAGGGGGCTCAAGAGTGGGTTGGCCGGCCTAGGGTGGGTCGACCGACCCACCTTCTTCACCTCCCGGCCGTGGATTTCGTCTTGGATGCTCCCTTGATGGTGTAGTTTAACCCCTTAAGCTGGTGGATCAAATGGACTTGCACAAGAAAGGAATCCAAGAGAATCCTATGCTTTTTTGTGAAGCAATCGTGTCCATTCGATCAAATCGACGGTAGTGGATGGTCTAGATGTCCTCATTTTATGTTTTTATGCCACTGGGGAGAAGACAGAGCTGGATTGGTGATGTGGCTGGGTCAGCCGGCCTAGGTGGGTCGGCCGGCCTGGCCTATTGCCCGGTCTGGCTCTGGTTTGTCCTGTTTTGCACCTGTAGACCCAAAACTTACCAAAACTTGTGGAACTTTATTAGAATAAATAAAATGTTAGTATAAACCTTGATTTTCCTTCGAAAAGCCGAAATTCCGGAATATGTTGACGTATAAAATTGGTGTATATTTGACGTCAACACCTATCTTCAATCTCCTTTTTCTGATCAGGGTTCAGCTCATCAAAGGTCACAGCTTCAGCAGCAAGCTTAAGTGCTTCTACCGCCGCCTCAACATCAGTGCGAGTCATCTCGCCAATTCCGATTCTTCGAGTCCCACTAGGCGTGCCAAAAATGTGTTGACACAAAAGTCAGATCTTCGTGAACACACGTGCGGAAGCGTCAAGTCCGGGCTTGCGTCGCAACCCGGAACCAAACGTACCAATCAATTTGACCTATAAATTGACAAGGGAAGAATTGTTAGTGATATGGCCCTAATCGGCTTTAGGGAACAACCAAATCAGTTTTCTAATAATCGGCTTTAAAGAATCCGATTATAATTCTATCGGCTTAATGTCCGATAGAGCAATAGGCATGAATAAACGTTTAAATATGAATTTCTCTTCTATCTTTTTGTTATTTTTATAGATAAAATTAGCAGCAAATCTTTAAAATCAATTTATGAGATTAGACTAGGAAATAGATCAAATAGATTGGTCAAGCCAAGACAGTATTTATATCTAAACCCAAGATAATATGATTAAAGGTCAATACAGCTAATATGGGCAAATACAATGCTAATCGGCAAAATAATCTAAACGTGCAAATCTCTAAAACAAATATAAGCAAGATTGATCAAATGAGGCAGTTGCATATATCGGATTCAGGAAAAGCAAATAAGACAATTGACAATCGGCATTGCAAGGTAAATACATATTACAGATCGATTGAACGAGATAGTGCAACATGCAAGGACATGTTAAAGATCGGTAAACCTGAGACAGTTTAATATGCTTTATATACATGAGATCAAGATGATACAGTCATGCATACGGGTTACAAGAAGAGAATCGATTATCTCATCAAGATAGCTCTACCTGCGAGTTGAAACCTTTCGATGAAGTCGATCGGATTCGAAAAGAGTAGATGTGTTTTGTATATGTCGTATATTGTTTACACGAGACTTGGGACTCTATTTATACTGTTACAAAACTGATACCGACACGACCAGATTTATTGCAACTAAACCGTCGAAACTGCCTTCCGATTGAATCTTCGTAATTCTCCCAGAGTCTTGATATTATCGGAATTACTTCTTTTTTTTGACAATGAAGCCCATCCTCTGACACGGCCCAATAATTCCGATGACATTAACATATTCACAATATCCGATTTTTCTGCCAAATTTGGGTGTCAACACACGCCTAGACCGACCAGTCAGTTCCGCTTCCAGGTGACCAACGTCCAGCCTACAACTGTCTCGGATCCTTACCGCAACGAAGATGCTTGTCCAAGCCATCTCATGTGACCGCCAGGTACCAAATCCGGTTGCCAGCAGGCCTCGGACGCCCGAACCTTGAGTTCACCTCCGTGGAACGGCGTCATCCACATACCAACCGGCACCGGCATCACAGAGATGAGTTCAAACCGAACACAAAAATCATCGCAAAGGAAATCCGTGCTCAAAAGTATCGTTAGAATACCAAAGAAATTTAAAATCTCACCAAAGTAATAAACCGTCACATATATTCATCACAACACTGGGGTATACTCCACATGGATCTCAACAAAATAAACATATGAGTAGGGTATCGATGAATGATGGTTTAAACACTAGTGAAACATGGTCTGGACATTAATGAAACATGCTGGATTATGGAAAACATATCTGATCAAACATGTCAAATTATTAATGAAATATAATAAAAAGAGCCGAAGAAACATGATGTTTCATGGTTGCTAAATCAAATTTTCCATTAATGTTTCGCAAGAACAAAAACAATATTTCAAGCCAAAAGCCAAATGTTTCTTACGCACATCAATGATGTTTGGTGAAGAAAATAGAAATGTACGTTCTTTTACCCGTCTTCTTCTCCATATCATACGAGTCCTCACATCATTATCCTCCCTTGATTAGGCTGGCAAACTAGTTACGCTGGCTGATCGGTGGCTAGTGGTGTTCGGGGATAGCCCGACCATGATTAAAAAATGAGCGCGAGCCTCTGTTTGATTTGTGATTTGGTTTAGTTTTGTTCTGTTGAACCAAAATTTTTTAATTTTGTATAGACCATTGATTTAAATATTTTATATTATTTTTTCGTGGTTTTACGAGGTTTTCTAGAAAGATCTCAAAAATATGTTTTTAATATTTTTTATCTCCTTTTGCCTCTTTTTAAACATTTTTGTTTAAACCAAACCGAACGACGAATAAAAAAGAAAGCATAGGTGAGACAATAACCTAGAAAGTCAAAAAATCGATTGACGTGGTGGATATTTAGACCCATCCATGTGCAGGTGGAGGGTCTGAGTTGAGCCTGGCTAGCTGTCCGTCCGATAGTGTAGCATGATTTAAAAAATCACTAAAGTGCTTGGCGCTGGAAGAGGGTTTAGGCACGAAACTCAAACCGGATAGATATTTAAGCGCTGAGATGCTCTACTGGACAGCCCGGCGCCCCGGCCCACAAAGGAGGCCCAACTTACCCGGCTTCTCATGCGGTCACTCGTCTAGTCGTCTTCCTCCCGAAACCCTAGCCCCCAAATCCCTCCCCACCGGATCTTGGTCTGACTTCCGGGCTTCCGGCTACCGCCACTCGCCGACCATGGCCACCGGTGGCAACCCCAACCCGGCCGCCAACCCCAACCAGCCGCGCCCACCGCAGCAGCTGCCGCCTCCCGGCAACTCCCCCGCTACCCCCCTCACCCACCTCCGCCCCAATTCCCTCGCTGGCTCCTCCTTCCAGGGCCTCTTCCACTCCCCCCCTGCCCACAATCCCGCCTTCCAGATCCACATGGGTACCACCTCCTCCCCCCAGACACCACTCATGGCAGCCGCCGCTGCCGTGGCGGCCTCCGCCAAGCGCCCTCCACAGAAGCCCCCTTCGCGTCCCCCGGCCCCGACCTCCTCGGCGGCTGCGGCGGCCTCGGCTGCCGCATACAAGGCTGCCGTCGCTGCCGCCAACTCTGGCGGCGTCGACCTCACCCCCGCTGCGCGCCGCAGCAAGAAGCGCAAACTGCCGGAGAAGCAGCTCCCCGACCGCGTCGCGGCTCTGCTCCCGGAGTCCGCGCTTTACACGCAGCTCCTCGAGTTCGAGGCTCGCGTCGACGCGGCGCTTGCGCGCAAGAAGATGGACATCCAAGAGGCGCTCAAGACGCCACCGTCGCTCCAGCGCACGCTCCGCATCTACGTGTTCAACACCTTCGCTAACCAGGCGCCGCGTACCATCCCGCCGCCTAAAAATGCGGAGCCTCCCACCTGGTCCCTCAAGATCATCGGGCGTGTGCTCGAGGATGGCGCGGAGCTGGACCCTGCCAGTGTTGTGCCGAAGCACAACCCGGTGTATCCAAAATTCTCGGCGTTCTTCAAGAGGGTTACTATTGCGCTAGACCCATCTCTGTACCCAGAGAATCCGTTGATCATTTGGGAGAATGCTCGGTCTGCTGCGCCGCAGGAAGGCTTAGAGGTGAAGAGGAAAGGGGATAAGGAGTTTGTTGCGAATATCCGGCTAGAGATGAATTATAGCCCTGAAAAATTCAAGTTGTCGCAACCCCTGATGGAGGTGCTTGGGGTTGAAGTGGATACTCGTGCCAGGGTTATTGCTGCCCTCTGGCAGTACATCAAAGCAAAGAAGCTGCAGAACCCAAGTGATCCATCATACTTCATGTGTGACCCTCAGTTGAAGAAGGTATTTGGGGAGGATAAGATGAGGTTTGCAATGCTGTCCCAGAAGATATCACAACATCTCTCTCCTCCACCTTCCATCAACTTGGAGCATAAGATTAAGCTGTCAGGGAATGGTGCACATGCCAGTGCTTGCTATGATGTGCTGGTAGATGTTCCTTTTCCACTGCAGAAGGAGATGGCAGCATTTCTTGCCAATACTGACAAACACAAGGACATTGAGGCATGTGATGAGGTGATATCTGCTTCAATCAAGAAGATCAATGAGCACCGCAGGAGAAGGGCATTCTTCCTTGGGTTCAGCCAGTCCCCAGTTGAGTTTATTAATGCATTGATAGCATCTCAAAGCAAAGATTTGAAGCTGGTTGCTGGTGAAGCAAATAGGAATGTTGAAAGGGAAAGACGTGCAGATTTCTACAACCAACCCTGGTGAGCTAATGCAATGCCTAGGCTTTACTCTGTGTTTCCTGCTATATCATATATCTATATTGCTGACTGAATGATTTTCCATTGAATGATGAAATAGGGTTGAGGATGCTGTTATAAGATATTTGAACCGCAAGCCGGCTGGTGGCAATGATGGTCCAGGTGCTGGTGCTGGTGGTTCTTGAGGAGAGGATTGCTGTAGTATCCTTTTGGTGTAGAGAGAAACTACCTATCCTGTATTAGTGAAATTCTGAGATGTTAGTAATAGGTGATTTGTTCACTGTTGTGAAGGATCTTGACAGGTGTGCCTCCTTTGTCTGTCTAAATGAGCTAGATACAGTATGCTCGCAATATATGTGATCCCTAACTATGATGGAAGTATGTAGCAGTACGTGCTACAATGCTTATGGCTTAAGAGTATGTGACTGCAAGCTTCCTTTTTCTGTATGATGCTGAATGAATCGGCATTAGTCACTGACTGGGTTAGATGGGGAATATGTGGAGGGGATGGTTTACATTTTGCATTCAAACATGGAAGTGGAGGAAATGTAATAAGACATGCTGGTCCCTGTCTTCTGGGCCTCGTAATCTGTCCACTTCTGGTTGGTAAGTTTCGTATTCATGATCAGTTTTACTGGAGGTTTTCCATAACTGGTATTGTTTATCATTCCAGCTCCTGATTACAACACGTTTGCTAGCTCTGTGCATATAAACTGGTGTCAGTCTTTTCGACAGTGTCAGACTTTCTGACAGTGTCTGTCTTTGTCTCATCTTTTGTTGAGGCATAGAGATATCTTTGGCTGAAAATTGGTTGTAATGTTTAAGAACAACTAATTATAACTTCTTTGTTTAATTTGCGTCTAGAACAAGGAATGTGCAGATTTGGTTCATCACTAGCACCATCATCATTACAATTTACACCAAGCTACTAGCATGGTTTTTGGTTGATACTACTGTTGTTTGAACTTCATAGCATCATAGCAGACTGTTGTTGTGTGAAACGCCAGTGTTGTTGTGTGAAACGTCGTGCACTTGTAACACTAGCTATGGTACATCTTTCATGATACTCCAGTTTCATAATATTTTTTCTAAGTAAAAATTTTAAAACTTTATCTATAAAAATCTTTTACAATATTTGGACTGTGTACATAAAATTCATACATATAAATTCGTATTGAAAAATACTTTTATAATATCATATTTTTGTTAATTTTGTAGATAATTTTTTTTCCTAATTGATGGTCATAGTTGCATTAAGAAGGTCGTACAATGTGTAAAATGATAAATATTATGGAAGGGGAGGAAGCATGTTTGTAGCTGTAATCTGTACGGTGGGAAAGACGACGATTGGATCGGAGTCTCATGGTAGTTTTGGCACAGAAAACAACTATGTTACGCTCTGTGCAAAGTGGTCCTTCGTATTTTGCCCAGTGATGGACTTTTTATATACATGTAAAATTTCAAAATCAAACTCATGCGCTTGAAACTATGAAGGCACAAACTTAACATGAATACTTATATTTTATTATTTATCACTATTCCTTTGTACTATTCATTTCGGTTGCTTGTCATCTTCATAACTTCAAAATGCGAAGAAACGTCTTCCCGTTCACCTCTCTTTTTTAGGGAATTGCTAATCGTCAGTCAACTAAGATCCGAGGGGATTTCAGTCGACTTCCCACTTACCAGCTCGCCGCCAGCTTCATCCGCTCCGGCCTCCGGGACATCCCGCCGCTATCTTCCTCCCATCCGGCGACCTCCTCCTCTCCCGTCACCGTGCCGCCATGGATTCGGCTTAGGCTTTCGGCCGTGGAGATCATCGACGTACTCCGCGCGCTCGCCAGGATTGGCGATCTTCCCGCGCAGTGCACCTTCAAAATGACGCCCCTGTCACATACGATCTCCGTTTTCGACGTTCTACCACTCGTTGGAAAGCTAACGAGGTTATCTTTCCAACATATCTAGTCTTGCCCACAATTTCCTTCTGTATCAATGGGAATCAACGAAATAAGATCGCGTTCAGAATCTGTCCGCGAGCAAATTTCATCTCCTCCTCAGGTTCGCATCGACTAGCGCCACAGGGTGTAGCGCCTCTATAGTATCCACACATACAGGGATTGAAATCCGTCCATGCGCAGTGTGCTAGTGCCGGCCCACAGACGCCTAGGAGAGATGACGGCTAGGGTTTAGTGGAGAGGGAGAACTTGCGCGCTGGCATATGCGACCTCTCCACCACCGCCCATTATATAGCATCTACTATAGGGACCTCTACGCTAGAGACCCAATAAGGTTTGGGTTCACATCATATGTATCCCACGTTAATCATAACCCTGAATCATTTGCGACTCATAATTTTCATTGGGCAAATACCAACAGCTCCCACATGCATAAGCAGTTACAATTCCCAACCCCCTTAAGTGTGTGACCCTGTAGGTTCATGTGCAAGTTGACAGTAGACCCAAAACAACATTTCAGTGCACAGATCAATAGCAGTATCTAGCAAAACATATTGACCCCCGAATGCACAGAATGCAACATCGGCTGAACCTTGATTGTGGGAATTTTTCTTCCTATGAAAGCACGAGTCGTGAAGAACTCCACCAAAAATCGTCTCAAAACTCCTAGCAGAGAAAATATGAAAAATCAAACACTACGAACTGTCAAGAACTTTGAGCAGAAAGTTTAGGGCTCGGTTTCCACCTCATAGATCCCAAATGGGGAAACCAGTTGACTTTCAATTTTTACCAAATATGGGTATATGAGTCACACATCTTTTACAACAATAATCATCCCAAAATGACTTTTCTAGATTTTTCTAAAAAGCTTTTACTGTCTGCTGCACGGATGAAAGTTTCTGGAAAGATTAGCAACAAGTCAAGAACTTGATCTTTTGCCTCTCATATGGTTGCAAAGTGTGTATCAATTCATAATAGCAACCTCAAGGAATCATAGACCACCAATAACCAGCAAGAAGTCATCCAAGTTCTTCTCAAAACAAGAGCTCCAAAAAGAAAAATAAAAACACAAGATATTCATGGAGAAGAATGATTTCATTGCATAGAAGTTGGGGTATTACAAACCTCAATCCATGTGGTTACAAGCACTCTAAGTGCCATCCAAAACACACCCGACTCACCCTCTCTATATATGAAATTTTCAGCTCTAAGGGGATGAGAAGGTGGTGCTCCTCTTCCCCTCTATTTATAGTCCAAGGGTGAGATGCCCTAAACCCTATAGCCCATCTCCACCCTTTATTTGAGGATGAGTGGTGTACAATTCACGCACGACAAGACAAACTCCCAAGAGGGAATCTTATCCATATATTCCTTCGCCACCAGTTAGATCAACTTCGCCACCTGGTTACCGATGCCGCAGCCTCCAGCTGCCTCGGATTTCTTGCCATGGTTAAGCTTCTTGAGTACACCACCTCATGTGACCGCCAGGTCATCAAACCCGGTCGCCTGCACGCCTCCGGACGCACCAGCCTCCAGCTGTCCCCGCGAAGCGTCAGCCACATACCTGTCGATACCTGCATCACTGAGATGAACACATATGAAACCAACACGCCTTGCCTCACCTGCAAGGTTACACCATTACAAAATTACCAACATCATAATCCATTCATGACATCACAATTAGGCCCTAACACACCACGTGTCAGCTTAACAAATTTCAACGGACCACGTCCGATCAAAACTATTGCCTTGCCCAAGCTCATCATAATGGCCCGGTTCCAATTCCACTGCAATTTACACAAATAAACTATTTAATAATTCTTCAAAACACTTCAAACTCTATCCTGTCACATATACTCATCATGAAATCGGGGTAGCCTCCACATGGGTCTCAACACTTTGGCTTTCGTCATAAGAGTGGAGGCTTCTTCTTCAGAACAAGTGAAGCCCTCTCACACGGCGTCAAAGTCTATGTGAAGGTAGTGCGACTTCTTGATGGCCAGAGATTGGCTTGTGCAAGTCGTCGCCGCCCCTTTCACAAAGGCCTTGAGTTGTGCAGGAGAGTCTTCAAGTCGTGCCATCACAACGTCGGCGTCGGACGACAACTCTTCTTCGAGATAAATGTATTGAAGCACCGGAGCGACAACCCTCAGAGTTCGGTTGCGTAGTTCGATGGCGAAGTTCACCTTCTCATCAAAGACTTGGAATTGGGCCTTGATTTTCAATTGATAGGCTGCAAAATCAATCGGTCAAGATAATACGATCAAGGCGTCAGCAGAACCGAGCCAGGGAGAGCTTGAGTTGGAGAGTTTACCCTTCAGCTAGTGACCCGACTTCTCGGCTTGGGTGTTGGCCAGGGAAACTTGCCCTTCCATGCACTACAAGAAAAGGACATATTAATGTCGGCCAATTTTATTTACGTCGGCCCAGACGAAGACGACGTAAATAATAGGGTTATTTACGTCGGCTAACGGTATTTACGTCGGCCTGGCCGATCTAAACACAACAGCTCAGGCAACCACGCAACCAGGTGACGTGGCAGGCTTATTTACGTCGGCCGGGCCGGGCCGACGTAAATAACAGCTTCATTTACGTCGATTTTGCCCCGGCCGATGTAAACACGCCCTTTAACCTAACCCGCCCGGTGCTGTGTCGTCGTTTCCCACACGCCACCGCCAATCCGCAGATCCGACGCCGCCACGCCTCCGCCTCCGCCTCCGCCATCACTGGCGCCGCCGCGCGCCTAATCCCGCCAGCGACGCCGCCACTGCCACGCCGGCGGTCCGCCCCGCCCGCCCCGCCCCCCCTCCGCCACCACCAACACGGCGGCCACTTTCGCCTCGGCCCGTCGCCGCCCGCCCCGCACCATCACCGGCGAGGCTGGTCCCGCCGCTGCGCGCGATCCGCCGCCCTCGCTCGCGTCGCTGCTCCTCCGCCTCGCCATCGCTGCCGCCATCGCCGCCGCCGCCGCCGAGCCCGGCCCGGCCCGCCACCTGAAAGCACCCGGCTCGCCAGAGCCCCCCGCCGCCGCCACTATCCAACCCCCTTTGTCCCGCCCGCACCTCTTCGCCGCCTGCTCGCATGCATGCCGTCGCCGCCATCCAGCTCCGCCGCGCCGCCCTCCAACACGCGCCCACCGCCACCCTGCTCCCGAGCCCAGCACGTGTGCCGCCCTATTCCGCACGCCGCCGCCCTACTCCCCTTCCTTGTGTGCCCGCCACTACCATACTAGCGACAGGAGGACGAGGTGATGCGTCAATCTCTCTCCCGTGTGTTATGCCATTATCTGCTATGCATGATGTGGGCGAAATCTAGTAGTAGAATTTTGAATTTCTATGTCTCTAAAATGCATGATGTAGTCTCGTAGCAAAATATGGTTGTGATTAAATATTATGCCACTATCTGCTATGCCATTATCTGTTATTATGCCACAATTAGAGGTTATTATGCCATTATCTTTTTGTAAAACAATAGAGTGGGTTGTAATATGTTACTTAGTGTTATGTGTAGGGGTGGAAATGGTATGGATATTATCCGACCGACCGACTGATCGAATTGATCGGATAGTGATTTGGATAGTTTTATGGATATTCGACTATTTTTACGGATAAGGATATGGATATGGATAATTTGGCGTGGATATGGATACGAATAAGGAGCGTTGATTATTCGGTGGATAAGGAATATCAGAGTTTTTGTTCGGATAATATCTGAATATAGAATATAGATATTATTCAAATGTATTTCTATAATTTTTTGAATGTATTTTTACAATTTTTTTGATAGTTTCCCAACTTTTATTTTTTTTTTGAATTTTTAAATCTAGACTAAGTTAATAATATTCGTGTATAGACTTTTTAATATTTTGTTTTTACTAATGTTATAAATTTCCACTTTAAATTTAAATTTTGATCGTATTTTGTTAAAATTTGGAACGGATTTTTGAAAATTAATTTTAACTATTCGACTAACAATATCCGTATCCTTGTCTTATCCGATCTGTATTTGCTCCGTATTCATAACCGATGTTATGCAGTATTATTCGAATTTGTATCCATATTTGACACATTCGTAAAATACGGATACGGATATGGATAGAATGATATCCGACCTTATCCGATCCGATCACATCCCTAGTTATGTGCTAAGGTATATTTGATATTTTTATTTTATTTTTGTATGTATTTAGACCAACTTTGAATGTTATATATGTTTTATCACTTTGTTGTCGTGATTTACGTATATTTCAACAAACCACTTTTTGAAACATAAGTCAACCCAACCTATACATCACCCATTTGGAAGCGACATCGATCACATTGAATTGTGATATTTGTCGCTCCCGAATTGTCCACGCTTTTGGACAGCCTGGGGAAGGACGGGTTAGCACGGTTTGTCGTGGCATATGGTGCGATCTGAACGGAATTTCGGCTGCGTAACCCCGTTGTTCTCCGATGTACAAGTATCATGCGTGCATTCGGAGAACAGCGAGGTTACGCTGCCGAAATTTCGTTCAGATTGCACCACATGCCACAACAAACCGTGCTAACCCATTCATCCCTAGGTGGGTTTAGGACCTATCTTTGCCTAGATCTCCTGTTAGGATAATTAACTTATTTTTCATGTATTGTTGAAATTACTATTAATAAAGATGGCTGAAGACCGTAGATGGACGTACGATGGTTGGGATAATGGTATGAAGCACACTGAAGAATGGAAAGTTAACACACAAAGTTTTCTGGATAAGGTTTTCACCCCAGATCCTCCTGGCGGGGTAGCGAAGTGTCAATGTGTTAAGTTTCATCATTTTGCCTGAGTGACAAAATCTGTGATGGCCGACCATCTTTGCAAATTGGGCTTCACGCCGAATTACCTCGCATGGTATGAACATGGTGAGTCACGGGCGGAATATTTCACGTAAGTATCCAATACAATAATTTCTAATTTGTTTTTGACGTTAGCTCCTAACTTGATGAAATGAAATGTAGATTGTTTGATCAACAAAACTGGAATTCGACAAGCCAACCTACAAATACTCAACTGGACAATTTGCGACGCAATGGCTTACGTGGTGGTCCTAATTTCGTGACTTGGTTTCGTCAACATGTATATTTCTTATCACGTTAAAATTAGAAATAATGTAAATGCAACTATTATATCATAACTATTACAATATTTGTAGTGTATGCGTGATGTCACTGTCCATGAGGATCTCCGACTGCTATCGCATGGTTGCACTACAATAATAAAGTTTGGGCATTATGTTGTGAATGGGTTTCGCTTTCGTACCGCTGCATTAGAAGCAAGTCGTACTTTTGGCTCCACGGTTAATAGTGGAGTTGTCACTACCGCACAGGGTGCAGATGGTCGAGAGACAGATTACTATGCTATTCTTTGGAACATAGTGGAGATTAAGTTTGGCGGACGAAAAGATTTGAAGGTAGCTTTCTTCTATTGTGATTGGTTTAACGACAAAATAGGGATTCGACGAAACAAAAATCTTGGCTTGGTAGAAGTGAGACATGAATCATGGTTTGGAGGTCACAATTCATTCATACTTGCTCATCATGTTGAGCAGGTGTACTACCTTCCATATCAATGCCGAAAGAAAAGTTTAAAACCTTGGTGGGTCGTATATAAAGTTAATCCTCCTGCTCGATTGTACACTCCTGAAAATGTAGAGTATATTGAAAGAGGACTAGATAATATGGATGACTTAGCGTATCAAGAAGACGGTTTGCCAGCCTTATTTAAGGTAGACATTGGGTCCTCACTTCATGAATTAGTAGATGATATAACGGATGTTATTGTGGAAAATGTTAGAAGGAAAAAGCGATGTTGTGCTTATGCCTCTCAAGATGTTCCAGAAACGAGACAACATAGAGCCGGTACATGAACTTGTGCACGCTGATTATTTCTAGAAAGTACAAATGTTACATATATTTCTTTATCTTTTTAATGTTTTAAGTATGTTATATACTAATATATATTGTTTGTAAACCAGGATGAAATCATTTTTCCGTCACACTGGAAAATAGAAAAGTAAGGATGGGTCTTCGTCGAGTCACGGAGAATCACTTTTTAGAGGATCGAGTTATCAACAGAGCAGGAAGAGACGGTGCCTAGAGGAGGTTGCTCAGGAGGTGCTTAGAGGAGGTCGCTTGACGGTAGTTCGAGAGGTAATAATTTTAATTGTGCTATCTTCAATTTTTTAATATGCATGTACCAATTTTTTATCAATTAATTCTCAGGAGGCCAGAGAGCCCAGGGAGTTCGTGGAGGAGGCTGTGGAAGCAGTGGGGGTGGCTGTGGAGGAGGCTGTGGAAGCAGTGGAGGAGGCTGTGGAAGCAGTGGAAGCAGTGGGGGTGGCTGTGGTGGAGGCTGAGGGAGGGGACGAGGCTGAGGAGGATAGTGCGGAGGGGGGCGAAGATGAGGAAGACGCTAGTGCTGAGGGATTGGATGCTTCTGCCTTCAGATGGAATGTTTAGATATTTGGGAAATATTAATAATAAACGTTAATTCAGCTAATATTCTGCTTTTGTTTCAGGTATAGAGGTACTAATACCATTCCCCCAGCAGCAGTTCCTCAAACACGTAGAGTTATCCTGCCACATCGTGATTTGTAAGTTAACATTTGGCCTGTTTGAACATCAATTATTTACTAGAGTTTTCACAAGTTGTATAATGTACACTATTTATAGGAAATGGATTGATGTAGCATGGACAGGCACAAACAGTATAAGGCAAGTGAATGGTACGTTGGGTTCCCTTTTGCGTTACCATTATCCTGCCCTAGTGGTCATCAACGGTGTAACGCTGCCAACCCTGAAGTGGGCACATTATAAGGTTGCTACAGATGGGATGCATGGGACTGTTGCCCAACGAGTGTGGGTGGACTTCTGGGTAATTCTCTAAATTTTTTGTTCATATTGAATATTGTTATGTACAATTAATGTCTAACTAATTTATACATTTCCTATGCAGGAGAGATACCGTTTGCCAAGTGATCTGGAGCAGTCTCTCCAAGAGAAGGCAAAATATGTTTTTGAGAACGTAGAGACCAGGACGGTCAAAGAGATGATGTATCAGGCTCGTATTCAGGCGGTGAGCTTATATTATAAGAGGGTGCTACATCAAGATATGAGTAAGAAACTTGGTATATCAAAAATCTACCTTCGTGAAGATCAGTATCGATAGCCTGAAGTTATGTTGCCTTTGTTCAACAAATGCCCCGAAGCATGGCATGCTCTTAGCCAATACTGGGCTTCACCAGACTTTGTTCAGAATTCAAACAGGAATAGGGGTAATAGAGAGGCGGGCTCGAGGGTATTTCAGCAGTACGGAGCCGATGGACATCTTCGTCTTGCGCGACGTATGGTAAGTTTATAGGTTTTATAGGCTTAGTTTACAAATGTTGACAAATGTTGTTCTATGTTATTAAATATAGGAAGGTCAAAGTGGGTCTCGACCTACTGAGGTCGAAGCTTATATTAGAGGCCATCTTGATTTTGACCCTACATAGCCAGATCAGCTATGCAGTGACAAGGCGACACAGAGCCTGGTTAGTATAATTATTTTCTAACTGAAGTGAATTTTTTATTATATCCTGATACATTAATATGTTGTGCAGGCTTCTTATGGGCAAGTGATGGCCAATGCTCACAGGGCTGAGTATGACTGGAGAAGGGAAGATGTCGATCCTGTGGCTCTATATAGTAGTGGAGGTGGTAAGAAACATGGTAGATTCTCTATGTTTAATGGCGTTCTGGATAGTTCGGCTGTGTTAAGTTCAGCAAGATCATCGGCTTCTTTATAAGGTAGTGGGTCGAGCGCTCGTGAGACCCAACTATAACAGGAGCAGTTGAGGCAACAAGCGGTCCAGCAAACTGCACGTGAGGCCCACCTACAATAGCAATTGAGGCAACAACAAAAATATTTCGTTTCATGGCAGGCAGAACAACAAGCAGCTATATAGGTAATCTTTTTCATTTGAAATCATTGCTCATTTCTACTTCAAATTCATGAAAATTGTAAAATTATGGTCGTCCTGATGCTTTGTTTTGAATTCCATATATCACCGCTTCATATTAATAAAATAGCCCAATTATTGTTACTTTTTACATTGTTATCATAATAACTGGAAATCATTAAAACTTGTTCAATTCTGTTTGAAATGAATGAAAATGATAAATTTTACTTCATATTCATGCAAACTGGAAAATTATGTTCAACTTGGGTCACTTGTTATTAATAATTTATTATTGCTTAGAATTCATGATAATAGTCTAATTATTACGCATTTCTTGATACTTTAACCTAATACATGCAATTCACTATTTCGAACTTACAATTATTAAAATTATTTGTAGACATATATGACACAACAGTTTGGAACGCCATTAAGTCTTCATACATTCTGGCCTCCACCTATATTTACACAACAATCTCCCAATACGGTATGTATCAAATTTAAAATTTTTGTATGTGCATGGTTGTGTAACTTAGAAATTCTAATATTGCATTGCAATTTAGGTTTCAGTGGCTCCTCCAGATGCCAACGTTGGAGGCGCTTCTTCTTCAAGGACTCTGCCGACCGTTGGAGACTTCCTTGCCGCAGGAGGCGATGCTGGTAGCGGACATCAGTTTAATAATACTCCTCCAAGCTAATTTATGTTCTGAACTATCTTTTGATGTTTGTAAATGTGTTGATGTGTTAAACTTTTGTTGACGTGTTGAACTTGTGCGAACTGGGGTTGACGTGTTGAATTGTGCGAACTTGTGGATTGCAAATGTGAATTGGAACTTGTGTGCGAACTTGTGAATTCGAAATGTGGATTCGAAGTTGTTGACGTGTTGAATTGTGCAAATGTGTCGATTGGAACGTGTTGAAATGTCGATTGGAAATGTTGAATGTGGATTGAAAATCAGGACAATTTTGATTGTGTTGAAATATGGATTGGAAAATTGTGTTCAAATGTGCATTGGAAATCAGGGCTGCCGGTATGCCCCAATATTTACGTCAGCCAGGCTGGCCGACGTAAATATTGGACCTACGCGTCCACGGCATTAGAATGGCTCCAGTATTTACGTCGGCCAGGCTGTCCGACGTAAATACCTGAAGCGCCATGTGGCGCAGCAGCGCCATGCTGATGGCCCTGTATTTACGTTCCTGGCTGGCCGATGTAAATATTGGGGCCGCCAAGTGGCGGATTGACGTGCCATGCCGAAGCCGTATTTACGTCGGCCGGGGCCGACATAAATAGGGAAAATATATTTACGTCGTAATACGCGAGCCTAGGCGACGCCCCTACCCGATGACCAGTTTTTACGTCAGCCGTAGGGCCGACGTATATAACAACTATTTATGTTGGCCGCCGACGTAAATACCGTTATTTACGTCGCTGTATTTACGTCATCTTATTTATGTCGGCATGCCGACGTAAATAGATATTTACGTCGGCTTTTAGGCTATTTACGTCGGCTTTAACGTCAGATTCCTGTAGTGATGGCCTTCTGCCTCGCCTACAGCACCTTTTGGTTCTCCTCCAGGGCTTTATACTTTTCTTTGAGGGAAGCCAAGGCTTCATCACGGCCTAAACAGCAACGATTGACCATAAAGAGTATTCAAGATCAATAGTGAGTTTGACACCAGTCGGATAGTTTCTTACCCCGGATGGTATTGGCCTCTTCTACGTGGCGGAGACGTAGTTCGGTAAACTCCTTACAGAGCTCCTCAATTCGCCACGGAATTATGACTTCTGCGCATAAAGGGCGTTGTCAAACTCATCCCTGGACTTCAGCAGGCCGATGGCCTTTTGGAGGCACCGGGTCTTCTGCGCCGCCCGCTTGGCCATACGCTGCGCGGAGGCAAAAGGAATGATCAGATATGTCTTCGATTGGGATAAAGTCCGACATGTGAAGAAGGTCTACCTTGAGCATGTTGACGCTGAACTTCGCTACATTCTACAGCGTCTCCCATTTTTTAGTCTCCAATTTGTCATCAACCTCGTAGCCTTCTATCTCCTTCCTCCATTTTACGCGGAGAGGAGGAGCGTTAGCAGTGGTGGCAGGGCGAGGAATTTCATCTATTTCCGGCTCCAAGCCTTCGGGGGCTTGGGCTGTGTTGAGACCCATGTGGAGGGTACCCCGGTTTGATGATGAATATATGTGATAAGATGGAATTTGAAGTGTTTTAAAGAATTATTAAATGGTACATTTGTGGAAATTGCTGTGGAATTGGAACCGGACCATTGTGCTGAGCTTGGGCAAGGTAATAGTTTGATCGGACGTGGTCCAGTGAAATTTGTTAAGCTGATACATGGTGTGTTAGGGCGTGCTAATTGTGATGTCACGAGGGGATTATGATGTTGGAAATTTTGTGATGAACTAACCTTGCAGGTGAGGTAACATGTGTTGGTTTCGTGTGTGTTCACCTCAGTGACGCAGGTATCGACGGGTACGTTGCTAACGCTTCGCGGGGACAGCTGGAGGCTGGTGCGTTCGGAGGCGTGTAGGCGACCGGGTTCGATGACCTAGCTGTCACATGAGGTGGTGCACTCGAGAAGCTTAGCCATGGCAAGGAATCCCAGGCAGCTCGAGGAAGCGGCGTGGTAACCTGATGGTGAAGTTGATATGATCGGTGGGCCCAAGCGTGGGCTGGTGACTAAGGAAGCTGCGAAGATATTTCCCAAAGGAATATGTGGAGAATATTCCTTCTCGGGAGTGTGCCTTGTAATGTGCGTGTTGTACACCACTCATCCTCAAATGAAGGGTAGAGATGGGCCCTAGGGTTTAGGGCATCTCACCCTTGAGCTAGAAATAGAGGGAGAGGGGAGCTCCTCCTCCTCATTCCCTTAGAGCTAAAAAATTCAGAAATAGAGAGGGTGAGTTGGGTGTGTTTTGGGTGGTACTTAGAGTGCTTGTGACCACATGGATTGTGGTTTGTAATCCTCAACTTCTATGCAATGAAATCATTCTTCTCCATGAATATCTTGTGTTGATTTGCACCTAGTTCTTCTTTTTCATTTTCCCTTTTTGGAGCTCTTGTTTTGAGAAGAACTTGGATGATTTATTGCTGGTTATTGGTGGTCTATAATGCCTTGAGGTTGGTATTATGATTTGATACACACTTTGCAACTATATGAGAGGCAAGAGATCAAGTTCTTTACTTGTTGCTAATCTGTCCAGAAACTTTCATCCGCATAGTAGTCAGTGAAAGATTTTTAGAAACAGCTAGAAAAATAATTTTGGGATGATTCCAATTGAAAAAGATGCGTGACTCATATACCCATCTGTGGTAAAAATTTGAAGTCCACTGGTTTATCCGTTTGGGAGCTATGAAATGAAAACCGAGCCCCAAACTTTCTGCTCGAAGTTCTTGACAGCTTGTGATGTTTGATTTTTCATATTTTCTGTGAAAAGAATCTTGAGGAAATTTTCGGTGGAGTGCTTCGCGTCTCATGGTTGCATAGGGAGAAACATTCCCATAATTTTTGGAGCAACAGAAAGCCACCATCTCTCTGCTCCAAATGAGAACAAATTCTAAATAATATGCTTTTTGCTTTTTTGAATGTGGCTTCGATCATTTGGTTTGGTCTTCTTTTCTAAGGCCGTGTGCGTTTGAGCGTGCCGTAGCGTTGCGTAGCGCTCATGCCCTGCTGCCAAGCGATGGCGGATTTTAAATCAAGACGCTACATAACGCTACACAGCACGTATGTCGCTGCAACGCCTAAAGCAGCATTTGAATTGATTTCTCTCTTTTGGACACTTGACAACCAATATTGTGAATGAAACATTTCCACATATTCCATGACTCCTCTCTTAGTCATGCATGCTATAGGTACACATAATTGTTAAGTTGTCCGGGTTTTGTCGAAACGATAGCGTCGAAAATTTGTGGCGTCTATTCACCGCCCCTCTAGCCGCGTAGCTCGGGTCTTCAGGCTGGGATGGTGCCCTTAGACTTCGAGGATTGATGGGTGTCCTGGGGCGGTGGAGCTGAAGGTGCAGAGGTTGCGGGTTGGGCCGACTCCTTGCTTGGAGTAGGCTCCGCCGGAGGAATTGGTGGCGGAGGAGCAGAAGGAGCGGGAGTTGATGCCTTGGCGCTGGGTTTGCGGCCTCTGGGCTGTCAATTGGGGGCGATGGAGGGCTCGGAGTTCGCTCGGCGAGAGCAGTGCTGGACTTTGGGTTTTGGTGACGTCGGAGCAGGAGTGGGATGTCATCTTCGTTTTCGTCTTCGTCCTCGTCCGAGTCTATGAAGACGATTCTCTTGCCCTTCTTAGTCGGAGGAGTGTTGGCGATACTTACGCTCAAAGAAATTAATCCGCAAGCGGATGGATATCGCTTGTAGTTTTCACCAGGAGTATTCCTAGAGTTATTGAATCGATAGGGAACGAGGGTTTGAAGAGATAATGCGCTATATCTTAATTATTTAAAATACCAGCCAGTCTAGGTAACGGGGGTTAGAATTAATGAAAAGACCGGGACACACGCATATGATACATATTCACACAAATAAAGAGAAAGGTACTCTAGCTAGATAGTTTGTTGGGAGGACAACGAGACAAGTTTAATAAGTTCTCAAAATCGTGTGATTCAGTTTATTGAGTGAGCTTGGGTAGTCAAACAGTGGTTTACTTGGTATTCGTCGTCGGAGCTCGGATATTAACTACCACCCTCTATCCTGAGTTGGAATCCCGAATGGTTATGTCCATTCCAATAGGGCTCTACTGGTCCAAAGCCGGACGCTGTGGGTTACGCACGAGATACTTAGTATCTACGGATGGATAGGGCTGTCACCACCTACCACATATACTTGGGCCCGGGTGTAAACCGAGTTAGTTCTAGTCTCAGACACCACGTCTGCTACTATTTCTAATCAATCTTCCTCAGTACCAAAAAGAAGTTGATCTAGGTTCAATGCCTGGCTCTTCCAGTATATGAGTGAGAACCTAAAGCGATTCGAGCGAATCGAGCTACGGTAATGCAAATCTACACAACTCATTTATGTAGATATACTCAGCTCAAATAAAGTTCAGCACATAAGCAATGAATGAAGTGATCTCACTAATTGAAACAATTAGGAAAGGGTACAAGAGCTATTACCCGAATTCCCGAAGACACTTCCGGAACTCCGAGCTTCAGCCCGACTTGACTCTAACTCCCAACTACTACTAACTAAGAGCTACTCTAATAAGTGGAATGAAAGTGATGAATGTGTTGTGTTCTCCAAAAGTGAGGTGTAGGGGTCCTTTTATAGTGTCCCGGAGCCAATGAGGGAGTGCCACGGCTTGGGACACGTGTCATCTTACCACCCTCCAAAGGGGAATCCGAGGAGCTTCAATAGAGGGTCGGTCGGCCTAGGGTGGATCGGCCGACCCACCTTCTTCACCTCTCGGACGTGGATTTATTCTAGGATGCTCCCTTGATGGTGTAGATTAACTCCTTAAGCCGGTGGATGAAGTTGACATGCGCAAGAAAGGAATCCAAGGGAATCCTATGCTCATTTGTGAAGCAACCGTGCCGATTTGATCAAACCGACTGTCGTGGACGGTGTAGATGTCTTCTAATTGTGCTTTCATGCCACTTGAGAGAAGCCGGAGCCGGATTGGTGACGTGGCCAGGTCGGCCGGCCTAGGGTGGGTCGGTCGGCCTGGCTTTTTGTCCGGTTCGGCTCCGGTTCTTCCCATTTTGTACCTGTGGACCCACAACTCACCAAAACATGTGGAACTTTATTAGAATAAATAAAATGTTAGTATGAATCTTGATTTTCCCTCCGAAATGCCGGAATTCCGGAATATGTTGACGTATAAAATTGACGTTTATTTGACGTCAACACACCCCCTAAGTTGAACTTCTGCTCGTCCTCGAGCAAAGAGCTCAAATGAGAACCCAGTGGATCAGGATTGTATCAATATTATTATTCAATAAATACTAAGCATACAAGGTTGTACCACATTGTTTGTTGACAACTCGTACAAGTGTACCCCAACTTTTGTTGTACTCACGAGGTTTTCAAAATCTCCCCTTTTCTTTTAGCGGTTGAAACATAGAATAACTTTGATAGAACTTTATCAACTCAGCCCTTTTCAAGCTATGTCTCGGGGTTTTTCTTTTCAAAATATTAGTTCCTCATTACTCTCAGATCTCTCGGTGGTATTTAATCCTCACCCAGGCCTTTTTGTTAATGGCCTTCTTTCCTCCTATTCTAAGGTTTATGTGGAGCTTATAAGTATAGAAATGTGGCCTACTTATGTTGTATAATTTTATAAAGTCAAAAATAGATCCTAGGGAATTTTGTACCACTTCGCATTCTGGTCATTAGAATAATAACATCCAGGGATGAGGGAGAGAATGAACTCACGCCAAAGGAATGAAGAAACACAAGTGCAAGTGATGGAGGGTACTAATGAGTCCGCCCCATCGGATCTTGTGTTTATGGAAAGGTCTACTTGACTTCTTTATTTGATTTGAGATTATTCCTCAATCTAGAATTTTTTTGTGAGGCATTTTCTTTTTTTTTCAAATAAAGATAGAAGGAGATGTTGGTTCTCTCTTCCTCTTTTCTTTTCTTTCATTTTTTTGTTTGCCTCAATTTTCTATAATTTGAGGAATGATTCCTTTAGTATTTTTGGAAGTCTTTTAGTGAGACCAAACATGTAGATATATGGTGGACTCACGAAAAAGAACTTGGCTTATTTTTGTAGGGAGGAATATCTGGCGAGATGTATGCCCATATCCCAAATGTAGAATTCAGCATTACCAGATACCAGAGGCTAGCAATCAAAGGGTACACGAAAGGAAATGACCAGATTTGAAGAGCACTAATTCCTAAGGATTTACTTTTGACAAAACTCAACACAACCAAAGTGGCTAAATGAAGGCTTTGAATTTATTTACCATTTTTGGCTCTGGTAGGATGAAAAAGGTCTAATGAGGAACTTCAAATTTTCTCGTTTCAAAATAAATTCCGAGACTATGCCTTAGTAGGGGCATAAGTAACTAGGTCCTCATCTCAGTTATATCGTATCCCTCAACAACTTAGAATTAGTTCAATAATGTCAACAGTCGATGAGCAAGATTAAGCACGATGACTACCCATACCAATAATTGTCAAACTTAAATGAGAGTACTAAATTGTAGACTCAGCATTTATATCACAATAATAGAGCAATGTTCATCATATCCTTTCTAGGTAAAATCAACATTTATACATTTTATTCAAAGGGAAATATTTTTGGTATTTTTAGATTTTGCAAATTTTTATAAATTTTTTTGAGTTTTTAATTTTAAATATTTTTTTAAGGCATGCTATTAACTAAGAACAGAGCTAAAGTTATTCACATGCGAGGCAAGGCAATATGGGATTTTTAGCAAGGCAGATCAGACAAGAACAACTGGGAACTCATTTGGCAGGGTACTAGCAAGGTACTGCAAGATATTAAGCAGGGCGGCCACAGCAGGCAGCGACGGAGAGCAGGACACACCTATTGAACCGGAGGATCAAAACCAATATGCTGGAACCATGCCGCAAGGGCATCGTTCGTGGCTTGTGTTGTGGTGGTATTGGCTCTAAGATCACGGGTGATGTCCTCGTGGTACCTAGTGTGCTGAGCCAACGTTTGGTGTACGTGGCCCATGTCATCAACTAAGGTATCCATTCTCTGTCCTAAGGCATGGATGTCCTGTGCGAAGGGCTCGAAGTAGGAAGGGTAGCGGGCCGAAGACGGTCCTCCCCATCCTATCTCGGGTCCTTGTTCTTGAGGTGAGTGGGTCCATCCGGCATCATACTGCCGTGAGCTTCTGACCTCATAGTTGTGCATGCCCCAACCTCCGTACTCGTGTGGAGCATAGGCGGACAGGTTCAGTTGATCCCAACTCGCACTATAGTCGAAGTGATGAGGGGCCGCAGCTGCCCCCGTCCACTGATCGTGGTGGGGCTCACTGGGCTCAAGCTGCTCTTACTGCTGGCGTGCGCGGCTGCGTGTCACAGGGCCAGAGACGCTATGCCTATGGGGTTCCAAGGCTCTAAAATCAATGGTCAGCGTCTGGGCTCCGTAGATTCCAAGCCTTGGATTAGGCAAACAGATCTCAGCGGTGGTGCTCGGAAATCTCATGAAATGAGCGTCCGACTCATCAACCCGAAGGATGTGGCCTTGGATGAAATCCCCCTTTCCTATTGTTTGGAATTGTGTGTCTAGAAAGGCTAATTCACAATGTTCTAACAGTCCATACCCTCCGCAATGCGGGTGATTAGGAACGTGTAGTCAATATCCCCCTTTTGGTTTATCATCTCCATCCAGTGAACTACCATATTTGCGGTCGGGTTGACAGGTTTTTTGTTGACCATTGCAAATAGGTACTGCAGCTTATCAAGACGCACAGTGCGCATGTCTAGCCTAGAATTAATTACCTTTGCTAGCCACCTATGCATGAACCTAAGTGTGGGGTTGTGAATATCGTTCATGCGAGGTTTGCTAGTGCTGTTATACCCTTTGCCAGAATAGATTCCCAGAATTCATCGTGATCAAAACTTGCTAACCTATCAGGAGTAACTCTACACAAGATGGAAAATCCTAGATATCTAGTTAGGTTCTTTAAAGAGCATTCAAATTCTTCATTAAAGAACCTAAAATAGTATCTATTTCCATCATAAAAAATGCGTAAAGTACTAAGAAATTCAAGGGTTAGAAGGCGTGAACCTTTTTCGATGATGGGCGCGAAATTTTCCCATCCGACGGCTCGTAAGGCTTCGTGGAACTCATCCAGCAGGCCAGTCTTGATCAACAGTGTCGGGTCGTAAGTCCGTGTGTGCTGAAAAGACCGGCACCTCAGCGCTTCGAAGACTTGCCGCTCTCGGTCGGTATGGAGCACAATTTGCTCCTCCGACACCAAAATCCTCATCCCCGGGGCTGGGCCAGCCCCGGAGGTTGTTGGGGCTTCAGAATATTTGTCGTGGTATCCCGAAAATCGGGAATCCACGAACATCGTATCCCCAGATTGGCTTTCCACGACCTCGGTCGGAGTATGAGTCCGATCCGAGCTGGACGAGCTGAATCGTTTGTGGACGCCCTTCGCTCCCTTAGCGATGTTGCGACCAAACTTACCATACCATGACGACATTTTTCCTGCAAGGGTTAGGACGAACAAATACCCGAAAGATATACGAGAGTATTTACGGGTTAGTCGTCCAAAATTAGTTGTCAAAATTAGTAGTCCTTTGCCTCCACAAAATTATTTTTGCTCAATTTTTAGTTGACAGTATGCGTGCAGATGAAAGCAAATATGCAGTGCAGAGGAGAGCTGCAGGCGAGATCATGCAATCACCGCAGGGATGTGATCTCAACCTGCAGGTCACTCCCGTATTTATAGATTTTCTTAATGCATGATTAGTGACAAATGTGGGATAAAATGCATGATTAATGATGACAAATTATCCTACCTAGTGCCTATATGGATAGAGTGGTGGGTGTAGTGGAAAATGAGTGGTAGAGAGTAGTGAAAAGACCCACCCACTTGGAGAGGTAGTTGGCTGAAAGAAGTGGGTCGGCCGGCCCCACTTTTCCACCAAATTATTTTTTTGATATTTCTGTATTTTTATAGACAGGATAAATGCAAGGTAAAAATTAAATATGCTGTGGAGAATGTACGAAAAATAAATATGAATGCAAGATAAACTTCCGGCTTACCTCCCGGTGGTGGCTCGAATTTTTGTTTTCGCGGTCGACGAGTTGGACCGCCTTCAACCTTCAATTGTCTTGAATTAGTTCCGCAACCGGAGTTGCTGTGGCCGGTTGAATTTCTTTCTTACCCCACACTTGTTTGATCTGAGATTTTTGACGTTGATCTTCCCTTGCGGCTCTGATTTCTCGACCACATGTTTCTTCCGACGGGGCTTAGTTTTCCACTTGTTCTCCTTCCCCTTCCAATATGGACGATGCAGCGGCTTGTCCAACAATTGGAGAGTTCTCCTCATAGTAGCAATAAGGCTATCCACCTGAGGTCTTGGTATAGCCCTTGTTTCCTCCTGCACAGGTTTAGGATTTTTCCATGAAATGTGCGTACCTGTGAGTATTGTTCAGCTCTTGGCCTGAAGTTGAATGTTTCATCTCGGCCGTTAATGTTGAGCTGAATTTCTCCTGCACCAACATCAATTGTCGCATTTGCTGTGTTCAAGAATGGCCTCCCAAAAATGAGGGACGTCTTGGTGTCTACTTCCATGTCCAGCACCACGAAGTCCACGGGTACCAGGAAATTTCGAATTTTCACTGGTATGTCCTCCGCGACTCCAATTGGATGGCGGATCGATTGATCCGCCAACTGCATGGTCATGACAGTAGGCGACAAGGTAGAATGATTTAATTTTTCATAAATTACCTTGGGCATGATGCCGACGCTTGCTCCGAGGTCGCACAGAGCACGCTCAAAGTGTTGTGCACCGATGGAGCATGAGGTGGTGGGGCAGCTGGATCCTTCTTCTTCTCAGGGAGAGTGTTCAAGATCGCCGCACTGCACTCCTCAGTCAACTTAATGATTTCGGACGTCGGCAACGGGTGCTTGTTGTTGAGGATGTCCTTCAGGTACTTGGCATATGTCGGTACCTGCATTGCATCTAGCAATGGTATGTTGACATATAATTGCTTGATTACCTCAACGAACTTGCCAAACTGCGTGTCCGCAGTTGACTTGCGTTGACGACGTGGGAAGGGTAGCAGTTGCGTGTCGGTGAATTCAGCGGAACTCGGCTTTGTCCGCGCTTCACTTCTTGTCGTCTTCGGTAGCTCCTCTATTGGTTCTTCATTGTGCTCACCTTTCTCCTCATCTTCGTCGGAGGTATCATCCTCATTCAATGCAGTGTTAGTTTGCGGCGGGTCTCGGGTAGTTTTACTCGATCGGGTTGCGACCGCATTAACATTTTCTTTTGGGGGAGCCTCTGGTTGTCCTGGGAGCTTTCCCAATGCAATTGTAGGGATTGAAGCAGCCAATTGAGCAATTTGAGTTTCTAACATTTTGTTAAAGCTCATCTGACTTTTCATGGCAGTTGCAAATCCTTCTATTTGTGAATTAATGCTCTCAAGAATTTTATCATTAGCAAGAAATTTCCTACAAATGCTATCATTCACTTTTTGTTGAGCATTTGCATCATCTAGAGGAGATTTATTGCGATTGAAATTGCCATTGTTACCTCCTTGAAGACGGTTGTCGATGGAGAAGTTCCGCCTCGAATTCCAACCCAATGTGTAGTTGGATTGAGGTCGGAACCCATTGTTGATGAAGTTTGCGTCCGGTCGAGTCTCGGTGCAGTTGTCTCCAGAATGTCCAAGGCTCCCGCAAACCTCGCAAGTCATGCGAGATTCGAGCGCCTGGACGGTTTGATTCGGCGCTTCCAGCCTCTTCATTAATAAGTCCATCTTGGCCGCGAGCATATCCGTATTGTCGATTTGGTGGACTCCTCGGGTGCACGGCTGCGAATGCTCATCTTCCAGCCCTGGCTCAAGACCATCTTCTCATTGAGAGTGCGGGCAGCACTCACACTGAGCGAGAAGAAGGCTCCTCCAGAAGCAGCATCGAGGTGCTCTCGGGCAGTACGGTTAAGCCCATGATAGAAGCTCTGAATGATAAATTAGTCTTGCATCCCGTGGTGGGGCAAGCCAGTATATATTCTTGAACTCGCTCCCATGCATCCGAAATGGATTCATCAGTGTTTTGCTGGAATGCGGAAATCTTGTTCCGCAGGGCATTGGTTTTGCCCAGAGGAAAGTACTTGGTGAGGAAGGCATTGGAGCACTTCTCCTAAGTTGAGACTGCATCTTTGTTGGCATAGAGCCATTGTTTTGCCTTCCCGATCAATGAGAACGGAAATAGGCGTAGCCGGACAGCATCAGGAGTTGCACCCTTGATGGTGAAGGAACTACAGATTTCAAGGAAGTGTTGCCGATGTGCGTTGGCATCCTCCGTTTGCTTGCCACAGAAGGGGCTCGCCTGAACCATGTTGATAAGAGCTGGTTTCAGCTCGAAACCACTGTCACCCACATTGGTGGCAGGTCCAGTGGGGACATTGGTGCTTGACGGGGCTGAGAATTCAAGAATGGTCTTCTCGGCAGCCATCGATGATGAAGGTGCCTCGGTGACGAGGAAAGGGTTGCTCGTGAGGTTTGATAACTCAGAGACACGGATTTGCGGAGGTAGGACTCGAGGTCTTGTCCTTCGCACTAGTGACTCCGGATTTTGTCGGAAGTTTTTCAGGTGATCAAAACCGGTCATCCACCGCTCTGCTAGTCCCACAGAACAAAGACGGAGCAGGGTAATACCCGTTAAACTAGGCTGGTAGATTAAATAATTTAGATGTAGGTTTTGGGAACAAAAATTTATCCCTTTTTTTTTTGAAAAACCACTGCGTTCCCCGGCAACGGCGCCAGAAAACTAGTTGGCGATACTTACGCTCAAAGAAATTAATCCGCAAGCGGACGGATATCGCTTGCAGTTTTTACCAGGAGTATTCCTAGAGTTATGGAATCCACAGGGAACGAGGGTTTAAAGAGAAAATACTCTATATCTTAATTATTTAAAATACCAGCCAGTCCAGGTAATGGGGGTTAGGATAAATGAAAAGACCGGGAAACACACACACACACGATAAATATTCACACAAATAAAGAGAATGCTACTCTAGCTAGATAGACAGTTGGGAGGACAATGAGACAAGTTTAATAAGTTCTCAAAATCGTGTGATTCAGTTTATTGAGTGAGCTTGGGTAATCAGACAGTAGTTCACTTGGTATTCATCGTCGGAGCTCGGATATTCACTACCACCCGCTATACTGAGTTGGAATCCCGAATGGTTATGATCATTCCGATAGGGCTCTACTGGTCCAAAGCCGGACGTTGTGGGTTACGCACGAGATACTTAGTATCTACGGATGGATAGGGCTGTCACCACCTACCACCTACCACATATACGAGGGCCCGGGTGTAAACCGTGTTAGTCCTAGTCTCAGACACCACGTCTGCTACTATTTCTAATCAATCTTCCTCAATACGCAAAAGAAGTTGATCTAGGTTCAATGCCTGGCTCTTCCAGTATATGAGTGAGAACCTAAACTGATTCCGAACGAATACGAGCTACCGGTAATGCAAATCTACACAACTCATTTATGTAGATATACTCAGCTCAAATAAAGTTCAGCACGTAAGCAATGAATGAAGTGATCTCACTAATTGAAACAATTAGGAAAGGGTACAAGAGCTATTACCCGAATTCTCGAAGACACTTCCGGAACTCCGAGCTTCAGCCCGACTTGACTCTAACTCCCAACTACTACTAACTAAGAGCTACTCTAATAAGTGGAATGAAAGTGATGAATGTGTTGTGTTCTTCTCCAAAAGTGAGGTGTACGGGTCCTTTTATAGTGTCCCGGAGCCAATGAGGGAGTGCCACGGCTTGGGACACGTGTCATCTTACCACCCTCCAAAGGGGAATCCGAGGAGCTTCAATAGAGGGTCGGTCGGCCTAGGGTGGATCGGCCGACCCACCTTCTTCACCTCTCGGACGTGGATTTCTTCTAGGATGCTCCCTTGATGTTGTAGATTAACTCCTTAAGCCGGTGGATCAAGTTGACATGCGCAAGAAAGGAATCCATGGGAATCCTATGCTCATTTGTGAAGCAACCGTGCCCATTCGATTAAGCCGACTGTCGTGGACGGTGTAGATGTCTTCTAATTGTGCTTTTATGCCACTTGAGAGAACCCGGAGCCGGATGGGTGACGTGGCCAGGTCGGCCGGCCTAGGCTGGGTCGGCCGGCCTGGCTTTTTGCCTTGTTCAGCTCCGGTTCTTCCCATTTTGTACCTGTGGACCCACAACTCACCAAAACTTGTGGAACTTTATTAGACTAAATAAAATGTTAGTACAAACCTTGATTTTCCCTCTGAAATGACGGAATTCCAGAATATATTGACGTATAAAATTGGCGTTTATTTGACTCAACAAGGAGCATCAACTGAGTCCTCTGTAGTAAGCTTGAGCGGTGCCTCCTTATGACTAGGGGCTTCGGGGACTGGATGGATGGAGAAGAATGCGGCGTGGTCCTGTGAAGGGACCAAGCTTGGCTAGTCATGATGGAATTTCTTAGTGACAATTGAAACTAAAAGGAAGGAAGTTCTTTCCATACCGCAGGAGGAGGGTTCGACAAGCGATATGGACCCGGGCAGTCTTCATTGTCTATGAGCGTGCCCGGGGAGAATAGATCGGCCACTCGGTCGATCAGGGACCTCCGGGAGATCTTATCTTCACTCTCCCGAGTGGCGTCTTTGAACCCCGAATATTCAAATCCGAGATATACTCTTTCTTTGAGGGGTTGGACATGGCGGAAGCTGTAGTTTATAACTACGCCGACATCGGTTAGCCCCTTAGCCTTCAAACCCTCAAGGAGGGGACGCAGTTCTCTAACCTAGCTGTCTTCGCTCTCGGCAAAAGGGGCGGACTATGGGACAATCTCCTGTGAACGACGGAAGGACTGGAGGAAGGTTGCCACAATAGAACCACTCGGAGTGCCAGCCCGTGTTTGAAGTTTTCATGGGAAGATCAAAGTAAAATTTTGTGTCCCCTTCCCACAATTGGAAGCCAGCACCTCCCACGGCTTTAGGGGCTATTTTGCTGGGGAAGGGATTAAGAAGAAAAGGGATTTGAAAAGGTCAAAATGAGGTGCAATCTCGAGATATGCCTCACAGACATGGATAAAGACAGCGATTTGGAAAACAGAATTGGGGTTGAGATAAGTCAGTTCAATCCCATAAAAGTGCAAAACCCCCTGAAGGAGGAGCAAGGAAGGCCGAAGCAGTGGAGGAAGAATGAATCGAATAACACCAGAAGATTAGCTCCTCCGAAGGGAGCACGCCAGCGGACACAAGCCTCTGCAGCCGCCGGTCTGTAGTGATGGACTTCATCCACTCCCTGGAGCTCTTGACTGCCTTCGGGGCTGCAGGAGATGGTGGAGCCATCGCTAGATCAAGATCCATGGTGGCGAAGAGTGCGAAGGAAGAAAACCCTAGCGGCGGAGTTCGCTGGACCGAATAAAACTGCTAGTGCGAGAAATGGGCGGGGTGGAGCGATTCGTTCCCTTGTCCCCCAAATTTAAAGGGCAATGGAGCGTATTCTAGGCTGGGCCTCATTCGACGCTAAAATGCGGCCTCTCTGGTGGGCATGCGATTAACAACTTGGGTTTGCCGAGTGGCGTTCCCCGAGAGGTTCGCTGAAGTGTTGAATGCTGGTTCGAGGCACGCGTTGATCTAACTACTCGGATGAAGACGATATTAGTCAAAGACTCGAGGTTTGGCAATTGCAAGAAAATATTGAAGGGGAGACTATTTGAGTTTGCCCAAAAGATTTTCATTACGGCTCTTAGGCCAGATTACAACGGTAATTCTATAGCACAACACAGTGAGCTAGGGCTCGTCGCTGGCTTGCAGATGGTTAAAAGAAAAAGAAACAATAACTATTATGATGGCAACTTCACGTCGAGGATGGAGCTGACTAGCGTGTCCTTCAAGGCGGTTCGCGCTGGGAACAGTCGTGGGATGCCATGGATGAGGACCCTGATGGCGTCTCGGGCGGTGCGCTCTGCATGCTCCCTCCGCCATCGCTGCCATTCGGCTGTCACAGTGGCTTTGTCGGCAGCGGCGCACGAGAGTTGTTCGATAACACCGGCTTTCCATACATTCATCGGTTCTCCTTGGCCTTCTATCGCTATGGGAGAAAGAGGAAAGAAGAGGTTCGGAGTTTTTCCAAAAGAAGGAGAAGAAAGCTTAAAAACTGGATGTGGCATAATACGCTGTATCTAGGCTCTTTTATACACAGAGAAGCTCAAGAGACACGCCTCACGACCCGCTTTGAACACAGTGAAACCATAATGGCTATGGAACGGGAATGGGTGCGGTTGCGTTTCCCGGCGGAAGCACATAACGCTTCAGCTAGGCAAGAAGGGCGCGATAACCTTTCACCTTACCTAAAATAAGCTTGGGCCATATCCAATAAGGCACAGGGAAACCCTCTTAACAGGCTTTCTTAACTACACACCATCGATGGTGGTGATATCTTAACATCGAGCCTAATTCGGCCTTGGTACACCCTTGAGGGCATATGACCGGAAGCGCCACATATTGAAAAATGTTTCATGGCATACCCCATGCTGGGTAACTAGCCAACTTTGCATGCTCAAGGTTGGGTGTTGATGAGACTTGGATACAGTTTCGAAGGTACGCCTTTTATGGGTCGCCAATTGTATACTACTGCCCGGATATAAATACCTCTCGGCTAAACTTTATCCAATCGATACGCCCTTAAATGGGTCGCTAGCTGATCCCTTCCCTGGTTGGGAGAGGTACCAACCGGCTGAAAGACGTGCCCCATGCTGGGCCGAGTGCTGGTTACTGCAAGACAGGGTCAGGCGTCTGATGCTTTACACACATTGAACGCATAACACATAGTATGCCACAAGATGGAAGCTGTGATTGCATGGCTTAAGGCGCGCTCCATGATGGGATAATTGCTATTTTGATAACGTGCGAATAGGTGCCAAGTAGCCGAATACATCAGCTGAATTAACTTGCCAAATAGGCCGAAAGCCGAAACTTCGGTATTGCCGACTCAGGCGTTGCTTTCAACACAAAAACTTAAGTTTTTTTGAGTTCTTTACAATCTCCTTTCAGATTATAAGAGCTATCCAACAAACCAGTCGGCCAGAGATCTGACTCAATCGTAAAGCACTCGGGGGTTATTGTGGTCTACATGGGCCCAGGTATCCTCTAGAAGGCCCATGAGGAAACAAATGGGGGGCAATCCAAGCTAGCTGGATAGGGATGAAGACCACTCGGCTGCACATAACTTGGTCGCCAAGGATGTTCCCGAGGATAGCATTTAGCTCCATGTAATTAGGAGATTTGTACCTGTAAATGTCGGCGCACATCATGCGCTGATATAATAGATTCTGGTGTCACGTACTGGATAGAACTATATAACCTTATCCCCCCTACACTATATAAAGGGAGGGGTAGGGGTCATAGAGACATCATCATCATCATCATCATCATCATCTACATCTTCATCTACGAACTCACGCAAACACATAATCCCAGAGCACAGGACTAAGGTATTACCTCTGAGTTGGCCTGAACCTGGATAAATCCTTGTCTTGTGTTATCATCTAATTTGGTTCTAGCGCATAACCCCGCAACAAATTCATTGTCGACGGTGACCCCCGATTAGCCACCAATCGACACAATTCGTTCGCTAAGAAGGTCAAACTGTGTGTCGATCAGCTCCCATTTCAGTTTGGCGAAGTTCAATGGTTCTGGAAACTTTGCCTTATGGCAGACGATAGTCAAGGACGTGTTGGCTCAACCAGGGGGTTTTTTACGCTCTTCAAGCAGATAAACCGAAGAAGGTGGAGGATGACGAGTGAGAGGAGATGCAGTTGCGTGCAGCCGCAACAATTAGGTTGTGTCTCACCAGTCAGGTCATGTACCACGTGATGAACCTAAAGGCATCAAAGGAAATCTGGGACAAGTTGGAAAGTTAATTCTTGTCCGAAACTCTCACCAACCAGTTGTATTTGAAGCAGAAGATGTATGGGCCGAAGATGTAGGAGGGCGGTGATCTCATCGAGCATGTGAGTGTCTTTAATTAGTTGGTCATGGATCTGGAAAAGTTGGATGTGATTATCAAGGATGAAGACAAGGCACAGTTTTTCCTTGCTCATTACCACCTTCATATGAGCATATGATCACAACGTTGATGTATGATAAGGAGAACATCACCACTGAGGATATTACTGTGATGTTGTTACTCGCTCTAGTTCCATAATACTTGTCGTTTTGTACACTGACACGGTCTTCGAAATACAACTTTGACAATCAATTAATAATAAAATATATCTACATAATCCATGAAAATATGATATTGTGAAAGTATTTTTCAAGTCGAATTTATATGCACGGTTTTTATGTACACAATACAAATAGTTTAAAAGATATTTATAGACGAAGTTTTAAAAATTTGACTTAGGACAAACCTAAAATGATAAGTATTATTGAACTGGACAGAGTATCTGAAGGACAAAGGAGGAAAAACAATGATGTGGAGATTCCTATTGGTAGTGCTTTGTCGGTCAAAGGTGAGCCAACTGGGATAGGGAAGGAGAAGAAAGGCAAGAAGAAAAGGGTGTCGTGCTACAAGTGCAAGGAGTGGGGACTCATAAGAAAAGACTATCCAAAGAAGGGAACAACTAACGTGGAATCAACGAAAAGTGACTTCGATCTCAATGATGAGATGCTATTAGTATCAAATATGCAGTCAACCGAGGGGTGCACATTGGATTATGTAAGTTCTTATCATATGACACACAAAAGGGAGTGGTTTTCATCATACACATGTAGGGATTTTGGTTCTGTCTACTTGAGAGATGACACAGAGTACCGTGACATTGGAGTGGGAGATGTCAAGATCAAGTTGTGTGATAGAGGTGAACAAGTACTTCAAGGTGTGACGCATGTGCCTGAGCTGAAGATGAATCTTATCTCACTCGGGACCTTACATGAAGATGGGATAGTGTTCTATGCTGATGAAGATGGAACGACCATGAGGATCATGAAAAGTGGCAAGGCTATGATGATTAGAAAGAGAGGGATCTCATTAGTACAGGCTGCAAGGAAGGCTAGTTCTAGTTGCAGGGGAGTGTAACTGAAGGTGGAGTAACAGGGGAACATGTTGCAGGGATAGCAGTGATTATTCCACAAGGCAGCGGGTTTGAGGCCAAGTCAGACTCGTCGGGCGGCTCGGCATGAGCTGCAAAGAAGAAGCAACCAGAATCCGAGTACACGGTGTTCGCGCGGGACGGCGTCAAGCTTCTAATGGCAATATATCATAGGTTATTGAATCTAAAAATTTCAGGATTGCAACGAAAGATCAGTACTGTTCAAGCCCAAAAGAGATAATCATTGCTCTATGTGAAAGGCAAAAATTAAAGGCAAGGTGCACCAGGATAATAAAGATCAATATAGCAGTACGGCCAGCACTTAAACAATCACAAAACTGAGCCAAATAGCAGCCCAATTACACACTGCACTAACTAGTATCAAGACCAATCTACAACACTAGTTCTTCAATTTTTTATGTAAACAGTGCAGTAGTAAATTGATCAATTAGATTTATTCCAAGTGCTAAACCATACACAGTAAGCCACCAAAGTGAAAGCTAAGAGCAGTACTTATCAAGGTCTAGTAATTCCTTTAATTAATAGATTAATTAAGCCTCAAACTTAAGAAATCATCATCGAGCAACTTAAGCCCATAGAAACAGTGCAAATACCCTAATCGGAGTTAGCCCCTATTCAAACGAATAGGTGCCCAAATCACCAATTGGCCTGCTGCACAAAGGAAGAAACTGAAATACTTACGTAGTGCCGAATCTGATTCGGCAAAGTAGCAAGCAGTGGCAAAGCATGCACAAGGCACTGACCCAAAAAACAGATCACCGTGCTACGTAGCACCACCGACGAAATGGATCGGAGATACGATGTCGTCACCCCCACTATGGACAAGCCGAAGAGAAGGGCCCGAGGAGCACGAAGGAGCACCACGGCAACACGGCGACCACCCCGTGGCCTATAGGTACCAGAGAAGAAAGAGGAACCACCACCATAGTACACACCGGTGGCAAGGGCGCCGAAACTCCGGCGAACCGCATCAACCATAGGAGCACGAGTGTGAGAAGGGAAAGGGAAAACTCAGCCAAAACAGATAGCCGAGAGAGAGCAGTGGGACTTCCCCATATAGGAGACGTCAGCGCAACAAACCTCGAGAACGATGGCCGCACGCGCACGCGCACACAGCTCCGCACTCGTCTGGAGCTCGAACGGCCACCGCCGCCGCTAGCTAGGGTTTGGGATGAACCCCACCCAGCTCCAATCCAGGGGTAGCAGCGCTGCCCCTTCTCAGCCTCTTAACTGGCCAATAGGGCCAGATGGGCCAGGCCCAGTATGGGCAAAAGCCCAACAGTATTCGCCAAGGTGGAGTTTGCTAGAGTTTGTGCCTAATACGTATATGAGTTGGTTACGTGGACTCTGTGTTGTAATAGGCAGGGTAGGTTAGAGTAAGAGTCGAACTATTGTCTAACCTCCACTATATAAAGAGAGGTAACCCTGGTGTAACCAGTCATGACGACCTAGATGTAGCGCAAGACGCACAGGGGTCAGCAGCCGACATGTGACCGCGGTCTAGGTGTTCCGGTCTGCTTGTGCTATTTGGCGAGGAGCGCCCATAGTCAGTCCTGTAGACGTAGGCAGCGATGCCTAACTGCATTACCAAATATCGTGCATGTCGTCTAGATCTTGTGTTGCTAAAAATCCTAACATTATGCGGACCTTGTAGAAGGATCGCTCGGAGTTCATAAGTATATTAAGCTAGACGGGGTGTTTTTTCTTCCCGGAATGTTCCAAATTTTTAGCAGCACTTAATGAGTAACTTTAAAATTTGCATGTCCATTTGTGAATCAACTAGGTCCACCACAAGCTATATTTTCCCCCCAATTCATTTTTTTTATATATTAGCAGTAAAAATCTAAACAGTTTTTTGTTCATCTTTCACTCCACAAGAGGAAAGTGTGCCAACTTTTTTGTCCTTGTCCTCCATTGTATTGCTCTTCACCTTTGCATTGATGTTCTCTAAAAATTGTACACTTGGCTTTGAGGTGTTCCAGTGGTTTCCCTTCTCCCAACGCTGGTGCCAAAATTCATTTGTATTTTTTGTTGTTTCTTAATTCCTTTTACAATTTGCTTTAGCTGTGGTATGCCCTTGGACCCTTGCCGAGGAGGCCGCTTGGAAGTTCTCAAAGGACCATGGAGTTGAACTAGTAACAATAAACCCAGGAAGGATCATTGGGTTCTCTACTGCAGCCTAAATTGAACATTGGCGCTGAAGTAATGATGAAATTGATCGATGGTACGTATCACTTCACCAAGTAAATTCTCTCCTCGAGTGATTATTTAAGCAACTGAGAGCTTATTGTGGGCACACCTTTATTTGCGTTTTATTTGTTAACGAGAAAAATCTGATGAACATCTGTTTGCATTTGGATTCTCAGCAAGAAAAGGAGGAAATTTGACCCTATTGAGAATCTGGTAGGAACAGCAACATCCAAATTTAAGCTACGAATGGGTGAATGTCAAGGATGTTGCCATGGCACATGTCCTTGCTGACGAAGTCTGTTCAGCAAATGGAGGATACTGCGTGGCTCAGCGAGTTGTGCAAGCAGTTCAAACATCACAGGCTGAAAGTACTTCACTGGAAGGTCTTTTCAGGACATTTCCCATCAATTTTGGAATGATGAGGGAAGTCATACGCCATATCTTCAGCTTTCAGACCAGCAGCTCGAAGTGTTTCGACAACTTCCTTGTAGACGACAGCATTTCCTTCTGGTGTCAGATGCAATCCATCTCTATGAGATGACAGAAAGTTACAATGAATATTGAGCTACCATCTTCTGAAACAAACTAAAACAATATGGCTATTTCTAGAGAAGCTTGTTTTCGTTAAAAGTGAATGCAACAGTCACTTGTTTGGTGTTGAGTAACTAAGTTGGAGGATTTGACAATTTTCTCCCAACTATTTTCAAAATAGGTACAATGCATATTGAGCTACCATCTCCTGAAACAAACTAAAACAATGATGGCTATTTCTGGAGAAGCTTGTTTTTCATAATAATGGTTGCAATAGTCACTAACTAGGTGTTGAAGTTGGAGGATTTGACAATTTTCTCCCAACTATTTCCAAAATAGCAAAATGAGTTATCTTTCAATAAGAACTGCTGCTAAACTCAATGAAGCCTTATTGCACTATTACTAAACATAAGAAATAATAACTTCATAAAAATGATATTGTAGACTACACATGGAACCAACCTGTCAGGCTTAACTAAAAGAAATGCATAGTAGATACTCCCTCCGTCCACAAATGATCTACATATATGAGAAATCACAAAGACCAAGAAAAGCAATTAACGGTTCAACTACCCGTTTAATCTTAGGAATATTGCTCCAAAAGTTGTGCCATCATTTACTCCTTCTAGCCTCTCATCCCAAAAGTTGTGTCCCCCACCAATCCAAGGTCTGCATGCTTGTAGCAGGCCCACATCAGCCATAACTCTCACCTCAAAATGCAATTAGCTACAACCTCATACAATTAAAACAGGCTAATACGTAGATCTTTTCTAGACAAACAAAAAAAACTTATATGTAGATCATTTGTGGACGGAGGGAGTATATGAACAAAGATTAATGCACCAAAGGTATCTTAAATCCCACAGTAAATGCACAATAATACAACCATAACATGAAGCCACATGTTATAATGGAAGGAGAAATATATCAAGGCACATGACACAATTGAAAGATCTGAGATAGGTTTTTTTTTTTAAAAAAAAAAAGTCTTACCATGTGTTGGTGAATAAAATGATCTTTTAAAAATCGAACCATAATATAAATCAGAAAATCCTAGTGTCAAATATTAAATCCACTAGGACTGATAACATGCAGTGCAAAGTAAACAACACATGAAGAAGCATTACCTTAAGTAAAGTGTCTGCCATCCTGCAGTCGTTTGCATCTTCGACCAAATGTCAATGCAGTGTATATCCATCTCTCTGGCTAATTCTTTGCACTGACCTGCATAGACACCAGCCATTTCATTTGTCCTTTCAGGAAGCCTTCTTGGATCCTCTCCATATTGTGATCTTCAGAAAAAAAATCAACAACTAATAATCTTGGCGTACTGCATTCAACAAACCTTGTGGAAAATGAAACATTTATATATAACCGCAGAAACATGAATTGAGAAATAGCAAATTAATCCTAATAAATAACTCCAGACCAGACAACCAATATCTAAATAGAATAGACAGAAAAGTAAGAACAGGATGCTTTCTTATTTAATAACAGGTCCAGACCAATGCCCAGAGCAAACATATTATCAGTTAAAGCAAGGACATGTTCTTGGCATAGTGCGATATTATTTTTTCATGTAGAAACACTAAAAAACATTAGCTTTTCTTCATTTTAAAATTTTTCCCCTGTCTATGTCTACAGCTAGTAGAGCAAAGCATGGCACAGTAGGAGAAATGATGTCAACCGTGCATATCGTTCTCTTCCATCTTCATCAATAGGAGGTGGGGTGATTAGTACAATCACCATTGAATTGGAACAGTCCTGCAATTAAATGACATAAACATTACAATGGAAATAGATGATAAGCAATGACAACCACTGTTCACACACAAAAAAAAAAAGATCAAATACTGCAATTCTAAATTTACCTTAGACTTAGGACTCTTATTTGGAAACATAACACTATAAATTTTCATAATGGTATTATATTTCACTATATGACAGACTGGGTGAACCTGAGGTCGGTACAGATGAAATACCCGCATATAAATTTTCAATATCAATAATAACTATTAGTTAAAGCAACTTTGTTATAGAAATAAACCAAGAGTTAATAATGACTGGCTGTGATCTCTTAATTGGAAGCTACACAAGTCAGCAGCAGGTGTTTTATAATCTTCTTCCAAGCCTAATAATCGAAAAATGGGATTAAGCCATGTTCATATCCAAAGCAAAGCAATACATAGATATATAATCTTGTAAATGGTACCTTGCTACATACACAAAATTACAACCAGTCTAATTTGGTTAATGTCAGAGTTCAAATATCAAATTTATGCTTTCGTTTTTCTACAATGGACTTCACTATTTGTAAGCCTCGGCACTTGATATTTTTAACAATGTAGCCAATCTAAAGAAGACTAATTTTAATATGACAGCCAAGCAACTACATGTTGATTCTGCTAAGCAAATTCTGTATTACACCAGTACTTGATCTTCAGCTTTCTTAGACATTCAATAGAATATGTAACTGTGTTACATTAATGCTCTATGACAAGGAGAAGAGGGAGCCGACAAAAAAGACAAGAGCTACTTCTTGGTTCTTGAGGGGGGGAATATCTTCTTGAACAGCTAAGCCAAATGAAAATCATAGCCAACAGAAACGGTAATAAGTGATATGCCATAGAGTGCCTGATAATAAATATTGGTAAGTCATTCATGATAGGCCTAAATTGTCAAAACTTAACATAGTCCATAACAGAAAATATATTTATACCAGAGGAGAAGAGATCTTGAAGATCAGGAGATGTGTGCATCTTTTTCAACACATGTATATGTGAAACAGTGCAAACATGTAAAATCATTATTAAATCATAAGAAGTCATTTGGACACAGGTTTTTAAAGTGATTTTATGAAAGCACATTTTTCAGTAATTTAGTGAAAAGACCGTTTCGTGAAAACTAGTTTTAACCTATCCAACCAAATAAGATTGGATAATAAGGTTCAAAAAACAAGTTCAATCTAACTAAATCTTGTCCAGAAAAATCAGGTTTTAAACATCATTCTATAAATATGTTTGTATTCCATGCGCACAAAAGAACAACTAGAACATCCTGCATAACATCCTCTTTAAAAATCTAAAGTCATCAAGAACATAAAGGAATACATTTTACCTTCAGATGGTTAACAATTTTCTTTAGATTTTCTTTAAACTCTGCAACTGGAACATGTTGTCGCTCGCTTGTTCGGCCTAAGAGGGCTGCATCATTAGCACCAAAGAATATAGTTGTTGCAAGAGGAGGTGCTAAGTCAACCTGCACAGGTAGTGCTGATTTAACATCCAGTCTTGTGCACGCGTGATAATTTATCATTAGCTGGACGAAACGGTCTTACCAGGGGGAAGATCCGTTGAATCAAGAACAGAGCCCATCTCGTGTTGTACCCACCGTAGCCTCTGACAACAACATCAGCCTGATAGAGAGAAGATCACTGGAAGTCACAACACAACAGGAAAAGAAACAAGAAACAAGAACCATTTGCAAGATTGGAAGGATGATTATGCAGGTAATTAGCATATTATTGAAGAGATTCTTTTTTATATAGTAAAAAAAAAAGAGATTCTTTGAGCAATCGAACGTTCGGATCGGAGTATCCCCAGTTCCACTAGCCAGATATGCGTGCAAGCCCGAAAAGGGGGAACGAATCCACGACCAGGCATATAGCCGGAGGGATATGAACCTTGCGGGAGTAGGTGTCGGCGAGGGCAGCGCCCCAACCGCCGGGGCGGAAGGACTGCTCGGTGATGGAGTCGCCGAAAAGCACCAACCGCGGCCGCGCCATTTCTCCGGTTCCCGCTGCTCAAGGCCATTAGTACGTGAGAGAATAGAATCTGGAGGGAGGGAGCGAGGAGTGTGGCAGCACAGGAGGGAGGGTGGAAGGGGAATGTAGCAAATACCTGCGGCGTCGGCGAGACAGACGGGAGGGTGGACGACGGACGGGGTCGCCGCGGTCGAGGGGCAGGATCCGGGCGTCGTCATGTTGCTCGAGCTCGAGGAGGGAGCGACTAGGGACTAGGGAGCTGAATAGTACGGGACGGGAAGTTTTATGTTCAGTGAAGTTAGAGCAAACTCCAGGCTGTAGCAGATACAGAGGGGCTGCTGGAGGGAAGGAATCTTTTAGATGGTAGTGTAAGTTCTGAATGAATTTTAGAGAGGTGGATAGAGGGGACGCTAATAGTGTTTTAGAGGGGAAATATAGAGGAGCTGCTGAAGTTGCTCTTAATATATTTTTTACGCCATGGCTACTTTTGACGTCTGCGCTCGCATAAAGCGTCAGTAAGCGCTGCGCTGCACTGCACAAGCATGCACAAATCAAGATTGCAGGCGTTTCTTCCAGTGAATAGAAACGTGGAACAATAATATAAATTTAGTGGAACTTTTAGTTTTTTGTTTATTATTATTTTTTGTTTATTATAGGTTTTTTTGTTGTTTTGTTTATTATAGATTTATTTTGTTTTCATTTATTATATATTTATATTGTTTTTATTATATATTTATTTTGTTTTTGTTTATTATAGATTTATTTTGTTTTTGTTTATTATGTATTTATTTTTGTTATAGCTAAACCGCAAAATCGTGTATGCGCTTAAAAGTTTGATAAATTTGTCTTTGTTTTTCCACCTTTTCGATTCTTTGGAAGAAGCGTTATATTTGGTGGAAGTTTGGCCTTTACGTTTGACCAAATTGCGGCGCAGCACGTTTGACCAAATTGCGGTAGCACGCAAACTAGTCTATCCCTATTTTTTAAAAAAAATAGTAGAGAGGAGAGGACTCCGTTTTTTTTAAGGCATGGCGTTAACTTTTGACACACGTTTTACTATTTTTATAAAAAATTAAATAAATGCTATTTATTTTGCTTTGACTTGATTTATTATTAAATGTATTTTACGTACTCCAACCTATATTTTTATATATTTGTAATAAATTTATTTTTATATATTTGTAATAAATTTTTGAATAAGACGAATAGTTATATTTAAATGGAAGGAAGTTTTGGGAAGTTTTTTATTTAGGAGATTAGGTTAAAAAAGTTTCACGCACTCTCTCTCTCTCTCTCAGAACCTCCATTCGGGGCGGTTTGGTCAACCCAAGTCTAGCAAGGCTAGAAATCGTGTTCTAATCGACCAACTGCCAAGTACTTTTGGCATTTGATCATTCTAAAACCTAAATCTCGTAGTATAAATAAAGGTGAAGACTCATTGTATTATCGATTCAAAATTAATAATGTAGAATCTCACCCCCTACGGCTTTTGTTCATTCTTCTATGTGATTGCTTGATTTTTCATCTATGCCTTAGATTACACCTTTTTGCAAGATTTTACAATAGGATTACACCTTGTTGCAAGTTTTTACAATATGTTAATACCACACCGCTCCAAAAGAATGATCCATGAAGAGGATAATGCGACGAACGGTCTATTACGGGCAATTGATCGTGGAAGCCATCTGCAATCGACTCGCTTTCGTGCTGGCTAGCACTCAGTTTGTCGAAAACAGTCCTATGCGACTGTTGTTCTACGTGACAGTCTACGAAAGTTTAGATTAAATCGTTAGATCGCAAGGTATTCATTAAATTGAATTAAATTGCATGAATTCATTGAATTTTGCAAGTTAAATTGTGATTTTTGGGCCAAATACAATCTAGTAGTTTGGATCCAAATTTTGATCGACGAAACTAATCTACTGTACATGCCTACCCTGCCGAGCATAGCGTCGTCGCGCCCAGTCGCATCGCTACTCACTCGTTGGCCATTTCGCTGCTGGCCGTTTGCCGTCCACGCCTCCACCATGCCGGCGTGGTGCCTCATATAGGTGTAGGGCTGAAAAAATAGCTCGTGGCTCGCAGCTCGGCTCGGGCTCGGGCTCGAACAAATTTGGCTCGGCGCGGGCTCGGCTCGAACATCTAAATGGCTCGAACCAAGCCTAGTTTTAGGGCTCGTTAAAATAGCGAGCCGGCTCGGGCTCGGCTCGTTTCTGACCTGGCTCTACTCGGCTCGGCTCGTTTACACATTTTGAACGCAAAAACTCCTGTGGCTCGTGGCTCGGACGAATTTGGCTCGGCTCGGCTCGGACCTCTAAATGGCTCGAGCCAAACCTACTTTTGAGGCTCGTTAAAATAGCGAGCCGGCTCGGGCTCGGCTCGTTTTTGACCGAGCTCGGGCGAGCTCGGCTCGGCTCGGCTCGGCCCGTCTCGGCTCGTTTCCACCCCTATATAGGTGGATGCACACGCAGATCACGCTCGCATGCGCCATCGCGGCCTCACGCCCGAGCGTGCCACACTACCGCGCGACTTTGCTCCTGTATGCGCCATCGCCTTCCCTAGTTCCCGAACGCGTCGTTCAACCAGCCTCCCTCGCACGTTGTCGTGCGTGGCTGCGGCCCATTAGCCACACATGGCCGCACCCCGACGCTCCGGCCAATCATGTGCTTGCCGCACGTGAACACACCGCTGCTCCGTAGTGTTGTGCCACTGGAATCGCCATGTGACACTGTCAGCCTCAGATTTCGGGGACCACCTAGGTGGCTTCTGCGCTAGCCCAGAATCTGTCTTGCTAACACAATATCATTTACAACAACTGTATCAACTCATATAAAACGATACACGACATTCAATTATTAATTACATAATGGCTCGGTTTACATAAGCCGTCAGGTAAAATGATACAATATCAAAATGTACTCTTATCAGAGTTACCAAATTGCGGAAATGTACTCTTATCAGAGTTACCAAATTGCGGAAACAAAAGTGTCGGGTCTCGAGGCTTTGCCCAAATCCACCAGGCAAGCGACTATAGTCTCGCCTAACACCAGTCCTATACGTCAGCTCCTAGTTCTCCTTATATCTAGAAGAAGAATCCACATCCCCTCAATACAAATCTTCCACACCTAAAAAGAGTAAATGTGGGCGAGGATAAGCACACCAACCGTGCTCGCGAGCCAACTCCCCGCCTAATGCAATAAATGATAATAGGCTTTTTGGTGGGGCTGGGTTATTTTATTTGTAATAATGTCAATTTTGTAATAACATAGTAATAGAAAACCTATGGCTTATCCTTTTACAAACCAAAGATGTATTGTGCTATATATGCAAATCAAATCATCAGTGGGTATTTCAACTGAAGGAACCTAAGACCGAGAGGGGGTGAATTGGACTATTTCAGTTTTTACTTTTGTTGCACTTAGTCACTTAGGCAATTTAAGGCACACAGCTAGCGCGTGGATTCCTACACAAGTCTAGTAGGCAGAAGCAATCAAAACACAAGTGTAGGAGGCACGAAGGCACTCGTAGGCAGTGAATATCAAGATGTGGTAAGTAAATGAGACAGAGAGGCGCAAACCGATCTTTTTACCGTATTTGGTCCAAGCACCTATTCATGTTGAGGAAGCTTTCGATCAACGAAGCCGGAACTCTATCGTCCCTAGCCCTTAATCCACTCGGTGGTAGCTCTTTACCAACACATAGTAGACGAGCTCCAAACCTTCACACAAATCGGCAGCCTCCACACGCGAAGGATCCCGAAACACTAACTTCACACGCGAAACCAACCTTGAGCGCACCAAGGATTTAACACATCTCCGACGCAATGAAGAAGACCAGCTTAGGAAGCAAGGTGGTCGTCGACGCGATAACGGGCTTTGCACAGTCTGACGAACGGAGAGGAAGCACCGTAGGAAGCACGGTGACCTTCATGGAGAAGGGTTTGCTTGTGATATGCTTTACAGAGCTTGGCGGTGACGACGTTTCCCAGTGGCAAGAATACCAAGAGCACAAGACCGAAGAAACCACGCTCACCCAAACCTCATCCCACCATGGAGGATGGCAAGACGACCATGGGAGAGGGCACGGACCTTGGGGGCGACGAGGAGGAGACTAGGGGATGCTCTCTTCTTCCTCACTCCTTCTCCCTCAATCTCTCTGACTCAATCTCTCAAGCCCTCATTGTTGATTTGGATTTGGGAGTGAAGTACACCATGGGGGGAGCTCTCTTGGGTGGCTAGGGCAACGGGCAGTTGCTAAATGAGGCTCACTCAAGTTTCCCCCATGCTAGTGATTCCTATTTATAGGTACAAGACGAAAACCATAAGAATGGACAGCCTAGATTGAATTTCCCGTGATGCAGTTAGACCCAGTCCGATGGTCGTCGGACCCAATCCGACGGTCGACGGACCCAGTCCGATGAAGTGTTTAACTTTGGGAGTGGCCTGGTCAGACCCAGACCGACGATGGTTGGACCCAGTCCGACAGGAAGGGTTGCATTTGGGACTTAGTCGCTAGGAGCCGACGGCTTGGTCGGACCTGGTCCGATGGTGGTCGGACCCCGTCCGACAGTAGGGTTGCATTTTGGGGGACTTAGCCGCTCACACGCTCATCCTTCGGACCGAGTCCGACGGGGCTAGTTTTTGCAGCCCACTCTGTTTTGGCTATCCTTTTCTCCCTTGATGTCTCACCTAGGGTTTTGTGCCATGTGTTGTTGACTTGTGAACTCGACGAGAATATTTGGACACTTAGGTGGGATTTCTCGTCCATAGGAAATATCTGACTTTGAGACTAGCGGCTATGAAACTTCGGACAGCTGGCTACCCCCGGAATCCCTTGGACCTATCCCGAACTCTATCGAAAACAAATGAGGACAAGAGACTGGAGATGTGCTCTGTGGGACCCTGCAGCCAGAGATATGACGATCTGCGGGCATGTTGGCTCTAGGCTACACAGACGTAAGAAATCAAAAGAACTAGGAAACAAATGCCCTTAATCCTAGTGTGATCCAGCTCTACAGCCCAGTTGCCATCAATTACCGAAACCAAATAAGCTCCTAGGGAGCTTGCTCTTACAATCTCTCCTTTTTTGGTAATTAGTGACAACTCCTGTAAATCTTGCTGCATAACCATCTCAACAAGCAAATATGTTTCTGGTGCAGTGGATTAGTTCCAACCAAGCGCATATGAATATGAATTAAGTCCACTTAAAGCATGCATATGAGAGATAACAAAAGAAATGGCATAACTTCACTTGAGATAGCAACTAGGCATAAGAATTGAAGTGTAGGGCAATGGCAACTTAACACCTAGCTCCCCCTAGATCAATGCATAGCAAACAAGTGAGATACCAATTAAGAAAGAACACATCAAGTACATGAGCAATTCAATTCAAACCAAGTTCTCTCATCTCGCCCCTCACATGCACAATTCGCTCCCAACAACTCCATTTGGGCAAATATGAAGAAGTAAAGCACAAATTCATAATTTCTCCCTCTTGAGCCAAGATAAAGATTTGCAATTCTTTCTCCCCCTTGGCATCAATCATCAACAAAGGGCATAGAGGCAAGCAAGGATCATGACTACATGAGCAATATCCATAGCAAAAGAGTTGGTTTCATGAGCTTTGGGAGTTATATTATGTAGTTGCAAATAAATAAATTGGTAAAGTAAAGCATGCACGTTTTCATAATTTAATCAACATAGACATTTGCAGAAATATAGGCAATGAAGTATGATCTATAGTATTGGCTTGCCCAGCCCTTTAGTATTAAATTCCAGGCCTTCATACAGTCCTTCCTGTTCGTCTGGATCTAACGTGAAGATACAAATGGCACAAAAATCTTAGAAGAATGTGAGCAACATGATGCATGAAAATATTCTATAATCATCATGATTTAAGTGAAACTATCATAAACCACTAAGCCTTACACTTTTTTTTTTTATACAAAATGACATGAATGTATGTGCATGCATGATAGGATATTCTACCCATATAGAGACCCCATAATACAAAAATAGTTATTTGAAACATATCACAATACTAAATGCATTCAAAATAAGTATTAAACCATTTCTATTCAATCAAATGATTAGGATAATAATTAATACAATGATAATAAAACAAGCATTTCTTTCATGAATACCAATCTTATCTATATTAAGGTTAATTTAAACAAGGCAAACAAATTCAAAAAAAACTCCTACTAAATTACATAGAATGATTTGAAAAGTTAATAAATATAAATAATAGGGGCTAGAACAATTTTTACAGCAATGCAAGTACAACAATAATCCTAGTTTAAGCATTATACCTATAATTAATTTCTAAATAAAGATACAAGCTAAAAGAGACAAACTCACATGCTCACATGCTAACAATAATTTAATAAAAGTCAAAACAATGAGATAAAGCATTTCAGAGACTAATATAATTTTATACAATTTTATTATTCAAAGTAGAATACAAATTAAGCAATAATGTAAATACAAAGCAAGATTAAAGAGCTACTCTATTATTACATATAAATAGAACAGTGCAACAGAGCAAGCTATATTTTTACTAGGTTCCAGATAGCATATAGTAATTACATACAAAATTTCATATTTTTAGAGGTCAGAAACTATTTTTAATAGATATGAAATGCAATTCTAGTTAATCTATTCGAGGAAAAAGTTGTAACAATGCTACAAATAAGATACAGCAATACAGAGAAGTCCAACATATAGGATTATAATTTTAATAAAATCTACAAGATATCTAGTATCTATAATAATTTTCTCACAATTTTACAAAGCATATAGCTATTTATAATAAATCAAAAGCATCATAGGCAATAAGTAAAATCGGTAAAGGCTAGAAAACAGTTGGAACAATGTTGGGCTGGGATGCGACCCATGAAGGAGAGGCCGATGGGTGAACCGGCCAGCGCGGGGCGAAACTCAGAAGGCGTAAATCCTAAATGTGTTTCCACTTAATGTGACAAGTGGGACCAAGGGCCCGCACGTCAGTATCAGCGAGTAAAATCGACGGAGGAGGAGCTCCCGTAGCGATGGTGGGGTCTACCGGTCAGCGTTAGGGGGGATTTAAGCTGCGTTTAATTGTTAATCGAGCGAGGTCCACCTGTCGGCGACATGAGCACATAGTAAACCAAAACATGACGTCAACCTGACGTCATGTCATCTTCTTCCTCTAGACGCGTGCGGCTGCGAGGGGTAGCATGGATGGCAGCGGTGCTACGGGGCACAGTTTTGGGCGTTCTCAGGCTCTACAGAATTAGGGCAAAGTCGCACATCTAATGGTACAGATTTTGTGGCCGGAGGTGGCCGATTGCGGCAGCGCCAATGCGGGAGGCGGGGCTCAGCTACGGGTCAGACGGGGTGGCGATGCTATGGGCTTTCTCAAAGGATAATGGAGGGCATGAGTATGTAGGAGCATGGGGTAGGCTCACTGTGCGGTTGTATTCGTCGAGGAAGAGCTGATGCGAGCTGGCACCGTGGAGCTTGAATGAGGCTGAAATAGAGGGGGTATTTACTCGTGGGAACGCGCGGGCGCGAGACGGCGCGGTGGCGGCTTCCGTGCATTGGTGGCGCTGGCTTCAGACCGGAGGGCAAAGGGGGTCCTGAGCGGGCGTGCGCGGATTCGGGCGTGGGAGCGGTCCGGGCACTAAGGTGTGCGTTGGGCATAGACAAGGCATAGGTGGCACTCTGGGCGCGGCCGGGGCAGGGCCAGTGCACGGGCAGGGCAGGGGAGGATGGTGGGGGCGACGTGGCCAAGGTATTGTCCGTTGGATGCGCGATCGGGCGGCTCAGAAGAATCCACGTCGGCTCTTAGATGTGCAGGACAGAAACAGAGCAAGAGAGACGAGAAGAGGTGAGAGAGAGAATGGGAGGGAGAAGCAGGGGCTTCGGGCTGGAGATGAGCTAGCTAGCTGGGCCGGGCCAAAAGAGAAGAGAGGGAAGAAGGGTAACTAAAATATAGGATTTAAAATTAAAATTTTAAATATGAGTTTAGTGCAAGCATTAAATTCTAAAGCTGAAAATATCATTTTTTAGCGAAATTATTTTTATGCACACATTTTAAATGGAAATTCGATTGACATAGAGAAATTTAAATTGCATATTTGAAATATGAACCTTTGCAAAAGGTTTATATTTTGGAAATCAAAATATTATTTTTGTATTATATATATTAGCAAACACACAAGAATTCAAATTCCAAATTTTAAAATGAGTAAATATTAGCATGTGCCATTCATGATTTGCAAGGATGATTTCATAATAAATAAAATAAGTTCATCCCTTTTATGGGGGCTAGGTGCCCTTCTTATATTTGAAAAAAATTACTTTGGGCAAGTTTACAAAAATAGGTTGTTGAAATTGTTAAAAGATGGCAAAATCTTGGTCATGTAGCAAAACCTATAATAGCTTCTTAAACCACAAAGGATCATTTTCCAATGTAATTTATGATATATAAATATATTTATACATTTGAAAATGCAAGTATAGTAGCAAAAAGGGTTTTAAAATCAATGCCAAAATATTAGTCACACAAAATATTTATTATTATTATTATTATTAATAGTTGAATAGTTTTCTATGAGTCCCTAAATTTGGCACCGTCCGGAAGTGCCGCCCGCACGACCTGCCCCGAAAGGCCTTGCCGCCGCATGCACCATGGGCCTACTCTGTGCGCGCCTCCGCTCCGCCATGCAGGAGCACCGTCGCCTCGCATTGCTCCGTTGGTCCTGGAATTTTTATTTTTTTTATATTTTTTTATTCGTTTATGCAAAATTATATGTCGGATTGAAAATTAGACACAAATAGACGCCGGTCGCACCTTGAATTCGCGACAGCGCACCTGTCGCACTCTGAGCGCACGATAGGTTGGTGAGAAGACGGGCGCAGGAGAGCAGATGCCCGATCGCCTTGTCGCACCTTCAATTAGCGGCCGTCTTGTAGCTACAATAATAAACCTTTGTTCATCGAACTTCTTTTATCTATTAACACTTCATACCATATCCAACTTACGAAACAAATTTTAAAATTCATGTAAAATCCTAAAGAACCCATTTTCAAACTTTCAATTTTTAAAATTTTTGAATTTTGAATTTACACTTGAATTTGTATTTGAATTTTAAATTTTTAATTTTGAATTTCAAAAATTCAAAGTATGAAAAATGGGTTCTTCAGGATTTTACATGAATTTTAAAATTTATTTCGTGTAAATTGGATATAGTATGAAATATTAAACTTCCAATTTTCGTGTAAATTCAAAATCCAAAATTCAAAAATTGGAAGTTTAATATTTCATACCATATCCAATTTACACGAAATAGATTTTAAAATTCATGTAAAATCCTGAAGAACCCATTTTTCATACTTTGAATTTCCGAAATTCAAAATTCAAAAATTCAAATACAAATTCAAGTGTAAATTCAAAATTCAAAATTCAAAAAAATTTAAAAAAATTGAAAGTTTGAAAAATGGGTTCTTTAGGATTTTACATGAATTTTAAAATTTGTTTCGTGTAAGTTGGATATGGTATGATGTGTTAATAGGTAAAAAAAGTTTGATGAACAGTGTCTATGACTGTAGCTACAGTGCCGGTCGCGAATTGAAGGTGCCATCGGTGCCTGGGCTGCCTGGGCTCTCCTATGCTCGTCTTCTCACCAACCTATCGTGCGCCCAAAGTGCGACAGGTGTGCTGTCGCGAATTCAAGGTGCGACCGACGTCTATTTGTGTCTAATTTTTAATCCGACATATAATTTTGCATAAACGAATAAAAAATATAAAAAAATTAAAAATTCTCGGTCCTGCGGATCCCGCTGTTGCCACTCGGGCCTCGCCTCAGCTTTGCGGCCCCGCCTTGCCGCCGCACGACCCCGTCGGCCTCACTGTTGGCCACGCTAATTTTGCATGGGGACATGTTTGTGAATATAATCTTCACTGATCATTGTTGTGCAACTCAAAGTGCTTACAACTATTGTTATTTGTTCACAAAGTAGGCAGTTAGGAGAAAAGTCCTTACTAATGAAGGAAGGAAATGAATGGGGAATAAAAATATTCCGTCTATGAAACCAATATCCACCGTGACATACCGAAATTTGCTTGACATTTTAGCATAATTTATGAAAAATCCTCATTTATTGTACTTAACCTTCCCATATTTCCTAGAAATTTTTCTGACCCAGATATTTGTTTCTCATGATAAGAGATTATTTCTATCTAATTTTCATGGGAAATAAATCCCATGAAATATCCTATATTATTGTATGTTTGAAATCTCCTAACTTTTTTTTGGATATTTAGAAGTTTAATTCATATTTCTTTGAGCTCATATCTAATTGCTACAAATTTTCAAATCATAATCTAATTTTTGAAAAATGATTTTGCAATTTAACAAACCGTTCCTTTTCTAGAAAATCTTGAATTATGCTTTCCCTTTTGGTTTTACGTCTTCGACCCAGCCCACTGGCTCCTTTAAGTTGCCATCAACAACCTAAATTATCTTGCCCTAATCCGATGGCCCCCGTTCAGCCACATCGCCCTTCCACCGTGCCAGTATGGCTAACAAAATCCAACGGTGGCCACAATATTAACGTTATGTCCAATGGCTATCGTGGTTTCGTCCTTCTCCAGCAACACGCCTTTGTTGAAACCCTCAGCACTGTCGCCTACTCCTTGTTGCCGTCATTTTCAAGCCTCCCCAGCCATAGTTTGGACTTTTTGGAATCTCCTCTACATTGCCAACCAGATCCACCACTTCTCAGCCTTAGGTTGCTGCCAAAGACCATGGATTTCTTGTTGCCGTTCCGGTCCGCTTGCTAGACTCGGCTCCAGTCAACCGTTGGTCACCCCCGCCTATATATAGGTCCCTCTTGGGCTCGTTGACACCCCAAGCCACCTTCCTCCGCTTTCCTCTCCTCCATTCGCCATCCCAAGCAACACCGACACTGCCCAACTCCGGTGACTTATTGTCCGTCTGCTCTAGGCCTTTTCAAGCATCAACGCCAACACAAGACAGGTGTCATTCGTCGGCGCAAAGCCGTTGCCGCCGTCTCCAACCATCGGCAACCACCGAAGCTCATCCCTCCATGCCGCTTGAGAATGTCGCAACCACCACCTCACTGTCCGGCTGCCTCACCAAGCCATCCATCAAGTTCACCCTTCACGAAATCACGTCTTTCTAGCCATTGCTCGCCATCTTCGATCGCTGGTCGCCGATGTTACCCAACCTCAACAAGTTCCCTCTCCCTTCTTTGTCGAGCAAGGCCGTCCCTATCACCGTAGGCTAGCCCACTTCGCCATACAGGCCACCCACTCCACCAGCAAACCAAACATGCCAAATACCATTCTAGCGGCCATTGTATTTAAATTTCTTTTCCTTTTATAATATCTAGAAATGCTGCCAAATTTATTTAAATAGTAAAATTCAGCAAAAAACATAAAATCTGAAAGGTGGTGAACTATTTTATAAAATTATAAAATCTCACTTTTAAGCAATACAATAGTATAAATAAACTATTTTCCTTCTCTTTAGTACTTAAATAATGCTTTTACAATTTATAAAATAATTTCTAAAACCTTCAAAGATATTTATTTGCACAAATAATTTATTCAAAATCCATTTCCATGATTTCTACAATATATCTTCAACAATTTCCATTTTGAAACTCCAACAATGTTGACGACCTCGATCTCTACAAATTTGTTCACCGACACTTAAAGTTCCCACGTACATTTGTATGAGAACCGTTCAAATTTTGTCAAAATCAGCCTTTCCATTGAAGGTTACATGTATTGTTGATATAAAAAAATTAATATCATTTTAAGAGAGATCGTATACCCCAATCAGTCTTGAAGGACACTGATAGTATTAGTGAAAAGTGCATCTAGGCCCTTATGTGATTTTGGTGATTAATGAGTAACAATTATAGAGCTAACATTTCTATTGGAGAATTATGCACAGATGTTATACATGTTATTCCATGAGGTACATGTTTAAATGTGATGGTGTAACCCTCAAAAGTGGATATATTGCAAGAAGGCATCATGACTAGTATTTATTTATAAATCTTTAATTATTAAGTCCTAGGGATGCCGTACTACAAAGAAGGATGCAATGGAGAAGCATATAAAGGTTCCTAAGTGTTCAAAATAGGTATCTCGAAGTTCGTGTGAGTTTTCCGCTCAAAATACACCCTATACAGAACCTATGCCATCAGAACATCCGACGAGGATCGGAACATCCGATGGTAATCGAGTCTGCCAGTTTTACATGCCATCCAGTAAGGGGTCCATCGGAACTTCGGTCGAAACATCCGACGCGGGTCGGAACATCTGACGGGGGTCAGAATATCCGATGTGGGTTTAACTACAGCAACGGCTAGTTTTCGGGATTCCCTATTTAAAGCCCTCTCTAATACCTGCCAAAAGGTTACTCACACTATTTACACACTGATTTGAACCTAATTCTTCCTGTTCATCATCTCTCAAAGCTTTAGCCTTTGTCTCTTTCTTGTTCATCTTGTGAAATATAGATTTAGAGAGATCAAGGCACCCAAGTGCTCCATGAATTAGAGATCCAATTCTTGAGCACTTAGCGATCCTATTTTCTACATCGCATTTGTTACTCTTGTAGGCTAGAAGGGCTCCTAGACGGCTAGGTGTTGCCGGTGAGTCGCCGATCTTTGTGTGGCGTGTCTCCGGAGTTTGTGAAGGTGCGAATCTACCTCCGCAAGAAAAAGGATTCAACTAGTGATCGCCGGTGAGTGCTTTGTGCTTCGCTGGTAAGGGGATTAGGGTCTTGGTGATCCGGGCTTTGTGCCTTCCCTAACGGTGAGTAGCATCTCCCTTCAAAGATCCGAACATCGGTAAACAAAAATCGCTGTGTTTTTGTCTTGGTCTTGATTTGGTTATTTTTACTATTAGTGTTGGCCTGTTCTAAATTTTTTGAATAGATCTAACCTTGGTTTTGCGAGAAATCGGTTTTTCTGCAGGTTTTCGACAATTCCAGAATACCCAGGATCGGAACATCCGACACCCGTCGGAACATCCGACCCAGATCAGAACATCCGACGCAGGGGTTACTGGATCCAGTCGGAACATCCGATCCCCATTGGAACATCCGACCGACTGGTTACTGTTTGACTTTATTAATTCCGCAATTTCGTTTTATTCGCCTATTCACCCCCCTCTAGGCATCATAGCGATCCTTTCAATTAGAATATTCGCTAGTAGCGACCCATGCATTGGAAGCTCATGAGGAGTGTTGGCGGTCATTTTGCACCAACTTGACCACCAACATTCTGCACAAAACCGTGGTCCCGAAACATCTATAAGAGAATTTTATTTTAAATTAATGGAGTCCCATGAGTTTTGGTGAATTTTCAATGCAAAGAATCTTTTAGACAAATTTGGGAAAAATTCACCAAAATAGTAGGACCGACCGGGCCTCGCAAGGCCAACCGGCCCCACATTGTCAGCCCCGAGAAAGCTGCCCCTCCTACATCCAAAGAAGTACGAATTGATGAATGTGGAGTATTGGAATAAAGTTGGTTGAAGCCAAGGATTTGATGTAGATGTCACTTGGATCAAGGGACCCACTAGGCCGCCTCGGGTCACCGCGCTGTAGGACGAAGCGCTGCCGAGGTGGTGCAGCTCACTCCGCCGTCATTTTTGGACGACCACATTGCCACTGGAGGAGAACGCCTCGGCCTCCACCATGAGTCCGTACCACCCTTGGCCGTGGCCGACCTTCGTCGCCTAACCTTGCCTCAACCGGCCCTTCTCCATCCTCCAGCATCTCGCACTGCAGAAGAAGGGTGTCAGAACCCGGTCTAATTGACCGAATCCTAATTGTGCATACAGTACTAGTCCCAGAAGATCATGGCTAGCACACACAATTTAACAACAATAATGGTACATTGCCTTGAGTTACATTATTACAACATAGGGACTAAGCGTCCCACGAAGTCTGATTTAATACATCAAGCACGGCACGCAGGCCAAGATCTGACGTTACACACACAGTAAGCAGAGCCTAACATGGTACGATTTATTCTAGCGGCTAGACTATTCCACAGTGAGCGGCAGGCGGAGTGACACAACCCTACTCTTCGTCCTCGAAGTCCTCCTCCTCCTCGAAGTCGGGTCCTCCTCGGATGGCGAGTCGTGAAACCTCCTCATTGTTGAAAATTTTGGAAGAGGGAAGGAGAAATAGGGGTGAGTACAAAGGTACTCGACAAGTCGAGGATATATCTTGATGGGGTTTAGTACAAATGGATGGCTTGGCGGTTTTATGAAAGTGCGATTATTAGCCTAGTTTTGACAAAGCGATTTAGAAACATTGAATCTCCATATTTTCTTTGGGCTTTTCTCAAGCGGTTCTCGCCACTTGGCCTCGATGCCATAGCAAGAACAAAATCCTTTCTTCTTTTCTTTTCTCAAAACCGCTAGGTCCATTCATGCGACACTTTCCGATAGGTCGTTACCCATTTGAATATCACGGTGGCCCCTAGCTCAAACGAAATCCTTCTCAAACCTTACTTATCTTAAATCATTTGTTCAAAACCCTTTTCTAAATTGATTTTAAAATGAAGGAGCTACCATATAATCAGTCCTTGGCGCTCATAACATGAAAGCACGGCTATCATGAGCGCTTTTAACTCTGCGAGTGGGTGCGCTTTACCTCGAGAGGCTATGCACCCAGACGATGTTTCGCCACAAGACCGTCAACCACAAGGACCGACGATCGGGCCGTCCCATCTGGGGCTCGAGGTCGTCTTGTAATGGCTCGATTCATAGGATTATAGGATGGCGGTCCTTAGACTAGGGGAGTAGACATTTTAGCCATTTACAAAACCGGTGCCTTGATTGCACTAACTCGCCAAAATATCTCCCTAGTCGGAAAGATTTTGGGGTAAGAGGAAAATCATTTCCTATTAAGCATCACCCTTGATGCGCTATCTTTAAATCATCCTTTCCCAAACATTTCTCAACAATATTCTCATTTCACACAAATGATTGAATCATTCGCATAAATAATTTTAAGCATTTATCCTACCTCAACAAGGTATTTAAATAAGAGCAATTCATATTTTAGCCTTAGGTTTCACCTACCATATTTCTTACCTTTCTAATTGGCATAATAACTAATTCTAGCAAATCGACATTTATCTTTTAAACTAGCATGCATATTTTCAAGTCTAATAAACATTTTCTAAATAACCAAAATGGCTTCACAATATGATCAAAGGGACTTGCCTTGGTCGGATGGCGGGTAGGAGCAACGGCTGACGATGGGCCGGGTCTAACCACGCGGACAACACATACAACATAATATAAACATCCATCAAACGAGGAAACATTTATATATGATTTTTGTTTTAAAAATCATGCACGAAATAAATATGCATGAAAATATGATGCATGCACAACTATTTTATATTTTTATATTTTATTAAATCAAGTGTATGCATCCAAATAATATATTTGTTATTTTCTAAGGTTTTTGAAAATCATTCATTATTTGCTAGTTAATGAAAAATGATTAGCTTAATTTTTATTTTTATAGGTATTAATATTAATAGAGAGTTATTAAATTTTGGATTATATTTATGTGTGCGCTTTGAACTCGAAAGCGTATTACGCTTCGAATCGTTTCCACTCATCGAGCCACACACAAAAGCACTAATCTCAAAGCACTTCTTCTTCTACCTCTAGCTAGCCATATGCATGCACACAAGACGCAGAGCAACTTCCATTGGAGCACTGCTGAGCTCGGCTGGCCGTGGCGGTGGCGACCTCCGTTCGACAAACCGATTGCAAAAATGGATTCCTCTCGACTCGGCGCCTCCAAAGGACCCTATAGTGCTGATCCGCCGTCCGCGCCGACGACGTATTTTTATACATAGCTACGATGCATGCTCTAAACTAGCTCGCATGGCTTCCATGGGAGCTCTAACTCGACATGGCACACGCCTTGAAGACTCGGCCTCTCGGGATCATCTTCCCAAGCTCTTGCGCACCTAGAGATGAGCGAAGCTTACCCAGAGAGGGCGAAGTGGCGCTTCTGGCGGCGACTTCCTTCTTGACTTGGTGATGCTTGGGTTCCTTCAACACGAGAAGAAGCACGGCACGGCAAGGCACCGAGCAAGGAGAGGTAGAGCCTGAGCTCCACTTTATAGTGAGGAGGCACATGCGGCGTCGGACTTTACTCCGACGGATGGCACATGTGGAGGCAACGAAAGACAGTGCTATTGCACAATAGCGTGGCGACAAGACGGCGAGGTCGAGGCGCTTGGCGTGGCAGCGAGAGAAGGTCGTGGCGTGGTCTTTGGTGAGCCAACAGCGACGCGGAGTTGCGAGGAGTAACTCATAAGCGGCAATTTGAGTTCTGGCGATAAACTTTGTCTGAGAGGAGAGGGAGAGAAGAAGCGAGAGAGAAAAGGTAAGAGAGAAAAGTTTTCTAATTTTTCCAATTTTGTTTTCTCTTTTCTTCTTTCTAAATAATTATTCAAAGGTCAAATATTAAATAGGTTTTGACAAATTCACATGGGTTTGAAAGCTTCTAAATGCACCCATTGAAATATTTATACCTTTAAAATTAATGACCCAACCCATTTTCAAAGCGGTTACATGCAATGATGATGCCATGATGTTTTTCAACACTTAAATAGTTTAATATTTTAATTATGCATTTTAATGAAATTATTAACGTGCCAAATTTGGTTTTGAAAATTTGGGATGTTACAAACCTTCCCTTAAGGAGAATCTCGTCCCGAGATTCGGATTCTTCGAAATAACTCGAAGGAACTTCGTGCCAAGATCCTCTTCACGCTCCCAAGTAACTTCGCCTCAGTGGTTACTCCAATGGACACGGCAAAACCGAAACATTTTTCTCCGGGTTTTCGCATAGCCACATCAAAATCTTGACCGGATATTCTTTAAGTGTCAAATCAGGTTGTAGGTCCGCTTTGTCCAATGGCAAGCGCTCTCGGGCACACGGAGACATTTCTTTAATTGAGAGACATGGAACACATTGTGCACATCGGACGAGATACTCGAGCGGTTCAAGCTGGTATGCCACCTCACCCCTTCGGGCTAAAATTTGGAAAGGACCAATATATCTTGGAGCTAGCTTTCCACTCACACGGAATCTGCGCATGCCTTCGGAGGGACACCATGAGATACACGAAATCACCCTTGGCAAATTTTAGGTCACGCCGACGATTGTCGACATAACTTTTACTGCCTAGACTGGGCGCCTTGACCTTTCTTGGATTTGCTTCACTTGCTTTTGGCCTCTTGCAAGATATCCAAACCAAATACCTTTGTCTCACCGGTCTCTTGCCAAGTCTGAGAGGGTACGACACTTTCTTCCATCTGAGGCTTCATAAGGTGTCATTTGGATGCTTGGTGGTGATGTTATTGTAGGAAAACTCAAAGCATATGGCAATTGCTTATCCCGGCTTGTGGGGTTGGCTAGGCACTTGCCCTCAACATATCCTCAAGTATTTGGTTAACTCTTTCGGTCGGCCATCGATCTGCGGGTGAAAAGCGATCTTGAAATTCAGATGGGTACCAAGCGACTCATGGAGCTTGTCCCGAGTGGAGGTGAATTGGGTACCTCGGTCGAGACAATCTTCTTTGGCACCCCATGTAGGCAGACTATTTTGCTCATGTACAGCTCGGCCAATTTGCTTCGGTGTAGGTGGTTGGACAGGATGAAGTGTGCAACTTTAGTGAGACGATCGGCGATTACCCAGATGGAGTCATAGCGGATTGAGTTTTAGGTAACCCGACAATGAAGTCCATCCCACTTCTTCCCACTTCCATTCAGAATCTTGGCGGTTACAATGACCAATGAGCCTTTGATGCTCGGCCTTCACTCTTTGGCGAGATGTCGCAGAGCGATATACTCGGCAATATCTCTTTTCATTCGATCCACCAATAAGTGGTTTCGGATCGACATACATCTTGGTACTTCGGGATGGATAGAAATTGGGCTTTCATGGGCTTCTTTTAGGATGACTTCTTTAAGAGATTTATTGTTTGGTGCGAAGATTCTCTTTTAAACCGAGTACTCCTTCTTCATCCATGGAAAAATCGGTGCCTTATTCTTTTAAGCTTCTCTTTAATTTCAAGAACTTCATCATCACCTTTCTGCGCTTCTTTAATTTGATTCATTAAGGTGGGTTGTAATTCAAGCATATTTATTTGGCCTACCTCAACCATTTCCAAGTTGAGGTCAGATAATTCTTTGTATAACTTCGGGTTGATCTTCTTTAAGCATGAGATGATTGCAACTGGAACGCCGGCTTAAGGCATCGGCCACCACATTGGCCTTGCCAGGATGATAATGGATTCCCACATCATAGTCCTTGATTAATTCCAACCATCTTCTTTGTCTTAGATTGAGATCAGGTTGAGTGAATATATATTTGAGACTTTTATGATCGGTAAATATTTGGTTACATTGCCAATTAAATAATGCCTCCAGATTTTTAGGCGTGAACCCACGGCTAGCTCAAGATCATGAGTGGGATAATTACGCTCATGAGGTTTGAGTTGTCTTGATCGTAAGCAACAACTCTCCTTTCTTGCATCAAGACGCAACCTAGGCCTTGCCTAGATGCATCATAAAATACCTCAAAATCCTTATGGACATCGGGCAAGATTAACAGGAGGCGGAAGTTAATAGCCTTTTCAACTCTTGAAAACTAGCTTCACACTTATCATTCCACTCAAATTTATTTTCCTTTTAAGAAGATTTGTCAAAGGGCGGAGATTTTTGAAAATTTTCAATGAACCGACAGTAATATCCCGCCAATCCAAGAAAACTTCTCACTTGCTTCACTGATTTGGTTGTTTCCACTCAACAACCGCGGTGACTTTTTTCGGTCCTTTGCAACACCTCCGGTGATATCACATGACCAAGGAAAATCACTTCCTTCATCGAACTTCGCACTTGCTCGACTTGGCATACAAGCGATTTTCTCTTAACCTCTCCGAACCTTTCTAAGATGAATTTCATGCTCCTCTTCCGATTTAAAAAATTAGAATGTCATCGATGAATACCACCACAAACTTGTCCGGAAAATCCATGAACACTTTATTCATTAGATTCATGAAATATGGCGGGCGTTAGTCGGACAAATGACATCACCGTGAACTCATAGAGGCCATATCTTGTGGTGAAAATTTGTTTTGGAATGTCGGTATCTTTAATTTTTATTTGGTGATAACCGGACCTCGGTCGATTTTTGAGAAGATACAAGCTCCTTTCATTTGATCAAGCAGATCATCAATTTCGGGAAGAGGGTATTTATTCTTAATTGTTACTTCATTTAGAGATCGATAATCTATGCACATGCGAGAGATCCGTCTTTCTTTTGACGAAGATCACGGGTGCTCCCCGAGGAAACACTTGGTCGGATAAATCCTTTTTCTTGCAATTCTTCAATTTGTTTCTTCAATTCAGCCATTAGATTGGCGAGATAGGCGATAAGGTCTTTGGGAGATAGGACCGATGCAGAACCGGGTTTATCACAAATTCAATTTCCGATCGGGGCATTCGAGCGACTCGTCAAGGGAACACATCGGGAAATCCTTTACCACAACTATGGTTTTCGGGGAAGAGGCCTCCAACTTATTAAGGGTGATTAGATCGGAGGGAAAGGATTTGCGATGAATTGGACCTCTGTCCAACACTATTAATTAATTTTCTTTGTTTTGGTGGCACGGTCTATTTGACCTTTATTTTGGTTAACCAATCCATACCCGAATCACTTCAATTCCTCTTGAGTTTATAACCACCAAGTCGCCAAGAACTTCGGTGTCTTGAATTTTAAGCAACCCGGGGCACATCAAAGTGGACCTCATGATTTTTCGAGGATTTAATTAGCATTGGATTCTTGATTGCATCAGTTTTCAACTCATGATTTTTGACAAAAGATCTTTGAGATGAATGAATCGTCGCACTGAATCGAAAAAAGCGATGAGAGAGCATCGTACTTATGAAAAACTTACCCATCACCACATTGGGATCGGCATGGGCGTCCTCGGCGATGGCGTGGTTCACACGCCCACGCCCAACAGCGAGGAGCAGATCTTGCGGGTTGGAAGTTCCGCGACCCATCGAAAGGCGAGTCGCGTGAGCAGCAGACTTCCTTGAGGCTCGATATTCTTATTGGGACACGGTGGCATAGTGACCCAAGCTGGCGGCAAGCAAAGCACTTTATGGTGGAGATATCTTTCTTTTGAGGAGTGGAGACTTGGGTGCGAACTGGTGGAGGTGGTAGAGGAGCAGGTCGCGACTGGACCCACTGAGTCTTGAGGCGAGGAGGATGACATGCCCACGATCACGAGGCGCTTGATCTTGAAGCGAGAACTTCGGAGGAATGGCTATCCTCATGGGCCCTCTTCTTCTTTCGGGCAGCTAGGCACTGGCGACGGTTTTCCTCTTGTTTAACCGCTCGGGCAAACATTTGCTTGAAAGTGGGGAATTCAGAGGAGTCAATCAAGGCACGTATCTCAGGGTCCATGCCTTTCTTAAAGAAATATATCTTATCAGCATCGCTCCTCACGTCCCTTGGAACATATCGAGCCAAGAGTGTGAATTTGGTGAGTACTCCTGCAGGTCATGCTTCCTTGCGAGGGAGTGGAATTCAATTCTTTTAGCCTCTTTAACTTTGTCGGGAACATAGTTCTCTTCAAATGCCTCAACGAACTCAGCCCACTCAATAGCATCGGGGTTATCATGGGCCTCACGAGCGTGTCCCCCTGGCGGCGGCAACTCGGTGGTGATGTGTTGCGAGTGAACACTCTCAACCTCACCACATTGGAACATGATAAGCTTTTCTCGATCTCCTTTAACCAATCCGCTGCTTCGGAGAGTCGGCAGAGCTGACATACTTAGGGATTGGCCCTAAGGAAGTCATTGATATGGGAGCGATAGGGAGGTGGAGGTGGTGTATGAGCAGGAGAGGGAGGTGAGGCGGGAGGATGATTCCGCTCTTGAATCAAGTCGCGGATCATCTGGTGTTGCATTTGCATGATTTCTCGGGTGGTGGGTTCTTCAGGAGGTGGTGGTGGAAGATGGTGGTTGGAATCGGCTTGATGTTCGAGAGAGTTTTCGTGGTGGGATCTTGGTTGGGAATTTGGTTGGGAATTTGGTGGAGGATTTGGCAGAGGAGCTGGCGGAGGAACCGGAACAGGAGGAGGTCCTCCAACAGAATGTTGATCCATGCGAACTGAGCGATCTTGCTCACGAGGTGGTCTGAAGCACTTGCTCGACTCGGGGCACTTCCATGACCTCGGCCGGGCTACATCCCTTCTTCCGACCACTCGAGCAATCACCATCGATAGGTAGGAGAGGAGCGAGATAAGCATAAGGAGGAATTACGTTTTCATCAAAACATGGTTTTAAATATGCAATTTGGCACAATGCACATTCATATTCATAACATAACAATTTTAGGGTACAAGCAGGGCGCAATACCTGGCGGTATGTCAACCCAAATCACGAGCTAACTACCTCACGGGTTACGGACATCTGTGGACGGCTAATAGGATTGGATCCACAAGGCCCACGGTAAGCACCAACCGAGTAGGATGGCTACCACGGTGATCGAGAGGAAAATGCCTCATCTCCTCGAGGAAGAGCGGAACTCGCTCGGCTCGGCCGAGGCGAGGACTCGGGAACAGACGAGGACTTGGAGGCGGGCGAGAGGACTCAAGAACGGCGAGGGCTCACCGAGCGGCGAGGCTCATGAGCGACGAGGGAGGACTCATGAGCGAATCTCCGACCTTCTCCTCATCAAGGGTGGAGAAGCGGAAGCGGCAACGGCGGGACGAGGCGAAGACACACCGCCGTGGCAGCCAGCAAAGCGGCGGCAAGACTGACAAGGGTAAAGCAAGCAGCGACAAGCAACGCAGCGGCTAAAGCGCAATGGCACGCTGCGAATCTGGCGGGACGCCCTCTTAAAGAGGCGGCGAATATTTGAAGTGGGGGACCGCGACAAAAGCGGCAAAGCGCGGACAAGACCCAAAGCAAAAGAAAAAGAAAAGAAAAGGGTGACAACGACCCAACAAAGGATCTGAGGGGCTCTGAGCTAGTCACAGTCGCAATCGGACTCGAGACCAACTCCACGGGGTCTTCCCGTCATCATCATCATCATCGTCGGCATCCACGGTGGGGTGCCAACGAGACGGTGGTGATCGAACCATCAACGGTATGCCTTGGAGCTCGACAAGAGTGGGAGGCGGAGCTCTCGCTCCGGAAGGACCCGGATCAACTTGAGATCCTTGGGGTGAGCTCGAAGGAACACAAGGAAGATCGGCAGGATCCTTAGGCGGGGGCGGGACTTGTCCCGACCTCCTTCTTCTGCGGGTGCGAGGTCGAAGCGGCGATGGCGAGAGTCCGGAGGAAGAAGCGGCATTCCACGGAGACGCCGGTTCTCATGAACCAACCGACGGATTCTTTTCTGGTGGACCTTCTCCACCAAGTGGAAAGAGTCACGCTTTTAAGTTCGCTCTCCTTCTTGGCTTGCTCCGGTGGCGGTTGGTGTCATAAGCGGAGTTCAACTCCGCAAAGGCGATGGTGTCTGCGTCGTCCGTGGATTAGACGAGCTTCGGCAAGGTGGTACACCGTCGGTCGCTCACCCTCGGCCGTCTGAGCATGGCTGAACAGCTCGTTAAGCGAGCGAGAGGAAAGTAGCGAAGCGGGGAGACATGCACGACTCAGCGTGAAGCAGATCTGAGTCGATGTAGAGCAAGTCTGGACACGTCTTGGATGGCGTCTGAGCAATTGACGCGATTGGCAGAGTAGCGGAACGGTCCACGAGTAGGCGGTGGACTGCGGAAGAAAACGATGGACGACACCACCCGGCGAGTCGTCCTTTGCGAAAGTAGTGGCCCCATGATACATAGGGTCACCGAAACCAAGCGTGCTCAGCATCAGCAATAGCTGGCGCACGAAACCTCCGTAGCCAAGTCCAAGGGCAGACGCGAAAGACGGCATCTACAATTTCCAAAAGATTATCAGCAAAAATTGGATTGCGAAGATTATGAATTTATTTAACAATTATTTTCTTTATAAATTATATGGTCTCTAATTCTAGGGCTACGTCCTAAAGCCGATCGGCTCGATACCACTGCCGTAAACCGGTCTAATTGATCGAATCCTAATTGTGCATACAATTACTAGTCCCGAAGATCATGGCTAGCACACACAATTTAACAACAATAATGGTACATTGCCTTGAGTTACATTATTACAACATAGGGGACTAAGCGTCCCACAGAAGTCCTGATTTAATACATCAAGCACGGCACGAGGCCAAGATCTGCGTTACACACGGTAACGCAGGAGCCTAACATGGCACGATTTATTCTAGCGACTAGACTATTCCACAGCGCGGCGGCGGCGAGACACAACCCTACTCTTCGTCCTCGAAGTCCTCCTCCTCCTCGAAGTCGGGTCCTCCTCGGATGGCGAGTCGTGAAACCTCCTCATTGTTGAAAATTTTGGAAGAGGGAAGGAGAAATAGGGGTGAGTACAAAGGTACTCGACAAGTCGAGGATATATCTTGATGGGGTTTAGTACAAATGGATGGCTTGGGCGGTTTATGGAATTGCGATTATTAGCCTAGTTTTGACAAAGCGATTTAGAAACATTGAATCTCCATATTTTCTTTGGGCTTTTCTCAAGCGGTTCTCGCCACTTGGCCTCGGTGCCATAGCAAGAACAAAATCCTTTCTTCTTTTCTTTTCTCAAAACCGGCTAGGTCCATTCCATGTGACACTTTCCGATAGGTCGTTACCCATTTGAATATCACCGGTGGCCCCTAGCTCAAGCGAAATCCTTCTCAAACCTTACTTATCTTAAATCATTTGTTCAAAACCCTTTTTCTAAATTGATTTTAAAATGAAGGAGCTACCATATAATCGGTCCCTTCACGCGCTCATAACATGAGCACGGCTATCATAGCAGCTTTTAACTCTGCGAGTGGGTACGCTTTACCCTCGAGAGGCTATGCACCTGCAGGCGATGTTTCGCCACAAGACCGTCAACCACAAGGACCGACGATCGGGCCCGTCCCATACTGGGGCTCGAGGTCGCATCTTGTAATGGCTCGATTCATAGGATTATAGGATGGCGGTCCTTAGACTAGGGGAGTAGACATTTTAGCCCGGTTTACAAAACCGGTGCAAGATCGCACCAAGCGCCAAAATATCTCCCTAGTCGGAAAGATTTTGGGGTAAGAGGAAAATCATCTCCTATTAAGCATCACCCTTGATGCGCTATCTTTAAATCATCCTTTCCCAAACATTTCTCAACAATATTCTCATTTCACACAAATGATTGAATCATTCCATAAATAATTTTAAGCATTTATCCTACCTCAACAAGGTATTTAAATAAGAGCAATTCATATTTTAGCCTTAGGTTTCACCTACCATATTTCTTACCTTTCTAATTGGCATAATAACTAATTCTAGCAAATCGACATTTATCTTTTAAACTAGCATGCATATTTTCAAGTCTAATAAACATTTTCTAAATAACCAAAATGGCTTCACAATATGATCAAAGGGACTTGCCTTGGTCGGATGGCGGGTAGGAGCAACCGGCTGACGATGGGCCGGAGTCTAACCACGCGGACAACACATACAACATAATATAAACATCCATCAAACGAGGAAACATTTATATATGATTTTTGTTTTAAAAATCATGCACGAAATAAATATGCATGAAAATATGATGCATGCACAACTATTTTATATTTTTATATTTTATTAAATCAAGTGTATGCATCCAAATAATATATTTGTTATTTTCTAAGGTTTTTGAAAATCATTCATTATTTGCTAGTTAATGAAAAATGATTAGCTTAATTTTTATTTTTATAGGTATTAATATTAATAGAGAGTTATTAAATTTTGGATTATATTTATGTGTGCGCTTTGAACTCGGAAGCGTATTCGCTCGAATCGTTTCCACTCATCGAGCCACACACAAAAGCACTAATCTCAAAGCACTTCTTCTTCTACCTCTAGCTAGCCATATGCATGCACACAAGACGCTCAGCAACTTCCATTGGAGCACACTGGAGCTCGGCTGGCCGCGGTGGCGACCTCAGATTCGACAAACCGATTGCAAAAATGGATTCCTCTCGACTCAGCGCCTCCAAAGGACCCTATAGGCTGCTGATCCGCCGTCCGCGACGACGACGTATTTTTATACATAGCTACTGATGCATGCTCTAAACTAGCTCGCATGGCTTCCATGGGAGCTCTAACTCGACATGGCACACGCAGGAAGACTACTGACCTCTCGGGATCATCTTCCCAAGCTCTTGCGCACCTAGAGATGAGCGAAGCTTACCCAGAGAGGCGAATGAGGCACTACTGGCGACTTCCTTCTTGACTTGGTGATGCTTGGGTTCCTTCAACACGAGAAGAAGCACGGCACGGCAAGGCAATCGAGCAAGGAGAGGTAGGAACCTGAGCTCCACTTTATAGCCGAGGAGGGCACGGCGAAGGCGTCGGACTTTACTCCGACGGATGGCACAAGTACATGAGGCAACGAAAGACAGTGCTATTGCACAATAGCGTGGCGACAAAACGGCGAGGTCAGGCGCTTGGCGTGGCAGAGAGAAGGTCGTGGCGTGGTCTTTGGTGAGCCAACGACGACTTGTGGAGTTCTGAGGAGTAACTTCATAAGCGGCAATTTGAGTTCTGAAGCGATAAATAAGTCTGAGAGAGAGAGAGAGAGAGCAGAGAGAGAAAAGGTAGAGAGAGAAAAGTTTTCTAATTTTTCCAATTTTGTTTTTCTCTTTTCTTCTTTCTAAATAATTATTCAAAGGTCAAATATTAAATAGGTTTTGACAAATTCACATGGGTTTGAAAGCTTCTAAATGCACCCATTGAAATATTTATACCTTTAAAATTAAATGCCCAACCCATTTTCAAAAACGGTTACATGCAATGATGATGCCATGATGTTTTTCAACACTTAAATAGTTTAATATTTTAATTATGCATTTTAATGAAATTATTAACGTGCCAAATTTGGTTTTGAAAATTTGGGATGTTACAAAGGGTCACCACGCCCCTTGGTTAAGCGCCGGCCGCCGCGCCAGTGCCGCCTAGGGCTGGTGCCGCGCCCCCGCCCCTTGACAGGCGTCACCACACTACAAGATGATGCAGGCCGTCGCCGTAGGACCGGCGAGGACCTTTGCCGTGGCCGGCTGGCTTCCACCTTCTTCCTCTTTACCCCACTCTTTCCCCGATCTACCTCTCTCCCTCCCTCATCCCCTCTCATGGGGAAAAATACGATGTATGACACTAAATTCATGTGCCTTGACATATATATGTGTATGACATGTGGGACCATCTATGTCTATGATAGTGGGTCAGAATGTCATACGTGAAATCATGAATTTTTTCATAGATTGGTGAGGAACCCTAGCAAGCCACACCCCTTCTCTTTTTTTGTCCTTTTCTTCTCTTCTAATCTCTCTCTTTCTCTCTAATTTCACATAGAAAATAGACAAGCTAATTGGAAATATTAGGATATTATCACATTTTTTTTTCTACTGCAAACTCACATTTTGGAGAGCAATACTCACTTGCTCGTGTTTGTTTGCATTTTCCCAATTTTTACTTTGTAATTCAATCTTTTGATCACAAGGGAGCTTCTGTCAACTGGGCCCATCATTACACTGAGGACACATATTCTCAGTATCCATATCCCCTTCAAAATTCATACCTAGTGCAATGGCAAGTTATCTCATGAAGAAGTACCAGTGAAGCTCCGAAAGAAAAAAAAAATCAATTTTTTATTTTTTAAAGTACATGAGCTAAGGTCATAGCATTAACAAATAGCTAGTTAAAACTACCAAAGCGCTCAAGTGAGAATCAAATGATAGCCAAGCATAGCACAAATATACAGTGAAAAAATTAGCATGTAAGAGCTACATATCACATCAAGTTTTCAGTTAAATCTAAAATGTTTTCAATTTTAGAACTAGCCTAGCAAGTTTAAATGTTTGGAATTTTAAATATGAACAAGCTAACTAGTTGCACATTACTCACTTAAGTTTACAAGCATAATAAACATGGCTCAGAATGGAAAGAATGCAAAATTAAAAGCATATGAAAAAATACACATAACTAGCTCCACCTTAATTAGTGAGTCAAATTTTGGCACAAATTTGGTTTAACTTCAGTTATGTCAATATTAAGCACAAAACAAATCGACTGAACTACACAAGAACTAAAAAGAATCTAGATGAAAATGAAGCTAGAAAATACAAGACTAAAATAAAGGAAAAATGTGCTAAACACAAGTACAAAAACAGATAAATTAAACCGTGAATCAAATTATGTTCTTACTGTGGTTCGTTTGACGGTGGTTGTTGTTGGCGCCGAAGGCCGAGCATCCCACACGTTGGTCACGTCTGACGTCCCTCCTCCTCTAACGTCTCTACCGAGCATCCCATGCGGCGGTGGCGGTCGATGGCTAGATTGATCTTCATGCGCCCGCTTCATAGGTCGCGTGCATCTCATTGATGGTTAGATTTTGTGTTACGGTTTGTTTGTTGTTGCGGTCACCTTGTTTTCTCTTCCTCTTTATCTCTTTTGTTCTCCTGTATTTTATATTTAATTTTTTAAATGGAATGGCTGTTCCATTGTTCTTAAAAAAAACCGCGGAGAATATTTAGCCCTTGTTTTTAACTACTGTACCAGAAAATAAAATAAAATAATGTCTGGCCTAGACCGTCCGTCTGTCCGCCGCGTCACCGCGTGTCGCCCTTTGGGACTCGCCCTCGGTCTGTGGCTGTGGGCGGTGCAGCGCCTGCCGCCAGAGCTGAGCTCCATACATTTGCGCAGTCTCCCAGCCGAACCCACCGCCTCTCCCCGATGGCGACGGCGAGCTCCCCTCCCCTCCACCCTCCCCGCGCCTCAACCTCCACCGTGTCTGTCCTCCCGCCACTCCGGCCCTCCCGCCTCCTCTTTGGGCCACCATCACCGTCACCCCGCGTCTTCCTTGCTTGGCCCAGCCTCCGCCGCCGCGCCGCTGCCGGCCCTTCGCCGCCCTCCTCCGAGCCGCCGCTTCCGTCTCCCCAAGGTAATCACTCTGTCGCGGTGTCGCGCCCATTCCCTTCGTTCGCCGCAACTTTCATATTATTTGTATCCCAATTAGTCGCGGTTAGGGATGGCGTGATGCATCGCATAAGTTTGGAGAATTACTTTTAGCACCCCGATCATTAACCATGAATTGAATTGCAGAACTAGAATTAGATGCCAATACCATTTCCACGGATTTGAATTATCATCATTTGTATTCTAACTCTAAATTTTGTCTCTGGGTGAATTGTAAAAGAAAAGAAAATCAAAATCATACCATAGGTAACATCTCTGCGGCTCTGCTGCTTGCTTGATATCCTGGACACTTCTCTCAACCTCCACCTTTTGGCGATAACTGTTAGAGTTGGTGTCGAATATGTGTACAAATAGGTTGAACTCGGTGTCAAATAACACCCAACCTTCGTCTGCTCCAATTGCTTAGTTAATTCACCATTAACATGGATCAGCTTGGAGTAGTTTCCCCCCCACGTCTCCATCCCCTTCAGCATGACATGAAGGCTCGATACCATGTTGAACATGGACGCCAACTTTACCACCTCCTCCTATAGAAGCTTCAGAAATTGAGTCTTTTCTCTGGTGGCCACCTGAAGCAGCACGTTGCCTTGTCTTGGCAGCCATCTCAAGTATCACCTTCAAATATGTAGTCCAGAGGGACTTCTAATTTCTAAACAACAGGAAAGCGTGCACGGAGCATGAAGACCTTGTGAGCGACGGTGCGTGCGATGAGGACATAAGCCATGATGCGCCTGTGATGGCTAGTATGCCCCGCAGTTATGAACCCATTGCCACATACTCCTCTGTTTTTCCTGTGGTGAGGGTATTGAATCTCTTTGAGCGTTGGAGTCTAGGTTTGCGAGAGAGTTGGATCTCAGTTCCACCTTCTTTTGATGTCTAACAAATAGGGTCTAAGTGAATGTTCCCGATTGGAGCTCACTGCTGGGATCTGCTGTTGCACACACCTATTTTAGGTGTGTGAGGCAGAGATGGATTACTTTGGGAACAAAATTGTTCTCTTAAGGCGGCGAATCAGTGTGCAGAGGAATGTGTAGTTGGTGTAATAATAAGTAATTTGAAGTTTGTTTGTTCCTTTTGAACTAATAAAAAATAAATGTTAGTTTAGAATCCTATTAGAAAAGAAAAAGGCTACAAAATTTTAAAATAAATCTTTTGTTTTTCTTTTAATGTCTCAAGAATAATAAATACAATGTTTTTTATGATAAAAGTTTTAGTTATTGATACAATACAATCAATGTATCTTGCATTGTATGTTTTTTATCTGGTTCAGTATTCATGGTATTCCATTGCATTACATTTTTAAAATTGTTAAATATATTAATTCTAGGTAATGCAATACGTGCCTTCTAGGTGTGGAGTACCGGGGTGGGGGGGGTGATTGTTTGCTTTTACCATTGTTGTTATTTGGAAAGTTGTTTCTTAAGAGTAGCTGCAAGTGCTATAAAAAAGTTACTTGTTGGGTTTTGATTTTAATTTGCCTAATCATTGGGTAATACTGTTCTGTGGTATGCCTGGTTTTCATAAAATCAACAACACGACGTGAGATTACATGGATCTGATGTATCACAATCATACTTAGGCCTGTCTTGTTTTGCTAACTAAATAAAGTTTTCACCTTGAAATTTACTAACATCAATTTGCACATCAATTCAAGGAGGATTGGAAAGGTACCTTTCCATTTCCTTTAAAAAATACTCCCTCCGTTCCAAATTATAGTTCACTGTTGACTTTTGGATATGCCTTTTGACTCTTCGTCTTATTCAAAAAATATATGTAAATATTATTTATTTTGTTGTTATTTGTTTTATCGTTAAACATATTTTAAGCATGACTTATATTTGTGCATGTTTTTACTAATTTTTTGAATAAGACGAGTAGTCAAAAAGCGTGTCCAAAAGTCAACAGTGAACTACAATTTGGAACGGAGGGAGTACATTAGATTAACTTTGAATGAGGGTCCCCTAGTTTATCCTATTTGGATCCAATAGTACAAGCTTGTTGAATGATTTTGTATTCCAAAATTGAGGCCTTCTTTTCATAGTGGAACATTCCAATATGTCTGAATTTGTACTTGCTGAATTTATCTTGATTGAGGACCGATAAATCATAAATATACAATTTGGAAGAGTTTGTTTGATTAAGAGAATCTATAACCTGCAATTTTCCATTCTCGCATTAGATTAAGGGACATTATTTTTCCAACCATTTAGAGTAAACTCAATTCAGACCTAAATAGACCAAAAAAAGTAGTGGTAGTCGACAAGTCGTTACATTTTCAACTACTAGTACAATGTCTGTGCCTTGCTATGGAACTTTAAAGGGAAGAAAGAAAACATAGATCGTATGGCTAAATTTACCAAACATATGAATATAACAATGAAGCAACCACTTTCTTTTAATGATGTTCAAAGCAAATGACACTATTATTTAGTGATGTTCAATGCAAGTAACGTTGTATTAAAAGAAAATAAACAAGTTTGGCTTGCGAAATGTTTAGAAAAAGATTAACTATTAGCAACATGTTTCGTTAGAATTGATTGCCATATAAAACTTTGAACCTATTGGGTAAACCAGATTGATTTGGATTAATTTACACATGATTTTACTGGCCAAGCGATTCTATGAACAATTATAGAGATGAAGCTTATAAGCTTCTTGTACAAGTTCAAAAACGTTCCAAGTGATCTTGGTCCTAACTTTATTGAATTCTTATGGATCCTGATTGATCCTTTTTGTGGAATCCATGCCATGGAATTTTCGAGGCATGAATAATTAGCACATGATATCAAACTGTGTCTTTCTAACCTAACAGGCAAAGCAATATCCGATTTTTCAGATTAGCAAACTGTGACATTGCAATTAGCAGGTGCACATAATTTGTGTGAAAAGAATTGGCTGGTTCACATAAACCTGTAGAGACCTAGAACTCAGATTCAATGTATAAGAGAAAATTATATACCATCCTAGATAATCTTTTTTGTACCTGGGGTTTTTAGTCAAAATTGATCATTGGCGTTATACATGAGCATCCAAACTACTTCACAAATTGGCATGCAATAATTAGCTTAAGTTTACTTGTGATATTTAAACAAGAACTGCATATCATTGCAGTTAACTTTAATACTAAGAATATGATCCCATTAGATACCTGAAGGCAAGGGATTTGACATTTCGTTAGTAGAGAAATGATCCAGCCATCCAGGAAGAAAATCATATACACATTTAGGCAAGAACTTTGACAAATTAAGTATCAATCTAGACTCGATACAACAAAAAAATCTCTATTATTTCCCTCTGTTAATAGAATATACCAATAATCCACCAATTCCAACGTTAATCCATGAGAAGATGTTATGTGCTGAAACTGCTAATAGTGTCATAGTGATTAGTTGTAAAGGAACACAACTTTGATGACGATAAAAAACTATAGTGTACAGTGTAAAGGGACACATCTGCTATAGCGTCATATGACTTTGAAGCACTGTATTAGTTCATGCAGAAGGTTACCACCAACCTACAACTACAAGCAAAAATCGCCTGTGCAGAACTTCAAAACAGTAAATATATTTCTCCCCTCTGGAATCACAGTCCATATAATGCAAAGCTTATCAGGGTGGGTCAGAGCAGGCTAGCTAAGTGGATCTCGTGATATTAATTCAACTACTTCCATCTTCTCAATAATTTATCAAACATGGTTAGCGTGTCATAGCACTCGGATCTACATGAGAAAACGATAATAATTTTGTTTCCTGGATACAATAACATATAACAAAAATCAGTCTCAACACATAAGAAACACTTCAATTAGTGAAACTCGTGTTCCTAATTTTGACAAAACCAAGGATTACCAGCTTGACATATGTTGGTTCCTAGGAAACAATCAAACAATGAAATTTTGTGAGGCTCAGCTGGAAAAAAAAATGGCTAGGAGAAACCATAAGTATGTGTCAAAAGCACATTTTGATATCAATTAGTACCTAGATAGTACAACCATATCTCAGTTAGCTGCACTGGTAAAGAAATTCTTAAGAGCCAGATTGGCCACAACATACCATGTTGTGGCTTGATGCTAAACCGCGGGTATTAAACTTTGGTTAGTATTCACCTTCTAAGATATCCATCAGCTGCATACCCCTATGGCCCATTGTGACAATTAGTAAACTGAAAGTGTAACTAACCTGCCAAGGTCTATTTAAGGAAAATTGTTTTGCACAGGCCCTAAATTGTAAAGGAATCAACAACATAAATCAAATAAATATGGACAAAAAAAGATAGCAGCAAGACTTGGTGGTAAACAAAGCCAAAGAAAAATATAGCTGTACACTTGCACTTGCATTTGGTTAGGCCATGCATAGAAATAGTAACAAGGGAAATAAATTTGTGAAACAAAAATAGTAGATGTACCTTGGCTCACTCACTGATATTGGCATTTGGTTAGGCCATGCATGAAAGTTTAAAATCATCAATACAAACATCGTTCCTGAAAAATTCCAACAGTCAATGGAAATATGTAAAATTTAGGTGAAGCGAGAACAAGTCATCCTACCATGTTCTATATATTTCCTGAAAAATTTAGGTGAAGCGAGATCACACCCTCGGCGACCTTGTCCACCTACAGGGCGGCGAGCTCCTCATCAAGCGTCGCCTCGTTCTGGCTGTGGCTAGCCCCGGGCAACCTACCGACGAAGACCACGTCCTCGCCGTAAATGCGTCGTGAACAATTGTCCACCCGCGTGACGTGGACATGTGCAAGAAGCAACGCCCAGCTTTTGCTTGCGCGCCGCCTCCGATCTAGAAATTGAAAAAAAAAACAACAGTGAGGAATCATAAGCAAAAAATTGCAAACTGTAATGGATTAGTTCCATATATCAATTTTCTCAATTGTAAGCATCACTAATAAAATCCCACAAAAGGACTTGTCGGTGTAATAAATACCGGGGTACAAAGAGCCCTAGGAAGGCCGAGAGGGCCCCACGCGTCAGGCGGGCGAGCAAGGCCCGTGGCGTGGCGAGCCCCTCGAAGGCAGGGGAGGCCCCCCACGCGTCGGTGAGGCGAGCAAGGCCCGTGGCGTGGGCGAGCCCCGAGGAGGCAGGGAGGCCCCACGCGTCAAAGCGGGCGAGCAAGGCCGTGGCGTGGGCGTGCCTCTCGAAGGCAGGGAGGGCCCCACGCGCAAAGTGAGCGAGCAAGGCCCAGTGGCGTGGCGAGCCCTCGAAGGCGGGGAGGGCCCCGCGCGGCCAGGCGAGCAAGGCCCCGTGGCGTGGCGAGCCCTCCTGGCCACGAGGCCCCACGCCAGCGGGTGCGTGGGCGAGCCCTCCGACGATGAGGCGAGGCCCCACGCGCCAAAGCGGGCGCGTGGCGAGCCCTCTGGAGACCAGCGAGGCCCAGCGCCCGAGGCGGGGCCAGGCGGCAGGAACATTGCGAATGAGTCTTGAGGACGAAGGCTCCCTCTACTGAAGACGCGAGCGCGTTTAATGAGACATCACGCGCGGATAGGCAATGGAAGAAATGATTACGCTTCTGATGACCCTTGCAGTCTGGAAGTAGCCATTTTGTGCGTATGTGAGAAGAATTGGCCGTGAGAGAAGGTTTGCTTGAGGAGGCCGCCGTGTCGGGAGGGAGGCGTAGGCCCCACCCGCAGATTCACCGTGTGTTGTCTGCGGGTCGAGGCCACCTGCGAAGCACGCGAAAGTGGCCTTGTGTGGCGTGAAACAGCAACGCGTTTTCGTCTCTTCTGTCGTGTCTTGTCAATGTCTTGAAAGCATCAGATCTTGCCTACCCCTGGGACTCTCGCCATGACCCAAAGCTTGTATAAAAGGAGGGGAGAGAGAGGGAGGAAAAAAGAGGAGCATTGGTGCATTCGAGACACTCTGTAAACACATTCCCATTCAACCACAATCAGAAAAGAGCTAAGGCTCAGCAGGAGTAGGACTATTACCCGCGAGGGGGTCCGAACCTAGGTAAATCTGCGAGTCGCTCCTTGTTGTGCCCGACGCTCAAATCGGATCGAGCTTGATTGAGTTGGCTAGCAGACTAAAAATCTGACCAGGCGTGTGATCCGCAGTGGTTGAGCGGAGAATCGCCGTCGATGGCGCGCTGTGGTGGGGAGGCGCTAGCATCGGTTCAAGCTCTTGACCCTTCTTGAGGCGGTGGCGGGCAGCGATCCTCGATGGGCGAGAAGCGACCGCTAGAGCCGTGGCCACGAGTCGGCGCATGGCGATGCGATGGATCGCCCGGCGGTGGCCGCCGCCTAGGTTGGAGCCCTGGCGAAAGCGGCCGCCTCGGCCAAGTTTGGCGGCGCTGGCCTTGGAGAGTGCACTCGGCCTGAGAACCTCCACGCGGCGTGGCCTTGTTGGAAACCCACCGGTTCGGTGACTCAGGACTACTGGCGGCCGTGGTTGTTGGCTTGGCAGCTACGTCGGCGCCGCCGCGCTGATGGTGCAAGTTTGGCGGGGAACCGGCGTTCGCGTCCTCCGTTCTTTATTCTCGCGCTCTCTCGCAGAATCTCTGGTGAGGAGGCGGGCTAAAACGACAAAACCGCGCGACCCTACGGGCTCGGCGGGCAGCGTCTGAGTGGCGCGATCTCGGCCCCATCGGAGGACCGCCACTTGTTGCATGGAGAAGACTGCGTGACAAGCTCCGCAGGGCGCGACCGCCAGCGATCACATTTGTCGCCCGCCCGTCTTGTGAGGACGACAAGAGGTTCCCGCAGAGTGCCCGCCGATGAGGTGGCTCTTCTTGGCGCCGCTTAAGCGACGGAAGCGGCGGGCGAGGACGCGTTGAGGCGAGAGGCTCCGGCGTCGGAGCGCGCCTTTTTGAAGGCTGCGCGCGTCGATGGCGGAACAGTTTCGTCCGCCCCATCGAAAAATCTGACAGCTCCACCAACCCCGATGAGTTTTGCGAGATCTATCGGCGGTGATGCGGCCGATTGGAGGGTCGGAAGGTTCGGCGAACTACTTTCCCGGTCTCACCGTGAGCCCAGCCGTGGCTCGTGAACCGCCCGGTCAGTGGGGTCATGGAAGGAGCTCTCGAGCTCTTCGTCACCAACTTCGAGGCACCTTCGAAAGCGGCCGGGGTAGAAGACGACCTCCACAGCGTGGAAGCGAGAAGAAAGGAGAGTCATTGCTGGCGACTATATTCGGCGCCGGTCAGTCCGCAACACCGTCCCCGACATCAACATCGATGCCGTAGTCACGGCATTCGGAGAAGCGCCGAGACCCCGAGGTCAAAGAAGATGGCCACCCGCAAGATCAAGGCGACGGAGGAGCTCTTCACGCTTAGCGCATAAGTCGCTTCTTCAGCGGAGCTCGATCCGCCATTATTGTGGCGGGGGCCATGGGCGGCGAGGCGGAACCTCGAGAACCGGCAAGCAAGGACAAGAAAAAGCGCAAAGCGGCCGAGACAAAGGCGAGTCATGGCCGTCAGCCGGCAGCGACGACGACAACGACGACGCGCCACCAAGAACGGGCAGCGCAATAAATAAAGGCGAAGCGTCGCGGGCGCGGCCTTGGTACGGTCCCCGTAAAGCGGCGAAAGCGGCGGCTACGGCGATCGCGGTGGCGCGACGCCCTTCGCGGCATGACGAAGCGTTAGATTATCGCCCGTGAGTGGGGACGGAAGGCCTTCTTGTCCCATTCACGCAACAACTCACACGACTTGGCGGATTGCCATGTCGTCGAGAAAATGGTGGACAAGCGAGTCCACGCGGAAGCGTCCGGTAGTGGCAAGGGCAAGGAGGCGGCCGCTTGGTTTTCAAAGCGGGCGTGAGGTTGCCGTCGTCCACGGGCGGTTCGGTCACCTATCCGTCCCACGCTAGCTTTAAGCGTGCGATGAAGGAATTTGTCTTGCCGCCGTGCGACTTTAGGTCGATGAGGCGGTGGCGTGGTCGGAGCAAACCGATCGCGTTCGGTCGGGCCGATCACCCAACCGATCTGCCGCCCAGGCATCTCCGTCGTGGTTGCACCCACGGTCCGGAATGTAAAGCTAGGTGAGTCTTTGGTAGACGGAGGAGTTCCTCAACCTCCGTCGCCTTGGTCGCCGCGGTGCTCGAGATCCGGCGGAATGGAGCTTCGCTTAACGCTCCGTTCTTGACATCGCTACGGGTCGAGTCCGATCACGGGCGACGTCGATCTCCGGTAACCTTCGAACTCGACAACTTCCGACCGAGATGCTCGAGTTCGAGGTGGCGGACTTGACCTCACCTAACGCCATACTAGGTCGGCCGGCGCCGACGAGTTCGTGGCGGTGTGCCCTATCGTACATGGTGGTGAAGATCCGGGCGGCCGGCCCATCGTTTGAAAGTGGACCGCCCGGGCGCTCCGCTGCGACAAGGCGACTCGCGTTGGCGAAGCGTCGGTCTGAAGACCGAGGCCGACTCGGGAGCTCCTCCGTGAACCCGTGCCTCACGGTTCGTCCGCGGAGGTTAAGCGGTCTCACTGGCGAAGTCGAACCCGCGAACCGTTCGGGTGGGCGCCTCTCGGCGCCAAATAGGAAAAGCCTTCGTCTCTTTTCCTCCGTCTAACGCAGCGTGTTTGCGTGGCAACCGTCCGACATGGTGGGGTCCCTAGGGAGGTGATTGAGCACAAATTGACGACGTTACGTGTATGACGGTCATCTGAAGGTCCGGAAGCAATCGGTGGAAGCGCCGAAGTTATCCGGCAGAGGTGGACAAGCTTTAAGGCGGGGTCGTCATGATGTCGCCCGTCCGGTGGCTCGCGAACCCGTCCTCGTCAAGAAATCAGCAGGCGTTGGAGGATGTCGCGTGGACTTCACCGACCTCGACAAGGCGTGCTCGAAGGATCCATACCACGCTTCGCGTCGTTCTCATCGTCGACTCAAGCTGCGAGGTGCGGCGGTATGCTTTACGGATCGTACTCGGGTACCACCAGATTAGCATGGCGAAGAAGATGAAGACAAGACCGTAGCCGTTACGCCCACGGGCGTCTCGCTATACAAGGATGGCGTTGATTTGAAGAACGCGGGCCCAACCTATCGGTGGGCCATGCATATCGCCACCGCTCCCAAATAGGCGGAACACGGAGGTGTATGTCGATGATCTGGTGGTGAAGTCAAGAAAGCGGAGAAGTTAATTGGCGACACGGAAGAAACCTTCACCAACTTTGAGGAAATCTTGCATCAAGCTTAATCCGGAGAATGCGTGTTCGCCGTTCGTCAGACCGGCAACTGGGATTCCTCGTCTCCCGGAGGCGGGATCGAGGCGAACCCGACAAGATCGCGTGATCGAGAACATGAAGCCCCGACGCGACTTGGCAGATCACGGTGCAGTGGGGTGCTTGACCTCACTGGGCAGCTTTATAGCTCGCTTTGGGGATAAAAGTCTCCAGCTGCTCAAGCTCTAAAGAAGACCAACCACCGAGTGGGCCGGCGGAGGCGCGAGGCGTTCGACAGTCTGAAGAAGTATCTTACCTCCCGCCGTCTTGATCGCCCAGACCAGGCGAGCCATTGATCCTCTACGTCGCAGCAAACCCCAGGCGGGTAGCGGTCTTTGGTGGCGGAAGAGAGGCGTTGGCGCCCATTTACTCGTCGACAAGGTCTCCGCGCGCGAAACAAGGTATTCACAAAGAACAGAAGATGCTCTACGCCGTCTTGGCGGCATCCAGCTCGCCACTACTTCAGGCGAAGTCACGGTGTTGACCAAGTATCCCTGCGGAGATCCTCTTCAACGCGAGGCGACAGGTCGATCGCCAAACGGGCCATGGAGTGGCGGAATTCGATCTCAAATTCGCTCGAAGAGCCATCAAAGGCAAGCTCGGCGGAGTTCATCGTGAGTGGACTCGGCGGACCTGATGAAGCCGAAGATACCTCACCGCCGTGGACTCTCTTCTTGACGGCTCATTCCATTGGGAAATTTGGTGGCGTCGTCTGGTGTCCCATCGGGCGATGTCATCCGGCGCTGGTGGTCTTTGGACTTCCGCGCCACCAACAACGTCGCGGAGTATGAAGGATCGCTTTCATGGGGCTCGGGGTGGCCGACCCTTGGCATCCGTGGCTACAAGTAAAAGCGACTCTCTCCGGTCATCAACCGGCGAGGAGGCGATTTCTCTGCTCGGATCCGTCATGGCGGCCTACAGCGGAGGTGCGCCGGTTGGGCGGCACTTTGAGGTTTGGGCTTCGTGCACATCCTCGCCGCGACAACTACATAGCGGATGAGCTATCTCAGATTGCCTCGTCGAGGCACTGTTCATTGGGGTCTTTGAAGAAAGACTTCTGCGGCCGTCCGTCGCGACCCAATTCTGGCGGGGCGGCGCTTTCGACGCAGCTCCCGCCTCTGAGGAGAGCGTCACCGATCTGCCGCTGACTCACGGTTAGAGGAGGCGGAAGAAGCTATTGAGGCGGTTGAGGCGGAAGCGCCGAGCGAGCGAGTCGTTTGCGACAATGTCTGAGCGTCGTCACGCTCGTCCGGGAAGGTCGGTGGATGGATCCGATCCTAGCCTACTGCGGGATGGAGTGATCCCGACGATGACGCGTCGGTGAGAAGATAGCAGCATAAGGCCAAGCGCTACATACTGGTAGGTGGGGACTGTACGCCTGTATGCGCAAATGGAGTTCTCTTGAAGTCGTCGCTCGGGAAGCGGGAGTGAAATTCTCTCGAGATCCATGAGGCATGTCTGGGAGCCATTCAGGGAGCGGGCGTTGGTTGGGAAAGCGCCACGGTTTTATTGGCCCACCGCCTCAGGATGCCTTCGAAGTGAGGAGATGCGAAGCGTGCCAATTTCATGCTAAGCAGATCCACCGACCGCCCAGCGCCGCAAGCCATTCATTCTCATGGCCGATTCATGATGCAGAAATTGAACATTCTGAGCCCGTTCATGAGCGGCCGGAGGATATACTCATCTCGTTAAATCGCCATCGAGAAATTCACTAAGTGGGTTGAAGCCTCGCCGGTCCGGCGATCACATCCGCAGCAGACTATCAAGTTTATGAAGAAACATCTTCGTCCAGGGTTCGATGTCGCCATGCGATCATCATCGACAACGGCGCTTTCGCAAAAAAGCGATTTCCAAGATGGTGCGAAGAGTTGGGTACCAAGCGTGCTTTGCCTCCGCTTCGCATCCAGAAGAGCAATGGGCAAGTGGAAGCGGCGAACGCGAAGTACTCAAAGGCTCAAGACAAAGGCGTTCGACCGCTGGAGAAGCGCGACAATATTTGGCGGAAGAAGTTCCACCGCGTTTATGGTATTGCGGACAACTCCAACAGAGCCATCGGCGAGACCCCTTCTTCTGGTGTATGGCTCGAGGCGGTACTCCCGTGAGCTTCGCCGGCTCCCCAAAGTGGCGGCGTTCAGCGAACCAAGACCACGGCCGGCGTCGGGATGAAGTAAATCTCTGGAGGAGATCCGAGACGAGCATGGCGTCCGGCCGCTAAGTATCAAGAAAGTATTGCGCCGTTATCAAGCAAAGCGGGTGTGTGTGAGAACACTGGCGATGGCGACCTCGTTACTGCATAAAATCAAGCGCGGTAAAGGCGCAATAAAGCTATCTCTCACTGTGGGAGGCCCTTCAAAGTGGTCTCGATCTCCCGCCGAGCTCGGTCGAGCTCGCGTTCGAGGACGGTCGCGAATTAGCGAACACTTGGAACGTCGGCGGTGAGGAAGTTCTACCGTGAGTAGCGATCAAACTTTTTGGACTTTCCTTGGAGCCGAAGCGGCGAGTCTTCTTCCGCGCTTCGCCACGAAAAGTGCGTTGTACAAAACCATCTTCAATAAGAGATAAGTTCATCTCCTTGTGGGCATCTGTTTCTTTTTTCGCCTCAAGTCATTAGAAAGCATTAGGTGAAAGGCGGCAAAAAAAAGTACTCAAGCGATGGCCCCTTAGTTCAAGGGATCTAACGCCACGACTTCTTGGTTGGCGAAAGGCAGACGAAAAGCGGGTTCTAGCTGGTGTGTCGGCTCGGTCTGAGCAATCGTCAACAATGACATCGGCGACTAGACCACTTCAGGAAGCTAAGTTCTCGCCACGCGATGTCTAGGGTCGGTTCGCAAAGAGGCCATAAGGGTTGAAGTAACCGGATGCCTAAGGAAAAAGCGCCGCTTTCAACGGAAAGCTCTGCTCTAAAGCTTTTTGGCGTCGGTTGGCTTAGCCTTAGAAAGGTCTGTTAGAAAACATTCTCACTGAAAATTTGGTAGCGAAAGTACTTAAGGTCGATGGCCCTTAGTTGCAAAGGCAAACGCTTATAACTTCTGTTGCGCGCGGCGGCAGACGGAAGGCGGAACTCTAGCACAGTGTGTCGGCTCGGTCTAGGCAATCATGTGGCGGCACCAATGACTAGACCCGCCAGGAAGTTAAGCGCTTCGCCACGTAATGTTTAAGTCGGGTTGCGAGGCCATAAGGGTTGAAGTAACCAGATGCCTAAGGAAGCAGCGCTTCCACTTGCGGTAAGCGTTCGATCTAAAACCTTTGGCGGCAGTGCCCCAATTCAATTCCGCAGTTAAAGTTGTGCGAAGTTCAAGTGAGACTCACAACAAAAGAGCAAAAGTTTGTTTGCATTGGTAGGCAACATTTACAAGGCAAAAAGGCGAAGTCTCGCTTCTCCTCCCGGTTCGTCTTCCGCCGAGGCGGCGCCCGCATCATGGACACTTGATCGGTGGCGGTGTCAACCAGCTACCGCTTCAACCGGTCCAGTGGCGAAAGGCTCCCGGGCGGCGCCGAGATCAACGCGGCGTCTCGAGCAAAACGGTTGCCCAAGATGAACCCTATTTGCCGAGCGCCTTGGCGACCGTCTTGATCGCCCGCGTCGCAGCGCCACCGGAAGACGCTTGAGGCCGGCGGCTCGTCCACGGCGCCAACAGATTCTTGTGCCGTCTCGCGGTGAGGATGCAAGAAACACCAGTGGATGCGAGGCGTCCGGTTACCTGATGGCGGTCTGTGACATGTCGGCGAGGGTCGGGCGCTCGAAGTGCTCGGCGGAGTCTTCGATCTGTTTGGCGAGGCGGCGGGCGGCGGCAAGCTCGCCGCGACCTCGCTGAGTCATCGCCTCGCCAGGGCGGTTTCTTGGCCAAGGCCGCCGCGGCTCGGCCGGCAATCGCTCCGCCAAAGGTGCGGCTTCTCCGCGTCGCCCAGCGCGGAGAGGTCTGGCGCTTCAAAGGAACGCCCCACGTCGGCGGTCACGGCCGAGATGGCGGCGGCGCCCGTGAGCGAGTGGCGAAGGTTCTCCGCCGCCGGCGGCGAACTCTCATTGCACGCAGCGACCTCCGTCGAAGGAAGGCGCAGGCGGTGAAATTTGGCGAGTCGCGTGGGCGGACCTCGATGCCCAGCGTCCATGCTGTTCATGAAGGACAAAGCAGGTTCGGTATGCAAAAACCGTAGCATGCTAACCCTAATCGCGGTATCGTAAAGCGGAAAACCAACTGAAGCGGTGCGTACTGAAAGGCGAAGTCAGGGTGCTCATGTTGCTTGTTCTGCGGGCGGCGGTGGCGCGCTGCCATGTCACCGCCGTCAAACAGACGCCGGCTAGCCTGGCACGAAGCGGCCGGCAGAAGCGCCAAGCAGAAGAAGCGCCGCCAGCAGGAGCGTCGGCGTAGGGAGCGGAAGAAACCGGCGCAGCGGCGATTCTGAAGAGTCGCCGCGCTCTTGCGATGGCGAGCGGCGGCGATAGCAACGAACTCCCATTGGATGGGGCGCGGTGGCGGCGAAGCTTCGAGACTTGAAGGCGCGCTCTCTTGGGCTCGCCCTCCCTCGTCGTCGTCGTCGACGGCGAGGATAATGGCGCTTCGAGAGCCTTGGCGAGTCGGCCGCCACGGCAGGAGCAGCAGCGCCATGAAGCTTAGGCGGTCGCCGAAAGGCGCTCGCGGATCTGCAGATGGTCCCGGCCACTTGGACCGCGAGACCGAAGACCTCCGTAGAAGCGGCGCTGCAAGTAAGGTTCTTGCTCCGTGGATCCCAATCGCAGAAGGCGGATGCGTCGGCGAAGCGATGTCGCCCGGTCGGCGTGGTCGAAGCCCGCCACCGGTGATCTCGAACACGTCGCCTCAAGACGCGTCCCACCAAATTGAACACCCAAAGAAAAGCGGCCGAGTTGGCTATTAGCCAAAATGGAAAGAAAGAAAGTACGAAATCAAAAGAACGCGAGAGTATTCACCTCCAAAAGCGGTCATGGGTCCGTCGTCGTCGCCGCCAAATACGTCCCAAGCGCGCTCTCCGCCAAGCGAAGCGGCAAAGACGGCCGCAAAAAGTCCGCCACCACGTGGGTTCCGGTGAGCCGGCCGGCGGAGCTTCGGCAATCTTGCGCCGCCATCGCCTCCGACTCGCTAGATCGTTTGGGCCCCGTCGGCGATGCTGGCTCCATGGGATCGTCGGGAAGAATAAGATCGTCCGCGGCCATTGGAGTCCTCGCGTCTGACCACGCACTGTGCGATCCTTCCAGTTGGACTTGACCATGGCGAGGATAAAAGCGGCGGCGTCGCGGGCCAAGCAATGCGACTCAGCCGCCTTCGAGCGCGAGCTTGTGTCTGAGATGTAGAGTCGGCGCCGAGCGGGAGGTTTGGCATCGCCCCCGCGAACATCTCGCGGAGGTGGCGAAGATGACCGAGGCCATGATCGAGTTGGGAGGAAGGTCGCGCTGGATCCCGTAGGAAAGCACCCCAAGAAGAATTGAATCTGGCGGGACAAGGCCCGCCAAAGGCATCGCCAGAGAAGGTCACGATCTCCCGGCGCGAGACTCGGCATGATGGTGCGTGGCATGAATCAGGCGGCGGTCGGTGGCACGAAGACTGAAGCCGCGCCACTGATCCTCATCGGCGGTGGAAGCGGCGGCCTGACTCCGAAGGTGGTGCGGCGTACTGCGGCGACCCTTCTCTTGCGCGCTTAGGAGCCATGGAAAATTTGGCGGTGGCGTGGCGGAAGGCTTGGTGGCAATTGGCGAGAGGCGTGGTAGCGGCGAAGAAAGCGATGGGCAACTTGAAGACTTAGCGTCTTGGAAGGATTAGCATGGCCGAGAGAAATATTATAAGCGTGGAAGCGCGGCGATTCCGGTTTAGATTCATGCACGCGCTTGTGGCGCTATCATTGCCCCAGCGTTTTGGTTTCCGCAAAGGCGTAGTTCCCAAGAAAGATCGTGTGCGGTGGAGAATCAGCGTCGGCCGCGCGGTGGTGGGCCCCACGATTCGTCTCCCGCCGCACAAGAAGCGGAAAAATATCTGTGACGGTTCGCGTATCATAGTGGACCCGGACTCTTGTCGGTTGTAATAAATACCGGGTACAAAGAGCCCTAGGAAGGCGAAGGCCCCACGCGTCGGCGGGCGAAGCAAGTCCCAGTAGCGTGGCTGAGCCCTCGAAGGCCGGGAGGCCCACGCGTCGGCGAGGCGCAGCAAGGCCCTGCTGCAGTGGGCGTGCCCTCCTCGAAGGCAGTGAGGGCCCAGCGCGGCCGGGCGAGCAAGGCCCGTGGCGTGGGCGAGCCCTCCGAAGCCACGAGGCCCCTGGCGCCCGAGCGGGCGTGGGCGAGCCCTCCGACGATGAGGCGAGGTCCCGCGCGCCAGCGGTGCGCGCGCGAGCCCCCTCTGGAGACCAGCGGGAGAGCCCGCGCCAAGCGGGCCCAGCGGCAGAGCATTGCGAATGAGTCTTGAGACGAAGGCTCCCTCTCGCGAAGGGCGAAGCGCATTTAATGAAACATCACGCAGCGGATAGGCAATGGAAGAAATGATTACCCTTCTGATGACCCTTGCAGTCTCCGGAAATTTGCCATTTTTATGTATGAAGAATTGGCCGTGAAGAAGGTTTGCTTGAGGAGGCCACCCGTGTCGAGGAGGAGCGAGTGGCTCCACCCACGATTCACCGGTGATTTGTCTTGGTCGAGGCCACTGGCGGCAAGCGAGTGATGGCCTTGGCCTTGGCGTCAAGCGCAACACGTTTTCGTCTCTTCGTCGTGTCTTGTCGCAGTATCTTGAGAGCATCAGATCGCCTACCCTCGGCTCTCTCCATGACCCAAAGCTTGTATAAAAGGAGGAGAGAAAGAGGAGGAAAAAGAGGAGCATTGGTGCATTGAGACACTTTGTAAACACATTCCCATTCAACCACAATCGAGAAAAGAGCTAAGGCTCAAGAGAGTAGGACTATTACCCGCGAGGGTCCGAACACAGGTAAATCTGAAGTCGCTCCTTGTTGTGCCCGACGCTCAAATCGGATCGAGCTTGATCGAGTTGGCTAGCAGACTAAAAATCTGACGGGGTGTGATCCGCGATGGTTGGCGGAGAACGCCGTCGAGACTCACTAACAAGTTCCAGATAACCACACCAACTAGTGGAAAAGTCCGTTTTTCTTAGGGTCACAGGCAAGGCAAGGCGGTGCAACGCAGGCCCGGCGGCGTGGTGTGGCTCGGGGCAGTGGTGCATGGCGCTGGTCGAGGCCCAGGTGGCGAGGTTCGGGGGGCAGCGTGGCTCGGGGCCGAGGCAGCTCGAGGATGGTGGTGTAGGACAGAGACGACGGTGCACTATGCAGGGGGGAGACGGCACGAGACGGCGACGCGCGGACGGCCGGCACCACGAGTGGGCGGGCGGCGGCGTGTTAGGGTTGGGAGTGAGGTGAGAGGTGGTGGTGGAGAAGAGGCGCAGAAGGAGGAGCAGAGGTGGCAGGGGAAGGGAAGAGGACAACGGGGGCGGTGTCTGGGTGGGTGGAGGCGGGGCTGGATTGCGGAGGGCGGCGGTGGAGGAGGAGGTGGGGCAAGTAGGTGCGGTTGAGACTTGTGTGGCGGTGACCTATAATTACTGGAGAGATTTGGGGAGCGCGTGGCTTAAAATTGATAAAGGTAACTGCTGTCGCCAAATTACAAGGGATTACGAATTTTGAGTAGAACGTATGATCACCATAAAGGGAGAATTGTTTTTTTGCCACCATCAACATTGGCCCTTACCATTTTGCCACTTTAACCCACTGTCATACACATAGATGGACCCATAAAATAGCAAAAAAGTAACGGAGTGACAAAATAGTAAGAGGTCATCTTAGAGAGTGGCAAAAAAGCAATTATTTCCACCATAAAAGGCTTTTATGATTTGAAATAAACTTAATGAATAGAACAAAAGTAATGGTAACCTATCGATTTCCAAAATCTAATAAAGGGCCATCATGTTCAGTAGTCACCGATGTTGACTAGTTCATCCTTACTGATGGTTGTCCTAGGCCTTGGTTGTTTCAGCTTAAATTAAAGTTGAGTTTTTCTGTAACAAATTTGTTACTTTTGTATAAACTGAATGATGTAATATTTTGTAGTCACTTTTGTGAAGTTTTAAATAGTTGTTCTTAGTGTTTGTAAAATATTTTTTTCATAATTTTTCTAACTCTTTAAAACATCTTTTAATGGGTTACAAATTAACTACAGTAAAACCCAACTTTAATTTAGGCTGAAACAAACAAGGCCCTAATCACTATTGTAGAAGATGTTGCTATGAAGGTTCATTTTTCCATGTTCTTTGTCCTTTGAGTTAATTTCTGTTTGTCACCATTGCATTGCAGTGTTAATGCCTGCAGGATTCTTTTCAATTTGTATGTGTGGTATAGATATCTTTCCTTCACGGGAAAAACAAAGTTCTTGGCGTTTACTACTATCATATTTTATGGAATTAGATGATTAACGTGATGGAACATAATTACTTTCAAAAGTACTTCCCCTTTTGCGCGAATTGGGCAAGTATATATCTATTCTTAAGCAAATCCTTAAAGAATGCATAGCTTGGTATTTGAACCTTGGTTGACTTAGTGATATCATCCTGGTTTTACAGTACTTTGGTTGAATCAGATATTAGTTATCTTTAATTGGTTAATGTTCATCAGCACCTGTTTGGACTTCAATATGTGCTGGGCATGCAACAATAGCTTGAAACAGCCAAGAAAATATTTTGCTTGTGCTCGGATCTAGGAGTTGTGACTGGAAACAGAAAATAGAAATGCTGAACTTTGTATTGTTTGATGTATAAGAGTAATTGTTTCAACCTTCAACGAGCAGACCACTAGAATTATTCTGCATATACTTTTCCTTGTGTGATTTGTAAGTTTTTTTTTTACATTTTATCCAATGGTTTTCTAGTGCCTGATAGTCTCAAATTGCAGTTCCTGCCCAATAGATGGTGCATGTACACGACTGCATCTAAATTTTTCCTTCTTTTTTGCAGGTTGGCAAGAGAGGCTGTCAAGATTACAGGATAGGATACGAATATTTTTTGCAGTTTTTTTCTGGATGTCACTGTTTTTCTGGGGAAGTGCTTGGGATGGAAGTAATAACTCAGGAGGCAAGAAGCGGCAAAGATTTCGAAAGAAATCCAAGTGAAGATGCTCTAGGAAAGGGTTAGCTTGCCATTTCTACGGTATATGGCTTTCCTTTGTTAAGGACATGACTCTTGGTGCATCGTGAATGTATAGGTACTTCGTGTGGAGATAGAGCATCATAAAGGTAGCGTAAGATATAATAGTGGTGCGAGATGTAATTAGTGTTGCAAATAAAAATTTTTGTTATCTAATGAAGACAGGTAATCATTAGGTAAAAAAATGTCCTATTCAGTTCTACAAACATATGATAAGCAGGACTGTTGTTTTTGAGTAACAGGGCAGAAGTCCTGCCATTTTTAAATAAGAAAGCATCATAAGAAATGCACATCAAAATAAACGACCTTTTAACTATCTATTCTAGCCCTCTTTGATAGCTTGTTAGTTTTAGTTTAGTTTTTGTTGGGAAAATTTGACCACCTTTGAAAGTGGTATGAAAAGGCTAAATAAATTATTTAAAAAATATTTTTGGGATCTTTGAGAAAAACCCTACAAAGTTATAAAAAGATTATTTTCAAAAAATAAAGTGAATGGTGTATATAATAATAACAAAAGTTGCAATCCAAACTAAAACAAGCTATCAAAAAGGCCCTAGCAGTAGTGAAAAAGAGATGGAGGAGCTCCGAGCGAGCCGTTTATACTTAGATTGAGGTAAAAGAAGACTTTTTAAAAAAGACTAGCAAAATGTTCATACTATATATATAATCAAAGATAATCAAAGCAACGTATGAAATTTCAAAGGGTTATTAACGAGCCAAAAGTGCCAACTTAGATAGCAATCATGCCATCTAAGCGCTACATCAGAATGTTGTCATGCTTTTGCCACAACAATTCTTGCAACCATCCATATGTTTGTCATTATTTATTAGGTCCTCTTTGATTCGGCTTAAAAGATCGGCTGGCTTATAAGCTGAAGTTGAGGGGGTCCTGAAAACAGGCAAAAAGAGATAACAAATTTATTTAAAAATATTTTTTGGATATTTGAGAAAAACTGAACAAATTCTTAAAAAATAACTACAAAATATTATAGCGTACAATATATAAAAAGGACATATTTTATGTTGTTCCGTTTAATTGTTGAGTTGAGTTTTTGCTGTTAGCAAGAGGGCCATTTGTTTCAACCGAAGTTCACTGTTTTGTCATACAAATCATATAACCGGAGAACTATATATGAAACAGTTTTATATAGTACATAATCGTTCCAGCTATCATATTTTAAGTGAAAAGTTGGACATTGCAAAGAACAGAAGAATTATTTGGTTGAGTAGCACCTTAATGGTCATATTCCATTGGAAATCTCTCAAGACCCTACATGGTACAAACTATAACATTTACTAGAAATAATTGGATGTCCGTGTGTTGGGATGGAGAAACACATAAAAATAGAGCATATATACAACATGTTTATAAATAAGACCCATTCAAATATCAATGAACAGGGCGATTGGATTGTCCTAGGTGCTTGTCTTGATGTCGTCGATATAATAATCAACCTAACAACACCCACACAATTGTTATGAGTTATGACCAGGGCATTTCAATTGTTGAAGCAAACAACATTTTAGCAGCTACAAGACAAAAAAAAAATGGCTACATAGACTGACAAGAACAGGGATTCGATGCAACAGTTGGATTTGCAAGGATTCATGTATCCCTGAAATAACTGCCATAAACTTATCTAGTACATAAATTCAAGAGAAATTCATTGCACGACAGCTACATAATAAAAAATGTGAGTTTTCAGAGGTGATGATGGCAGGTATCTCAACCATGGCACTCCACCCAACCCGTATGCAATGAGAGAACCAACGGAAAGCACTTCTATTTAAAAATATATACTATGATATAAGATAATTACATCCGATAAAATTATTTCTTATATCAAACTAAAAGCATCAATACTTAGCAGTCTGGCTACATCAAGATATATCTTTCTGTAGGTGTGATTATTCATTTTATGGTTGGTTGAGGATTAGCATTTGCATTAAATATGTGAGGCAAGCAAGGCCTAAAGAACATAGGTAAAAAAAAAGCGCATTAAATTATACTTATAATAGGGAGGACAAAATATACCAATGGTGATTATTCAATTTAATTAGTATATATACCTTCTAAAATGCCAGCATGATGTGTTTAATTACCACCAAATAAATATGTATCTCTGATTTTTTTTTTCCACCGGGGGGCACCAATATGTATAGTTACGAACACAACTCAAGCATTAGAAACAAACAGCGACTATAATATATTTAGTTATATCTGCAAAGTGTAAGGATATAATCCATTGGATGTTTTTCAAAAGCGAAAATGTAAGAAACAAGAATAATAAAAGATCATGATCTTTTTTTTTTTAGAAAAAGGAGACCTTTTACATAGAAGCCCTCACAAAAAAATTACAATTTTGTTCTGACAATGATCAATTGATAAAATTACTGCATCTCCAGATCTCTCTCTCTGACTGCATCGTCTTTATGACCTCCAACAACCGTCGTAGTCAACCATAACATTATATTCTTCATCCTCGTCCATCATTGAAAGTAGATTTGATAGATCAACATCAATAAGTAGTCGTGGCGGTTTGAATTTTTGACTCGAGGAACAATCTGAAGGACTAACCATAGAAAAAGACACATGACTTGCTCAATTTTACTAATATCTCCGGCGCAAGAGACAAATCGAAAACAACCAGATCTAGCAAATAAAGAAGGGCAAAAAGAAACCCCATTTCCCCACTCAACAAGTTTATTTTGGACCACACTGGATACCCCGAGGAGATGACCCCCTTTCGACTCAAATCACCAAGCCGGATATCAACATCGCCGCGCTGACCTAGGATGAAATCGAAAATCTGCATCTTCCTTTGTTGTGTCGATGCAACGAGGCCTTTATTAACTACTCTCTCAACCCAAAAACTTATGGCTTGTCGGTAAAAATGTCAATAGACAAGATCCTTCTGAGGGATTACGGAATTTGTTCGGCTGATAGGGTATCCGCGCAGCTCACTCCGACCCCTTCCTACGTGAGGGAGACTCTGCGATTTTACCCAGGTTCGAACCCCCGAACCCGGTAACAGCCCTACTCCTGTTTTCTCTTGATTGGCTCATGCGGAGCGAGCTCGTACAGTGTTAGTTTTGGGAGTCTAGAGTTGAGAATGAAGAATCGAACTAGGAACCACTCTCTCTGCCGCTCGGTACCCCTTTTATACCTCAAGGGGCCAGCCAATGGCCAGAGAGAGAGAGAGAGAGAGAGAGAGAGAGAGAGAGAGATACATTAAATGGCCTGGGCATTGTGCGCCCACTTGCCATGGGATGACGCCGGTTGCTTTGCCCCCTCACGCTAATCTTCATGTGCGGATTGGACGGGGGAGCCGACTAACATTGACGCCGGTCAAACCTGTCTCTGCACAGTGACAGCTTGACGGCAACAGTGCCCTTGCCGGCGCCAAAGTGACAGCAATCATCAACCTCTGTCTCTCACGCCGAAACGTCGCAATTAATGTCTCCGATACGCGGAACGGGGAGACACCTTCCACGGAAGCTTTATCCTAGCCGCACGCGCGCCTGCCATGTGGGGTCCTCGACCCGTCGGCTCGGCCAGACATGTGTGGCGCTGCTCGCCCGCCGCTCCTGTTCGCCCAGGGTGTCGAGGACTGCTCGCCCATTGTACGCCTGGCGGCCACATGCCCTGCTTGCCCGTGGTGTCGGGGCCTGCTCGCCCATCGTACGCCTGGCTGCCACGTGGCTTGCTGGTCTTTGCTCCAGTGCACACCCTGATAGGTTGCACACCAACAGTAGCCCCCGAGACCACTCCGAGATGCGAACCGTTGCCACGAGAAAACAAATTTTCTCGCACATAGGGGAATGCGAATCGTCCGGGGCCCCCCAGTTTCGCTGCCGTTTCTTCGAGCACCCCCACGTACTCGATCAATGCCTTGGGAACCGCCGCCACCTGCGAGAAATGAGGCGACCGCAGCCGCTTGGTGGAGAGATCCACGGAGGGTCTGGGAATCCAAAATGTCTTTCTCGTGCTGGCACCTATAAGTAACAGCGCAGCCACACCACCATTTCTTACGCCTCCAAGCTCAAGCCTTCCAACTGTACCTTGAGCGCTCAGCCTGCTCCACTACTCCTCCATCTTCTCCCAAGGCCACCGCACCGCCTCCTTCTCCTTCGCTAGCCAGGGAGACCCGTCGCGGCCGTGGTTTGCGCCGTCGCGCCACCGCCCCTGCTCAGGCTTCAACCCCTGCTTCGATGGCACCACATCTACCACCATCGTCGATTGCAGTAGAGGAGATCACTATCCTTCAGCAGATCGCGCCGGCAAACGTCCTGCGCATCCGCGCTGGGACCATGGTGCCGCGCTGCCACCCCTGGGAGATGATCACCTTCTCCTGGGCGCTAAAGGCGGGGCTAGTCCCACCTTATTCTGAGCTTTTCTTGGCGGTGCTGGGGTTCTATGGAATCCACGCGCTGCACCTTCCCCCCAACTCCATCTTGACGTTGGCCGTCTTCGCCCACCTCTGCGAGATGTTCGTAGGGGTGAGGCCCAATCTCCTACTCTTCCGGCACTTGTTCACTGTCTGTGCTGAGTGAGAGAGCGTGGTGCGAAGCTGTCACATCCGAAGCCGCCCCGGCGCTTCCGACGGGTACATCCCCTTCGTTACCAAGTCCAACCGGAAGGACTGGAAGGCGGAGTGGCTCTACGTTGAGGACGAGAGCAACGTGGACGAGCTACGGCTTTTGGACCAGGCGACCGTCCATCTAAAAAATTGTGAGGATCCACCAGAAAACTTCTTCGAGCTCCGGACCATGGTGGCCCGCGTTACCAACCTCCGCGACACTGGACTCACCGAGACCCAGGTGTTGCACACCTTCTAGCGCGGCAACTCTGCCCACTACAAGAACGGGAGTGCGGCGCCTGGATGAACACCGGCAACACCGACTGCACCCGCATCCACCGTGGCCGTAAGTGTGAACGACTTCTTCCAATACCTTCTGCGATATGCATCTTCTCTTTCTAACCGTGTTGGCCTCTTCAGCCGCCGGCAATATCTCCGATGAGCTCCTCGATGGCTGGAAGACGGGGTTCGTCCCGTCAACGTCCTTGAGCTTGCCCATACCCTCTGGCGTCGCCTGCTCTGTGAGTGGAAACCCAGAGAGGTCGTGGCCTGCGTGGCCACATGGACGGCGATGGACGCTGTCGGGCCCGTCGCTCGGCAAGATCAGCGGGCTCTACAGATCCGAGACTAGCCCACAACATCCGGCAACGCCACCAAACGCGCTGCTGGAAAGCGCACTACCTCCATCAGCGAGGCCAGGGCATTTCGATTGTTGATGGCGGCGTGAGCCTAAAAGAGCTCGCCGCATGGCCACCAACCTGCCACCATCTCTTGTTGATGTGACCATGTTCATCATAGGTATGACCAACACTACGTCAATGTGGTGGTCATCAAGATTTCTGTCGACTACTTCATCAGCATGGACGTCGACGAGTCTTCGATCGACTACTTCATCTTCGACCTCTTCATCTATGACAAGTCACGTGCACAGCCGGCAAGCTCATCATGTTGATATTGCGTTATCACCGCCAGCAGTTCGGCCTCCACCATGTCCACCTCTCCAAGCTCAAGACGTATTCAAGAAAGGCGCATCTACAACACTTCGACACCCTCTGGGCCCACAAGCCACGTCGTTGCAAAGCCGGCCCAAGAGAGAACCCAATTTGTTCACGAGTCAGGTTCGGCTGTCTCCACGCAGTCAACTTAAAACGGATGCCCCGGCCTCATATGAACTCCGTTTTGGACGTTCTTGGTATGCACGGACAAGCTCTTGACGAGATCTTTCCAACGGATCTAGTCGCACTTCCAAATTCCTTGCGGATCAACAGGAATCGTCCAAACAAAATTGTGACCAGAATCTACCGGGCACTGTGACGCTCCACTTTGGGCCCATGGCCCATGTACCTCTTAGGGCTGCGCCCCAAACCCTAGCCATCGCTATAAATTCAGTAGTCGTCGCTAGTTTAGACTTGGGTATTGCTTAGATAATTTTTTGTCATTGCAGTATCGCCGATCTTTGATTTGTGGAACCCCAAATTCATGATCTTAATATCAATTTGCAATTCGAGATTGCTTCTTCTTCATTCTTACTTGTGTTCTCGATTCGCTTGCAAGAACTAGCCTTCGTGGTGAGGTCGACCGTACGCTTGCGTGGTTGATAACGAACGGAGACGGTGGTGTAGCGATTGCAGGCCTGGATTGGTGCTGATCAAGGTTGGATCGTCAACGTTGAGTTCTCCACCAATCATGTTTACCCATATCTGTCGAAAGATCGGGACCCCGTTCCCCATCACTTGTGCCTCCCTCGCCACCTGCGGAGGGTCTTCTACTGATGCCACCGCGCTCCCCTCCAGCGAGACTGCGGCGGCACGTTCTGCTCCAACGCCGCCGCAGCCCCCAGCAATGTCGCTAGGGACCGCGACGTGGCCTTCGACCGCCCTCCCAAGCACCGCAGACATGCCACCTGCTCCGCCCGCGCCGCCGGCACCCGCACCAGTGGCCTCCACGTCGGCGGGCTCTCCGGAGCCCCAAGCGCTACCTTAAGGGCCGCCGGCCACCGCGGTGGCAGACACGTCCACCATGACGAGGGACGCCGCTACGGTAGCCGCGCCTCCTCCCATGGTTCGCATGGAGGCCTCACCTTGCCCCTTTCGACAATTAGCTTTGGGGGCGTCCTGCCAGGTATGCACTAGAGCACTTAGTTAAAAACTTGCTGCTTTTTGGCGTATTGTTGAGACCCATGTGGAGGGTACTGTCGATTGGTGGCTGATCGGAGGTCACCGTCAGCAATGAATTTGTTTAAGGGACATGCTCAAGAACCAAGCCAGATAGTAGCACAAGACAGGGATTTATATAGGTTCAGGCCCTCAACTCGGAGGTAATACCCAACTTCCTGTGCTCTAGGATTATGATTGTAAGATGTGATGATGTAATATAATCTATATGCCTATGGCCTCTACCCCCTCCCTTTATATAGTGCAGGGGGGATAGAGTTACACGGTAGCACGCAGTACATGGTACCAGATTCGGTTATACCGATGCATGATATGCAAGTATTGATCTCCTAATTACATGGAGCTTGGCTATATCCTCGGAAACATCATTGGCGCCCAAGTTATGCGTAACCCGAGTGGTCTCTATCCTGATCGGCCGACTTGAGTCTTCCCCTATCCGCTTCCTCATGGGTCTTCTAGAGGATACTCGGGGCCCATGTAGTCCACAGTAGCCCCCGAGTGCTTTACGATCGAGTCAGATGTCCGACCGACTGGTTTTGTCAATGTCTCCTGTAATCTGAAAAGAGATTGTAAAGAACTCAAGAAATCTCAATCCTTTTGAGTTGAAAGCCACGCCTGGACTGGCAATAGCAAAACCCTAGCTTTTTTGGCCCATTGGCACGTCGCCTCAACGGATGAATTCGGCTACTTAGCATCTACCCTAGCATTGCGAAAGCAGCAATTGACCCAGCATGAGGCATGTCTTAAGCCACGCAATCACAGCTTCCGTCTTACAGCATGCTATAAATTATGCGTTTAAAGAATAACATCATCAGATGCCCAGCCTTAACTTGTAAAAAACAGCACATGGCCCAACATGTGGCGCATCTTTCAGCCGAGTGGTACCTGTCCCGACTAGAGAAGGGATCAGCTGTCGACCTTCAAGGGCGTACCGATTGGATGCAGTTTTGCCGAGAGGTATTTGTATCCTGGTAGCGGTATAGAGCAGGCGACCTTAAAAAGGCATACCTCCGAAACTATACCCAAATTTCACCAACACCGAACCTTGAACATGCAAAGCTGGCTACTGACCCAACATGGGGTATGCCGTGAAATATTTTTAATGTGGCGCTTCCGGTCATATGCCCTCCAGGGTGTACCGAGGCCGAATTAGGCTCAATGTTAACACAGTACCACCGTTAGCGCCGTGTTAAGAAATCCTGTTAAGGGGATCGCCCTTAGCTTATTTGGCCCAAGCCCATTTTAGGGAAGACGAAGAGTCTTCGCGCCATTCTCACACAGCCAAAGCGTCACGCGCTTCTGCCGGGAAGCGCAACCGCACCCACTTCCGTCCCATCGCCATGATGGTTTTACTGTGTTCAGAACGGATAGCGAGGCGTGCCCTTTGAACTTCCCCAAGTATAAAGAAGATCCGGATGCAGTGCATTGCTCCACACCCAGTCTCTGAATCTTTTTTCTTTGGCAAAACTCCAAGTCTTCTCTCCTCTTTCTGCCATCGCAATGGAAGATCAAGGGAGAGCGATGGATCCCTGGGAAGCCGCCTGCACCAGGGAGAATGCCCGCGTCGCCGCCGCCATAGCCGCTACGGCCGCTGAATGGCAGTGGTGGTGAAGGGAGCATGCGGAGCGAACTGCTCGGAGAGCCATCAAGGTTCTGATCCGCAGCCATCCACAACTTTTCCTAGCACACACCCCTCTGAAGGATGCGTTGGTCTCCTCTATTCTCGATTTAAAGTGGCCAGTAGAGTAACCTTTTTTTCTTTCTCCTCCGTGAGCCAGCAACGAGCCCTAGCTCACTGTGCTGCGTCACGAAAAAATGTGTAATCCGGCCTAAGAGCCGTTATATATGGAAAATCTTTTCGAAGCTCCATGAAATTCCTTTTGCTGCTATCTTCTGGCTTCAATTGATAAATATTGAATTTCCGACTGACATTGTCTTTATCCGAGTAGTTAGAACCACGCGTTTCCCAAACCGGTTCCCAACACTTAGGCGGACCTCTCGGGGGAAAGCCACTCGGCCGCCCGAGTGGTTACCCGAGCTCCCTTAAAGAGGCCCCATTCCAGCGTCATACAAAACCTGGCCCGAAATGCGCTACATGGCCCATTTAGTATTTTAGGAACAGAAGAACGAAGTTAGTTCTCCCCGGCCATTTTTCCCGCCAGTCTTTTCGTCCTCTCTAGCGAACTCCACCGCTAGGGTTCACCTCCTTCGCGTTCTCTACCGCCACCGTCGCCGATCAGCATTGGCCCCTCTGTCGGGGATAAAGTCATGGCCCATTGCCATGGCCCACTCCCTGACGGCCCACTGAACGACCTACCAGGCCCGGCTCCTCGAAGGTTCTATCGAGCCCATGTGCATCTGCCGAACAGCCTTCTTGGCGCACGGTGCGAACGGCCTAGGATTCGTGTTTGAGTCCTACTCGAACAAGAGTTCTGCACGGCTATGTGAAGACCCGGACGTTGGTTTCCCGGATTGGATTAGGAGTCGTGATCCTCAAGACTAGGAGTATGCCTTATCTGCCTCGGGATATATTTGGCATGTATGAGTTTGTTGCGATCTCGTAGTTAGCCCGGCCCGATATTCCTCAGAGGTCGGTTTGTTCAAGACTATATAAACAGGGCCCCTACGGTGTTTAGAGGGATCCCTGGCATTGAGTTTTACATCTTAGCATCTAGCTTAAGGCTTCTGGCACTCGATCCTCGCATTATTGTACACCATAATCTCGCCGAGACTTGTTCGTCTCGTCGAGCCACCTCTTGTATTCATCCTTGATATATAAGAAAGGCTGGACGTAGGGCTATTATCTCTCCCAAGAGGCCTGAACCAGGATAAAAACCCCTGTCTCCCTGTTCGTTGCTGTTTGCATTGTTCGGCGTGTCTCCTATCTCAATCTTCAAGAACCTTAGCGACTTGAGATCGATATCTCAACCGTCGACACCCTCCATCTCCCTCCGCCCCAAAAGCAACCAAGAGCGCCAAGGAGTGGATGAAGTCCATTACGATCGACCGGAGGCTGCAGAGGCTGGTATCCGCCGGGGTGCTCCCCTCGGAACAGCTGATCTCGTGGCGCACCACCGCCGGTGAGTTTTCCACCACCCCTCGATCCGACAAGGTAGTGGTCTTCGAATCCTTGTTCCTTCGCGGCTTAATTTGGCCTTCCCTGCTCTTCTTTCTTCCAGGGTTATTGTATTTCTACGGGATTGAAGTAACTCATCTTAACCCCAATTCTATTTTCCAAATCGCGATCTTTATTCACATTGCGAGGCGTATCTTGAGATCGCACCCCACTTTGATCTCTTCAGATGCCTTTTCCTCCTCAAAACCCTTTCCCAACAAGACTTCTCCCAAAGCCGTAGGCGCGCGCTAGATTCAAGCTGCGGAAAGGGGCTAAGAAATTTTACTTTAATCTTCCCATGAGGACCTCCAACAAGGGCTGGCACTCCGAATGGTTTTACTGTGCCAATATTCCCCCTGTCCGTCCTTTGTTTTTTGGGGAATGTCCCACGGTCAGCGCCTCCTGGTCATCTCCCCTTGCTGAAAGCGAAGGGAGCCAAATCAAGGAACTGCTCCCCCTCCTCGGAAAACTGAAGTCCATGGGGCTACCCTGCATCGGTGTAGTCTTGAACTACAGCGTCCGCCGTGTCCAGCCCATCAAAGAGAGTGTACATCTCGGATATGAATACTCAGGACTCCAAGATGCCACTCGGGAAAGTAAAGAGCCAATCTCCCACAAGGCTTTGATCAGCCGAGTGACCGACATCTTCGCCCCAGGCTCGATTATAGAGAATGAGAATTGTCCAAGCGCGTACTGCCTGTCGTATCCTCCTCCAGTGGTAAGTAAGAAATCCCCTTCTCCACTTGCTGTGGTCTAGGAAATTCTTTTACAATTGTATCTTATCTGATCTCACAGGGACATGCTGCCTTTTTCTCCATGTATCCCGTCCCCGAAGCTCCCAACCACAAGGAGGCACCGCTCAAACGTCCTGCAAAGGACTCAGCTGATGTTCCTATAGCCAAAAAAGGCAAGGGAGGACGTACTCGAATGAGGATGATGATGAAGATGACGTACCGCTCCTGCGCCGTCGTCGCCCAGCTCCGGAGCCTACCCCGGCTCCCTCTAGGCGATCTCCAAGCCCTCCAACTCCTCAAACTGCCGACCCAGAGGCCACACCAGAGGCTAAAAGGCCTTCCGGCTCCGCTCCGAGTGGTCAATCCACTCGGGTGGGAGCCAAATTTATTCCATCGCGAAGGTTTCCCCTCACAACTTCATTCTTCATTATTTGTAAAGAAACCATGGTCTCAAAATCTTCAAATACTTGTAGGAAACTAGTCTTAGGCACCTTGCGAAGTAAACATAGCACCAAGGCGCCAGCTCCTGCCTCTCCAAAATCTGACTGCCAAACTGAGCCTACTCTAGATGTGGGCCCAGCTCAGCGCGTAGCACCTCAACTTGCTTCCCCACCATCCCCTACTGCTTACCAATCCTCATCGGCGAAGGGTAAGATCCCGGCCCCAGCTCCAGAAAGCTCAGAGCCGAAAATCGAGGAGATTCCTCGCCCCGCCGCCAGTGCCAATCCCCCTCTCCTCCGAGTGAAATGGAGGAAAGAGATGGAAGGCTATGAGGTTGATGATGAGCAGGAGGCCGAAGAGTGGGAGATGCTGCAGAACATAACAAAATTCAGTACCAACATACTTGAGGTAAAAATCCCTTCATGTCTTGAATTCTCGTTTTACGCAAAGAATACGACTGATCTTCCCTCCTGTCCCCATGCAGCGCATAAGCAAGAGGTCCAAATAGAAGTCTCTATGCTTGCGGAGAGCCGTAGGCCAGCTGAAGTATCGTGACAAATTCGACAACACGCTGTACGCGCTCAAGTCACGGTTTCGTGCCGAGATCGAGGAGCTTCGAAGAGAAAACACTTAGCTCCGACTCCGCCATGTAGAAGAAGTAAACACCATCCAAGGTGAGATCCGCCGAACGGTGTTAAACCCGTGGTGATCATAGAACACTCTTTTAAGATCAGTCCCTCATGCCTGCCTTCGTACACAGCTTTGAAGGAAAACTAGCAGGTGATGGAGGTGAGACAGCAGGCCATGGAGGGAGAGGTCTTCCAATCCAGCACTCAGGCCAACAAATTGGCCAAAGAGCTAGAGGGTAACTCTCTAACTCTAGCTCTCCCTGACTCAACCCCACTGGGGCCCGATTAATTTATGATATCTGACTAGTTTTGCAGCCTATCAACAAAAAACCAAGGTCCAATTCCAGGTCTTTGATGAAAAGGTGAACTCCGCCATTGAGCTTCACGACCGTGCTCTAAAAGCATCAGCTCCTTACTTCAATATCTCTATCCCAAAGAAGAGCTGCCATCAGATGCCGAGGTCCTTACGGCGCAACTTGAAGATACTCCCACACGGATCAAGGTCCTTGAGAGGGAGGAAACGACGACTTGCGCCGGCCAAGCTTTGGCCATCACGAAGTCGAACTATCCCGACGTAGACCTCGAAGCTGTGCGAGAAGGATTTGCCTGTGAAGAAGAAGAGGCTTCTGCTCTTATGGAGGAAGTCCAGGAGATCTCCACTCTGTTGGCAAGACACTTGAACATGTAGATTACTTAACTTCCGAATGATTGATTGATCCTCGATGCATCTAATCTTTAATTTATTTGAGTGTGATTTATCCTCTTTTTGTGTAACGCTTCTGCCTACTAATCTAGCCCCCTAAGTGCTTGGAATAAGCACTTGGCATTCTCCCTATGCACATACCAAGCGACTAAACGTTGTCTTTGACAAGTATGAGCGCCACTACTCAAGAATTTTCACAATGACCAAATTCGATCAACACATGTAAAGAGAAAATAATTTCATTGATAAGATAAGGTGCGGTGACTCCGCACACTATTTAGTGTAGTCCCCGACTTACTGCTTAGTCGTGTACGGCTGAGCAGTAAGTCAAACAAGAGACAAATTACACAATATTTGAATACAAGATTTAAGAATAAAAACGACGTAGCTGCTCGATGTTCCAGGTATTAGGCACATCTTATCCGTCTTCTCGCTTCAGTCGATAAGCCCCCGGGCATGTCACTTCATCAATCATATAGGGGCCTTCCCAAAGTGGGGAGAGTTTGTGCTCGTGCTTCTGATTCCTTCGGATAACCAGATCTCCTTTAAAGAACGCACGGCCCCGTACATTGCGCTGATGGTAACGACGCAAGCCCTGTTAGTATTTAGCTGACTGGATCATTGCTGCTTCCCTGGTCTCCTCGAGCCTGTCGAGGTCTTCCATTCTTCCTTCTCCGACTGGTTGCTGTCATAGTTGCGCACCCATGGAGAGCGGAACTTCAATTCAGTCGGGAGGACCGCTTCTAGCCGTAGACTAGGAAAAAGGGTGTCTGCCCGATCGCTCGACTTGGGGTTGTTCTAAGCCTCCAGAGAACCAAAGACAACTCCTTGACCCAGCGCATGGCATACGGCTTTAGACGGTCGAAGATCCTCGCTTTAAGTCCTTGTAGGATTAATCCATTGGCGCGCTCAACCAGCCCGTTGCTCCTTGGATGGGCCACAGAGGCGTAGCAGATTTTGATGCCCATCTCCTCGCCCCAGTCCTGGAATTCGCTGCTCTTGAACTGAACGCCATTGTCGGTGATGATGCGATTAGGCATGCCAAAGTGTACGACGATGTCTCGGAAGAACTCGCATGCCTTGGCGGCCGTGATGTCAGCAATCGGCTTGGCTTCAACCCATTTTGTGAACTTGTCGATGGTGACGAAGAGGTGAGTGAATCCACCTTGCGCTCGCTTGAGAGGCCCTACCATGTCCACATTCCAGACGGTGAACGGTCAAGAGATCGGGATCGTTTGTAGATCTTGGACCGGAATATGAATCTGCCGTGCAAAAAACTAGCAACCTTCGCATCTGCGTACTATATCTTCCGCATCTGTTACTGCAGTCGGCCAGAAAAACCCTTGTCGATAAGCTTTCCCAACCAGAGAACTTGCTGCCGCATGATGTCCGCACTCCCCCGAGTGGATGGCCCTCAGTAGATCCCTTCCTTGCTCAGATATGCAACGTCTTAGTACTCCGAAACTGCCTTTGCGAAAAAGCTCATCCCCGATTACCTTGTAATTTTTGCGTCGGCGTGTAATGCACTCGGCGAGGCAGCGATCTTCCGGCAACTCATCGTGGAGGAGATAATTTAAGTATGGCTGTATCCACATGGGGTTGATTGATAATACTTTCGACTCGTGCTGCTCATCCTTCTGTTCTTCCGGTGGGGTTGGTGGCTTGATGGAAGGTTTGTGCAATTCCTCAACGAAAACACAAGTCGGGACTTGTGCCCGACTGGATCCCATCCTCGCTAGTTCAACTACTGCTTCGTTGTCTCGTCGGAGTATTGAGTTAATTCCAGCCCATCGAATGTCCTCCAATTTCCGAACCTCCTGGCAATATGCCGCCATGTTGTCACCGATACAAGACCACTCCTTTTGCACTTGGTTGACCACAAACTGGGAATCCCCGTGTACCATTAACTGCCGTATGCCCAGCGATATGGCAATGCATAGCCCAAGGATGAGTGCCTCGTACTTGGCGGCGTTGTTACTGACTAGAATTAGGATCTGGAGGACATATCGTAGCTTCTTGCCAGTCGGAGATATGAGCAAAATCCTAGCCCCCACGCCGCTGAGCATGAGGGAACCGCCAAAGTACATCGTCCAGTACTCGAGATTTTCCTTTGTTGCTGGGATCTAGATCTCTGTCCACTCTGCGACGAAATCGGCGAGTGCCTGAGATTTAATATCTAGCCGAGGTTTGAACTTTAGTTTAAAGGCTCCAAGCTCGACTGCCTACTTCGCAATTCTCCCGGTAGCTTCCCGATTATGAAGTATATCTCTAAGCGGGAAGGAAGTGACCACCGAAATCTCATGATCTTGGAAATAATGCTTAAGCTTCCGTGACGTGATTAGTACGGCATACAAAAGCTTTTGAATATGGGGGTACGTTATCTTGGAATCGCCTAATACCTCGCTTACGAAGTAGACCGTGCATTGTACCTTCTGGAGGGAGCCTTGCTCATTCCATTCCACCACCAACGCGCTACTGACAACATGAGTCATGGCGCTGATGTAGAGTAGGTGGGGCTCATTGGGCATGGGTGGGACCAACACCGGTGGCGTAGTAAGGAATTTCTTAAAGGCTTCGAAGGCTTCTTGTGCTTCCGCCGTCCACTGAAAACCGTCTTGTCGGCGCAGGAGCTTAAAGAACGGCATGCCTCGCTCCCCGAGTCGGGAAACGAATCGGCTGAGTGCCACGATGCATCCAGTGAGCTTCTGCACGTCCTTCTTGTTGGAAGGTCTCTCCAGGAGGGGAGATACGAAGATTGCTGATACCTTCGGTGATGAAGTCCAGGGTGCCAAAGCGCAGCGACTGCCCCGGCCTCAGATCGACGGACGGCGATCTCGACGAAGCCATCTAGCTTGAGCGATGATCTTGATGCAGGCCCCTACCTGGTGCACCAACTGTCGACTGGTGGCTAACAGGGGGTCACTGTCAGCAATGAATTTGTTTAACGGAAACGCTCAAGAACCAAGCCAGATGGTAGCAAAAGACAGGGATTTATATAGGTTCAGACCCTCAACTCCGAGGTAATACCCTACTTCTTGTGCTATGGGATTATGATTGTAAGATGTGATGATGTAATGTAATCTATATGCCTATGGCCTCTACCCCCTCCCTTTATATAGTGCAGGGAGGGATAGTGTTACACGGTAGCACGCAGTACATGGTACCAAATTCGGTTATACCGATGCATGATATGCAAGTATTGATCTCCTAATTACATGCAGCTTGGCTATATCCTCGAGAACATCCTTGGCGCCCAAGTTATGCGTAACCCGAGTAGTCTCTATCCTGATTGGCCAACTAGAGTCGTCCCCTATCAGCTTCCTCATGGGCCTTCTAGAGGATACCCGGGGCCCATGTAATTCACAGGTACCCCGGTTTGATGATGAATATATTTGACAAGATAGAATTTTAAGTGTTTTGAAGAATAAATGAATGGTGCGTTTGTGGAAATTGTCGTGGAATTGGAATTGGACCATTGTGCTGAGTTTGGGCAAGGTAATAGTTTTGATCGGACATGGTTTGGTGAAATTTGTTAAGCTGACACGTGGTGATTTAGGGCATGCTAATTGTGATGTCACGAATGGATTATTATGTTGGTAATTTTGTGATGAACTAACCTTGCAGGTGATGTAAGGTGTGTTGGTTTCGTGTGTGTTCACCTCAGTGATGCAAATATCGGCAGTACGTGATGAGACTCTTGGCGGGGACAGTGGGAGGTCAAAAGTGCGTCTGGAGGCGCTTGCAAAGTGTCGGGTTCGATGACCTGGCGGTCACATGAGGTGGTTTACTCGAAAAGCTTAGCCATGGCAAGGAATCCGAGGCAGCTAGATGGTGCGGCATCGGTAACCTGGTGGCGAAGTTGATCTGACCGGTGGGCCCAGGCTTGGGCTGGCAACCGAGGAAACTGCGAAGATATTTCCCAAAGGAATATGTGGAGAATATTCCCTTTCAGAAGTATGCCTTGTAGTGTGTGTGAGTTGTACACCACTCATCCTCCAATGAAGGGTGGAGATGGGCTCTAGGGTTTAGGGTATCTCACCCTTGGGCTATAAATAGAGGGGGAGAGGAGCACCTCCTCCTCATCCCCTTAGAGCTCAAAATTTTAGAAATAGAGAGGGCGAGTTGGGTGTGTTATTGGTGGCACTTACAATGCTTATGACCAGATGGAGTGTGGTTTGTAATCTTCTATGCAATGAAATCTTTCTTCTCCATGAGTATCTTGCATTGATTTGCTCCTAGTTTTTCTTATTTTCGTTTTACCTTTTGGAGCTCTTGTTCTGAGAAGAATTTGGATGATTTCTCGCTGGTTATTGGTGGTCTATCATATCTTGAGGTTGCTAATATGATTTGTTACACACTTTGCAACCATATGAGAGGCAAGAGATCAAGTTCTTGACTTCTTGATCATCTGTCCATAAACTACGATTTTTAGAAAACACTAGAAAAATCATTTTGGGATTATTCTAGGTGGAAATAATGCGTGACTCATATACCCATCTATGATAAAAATTTGAAGTCCACTGGCTTCTCCATTTGGGAGCTATGAGGTGAAAACTGAGCCCTAAATTTTCTACTCGAAGTTCTTCATAGCTCGTGGTGTTTGATTTTTCATATTTTCCGTGCAAGGAGTCTTGAGGAGATTTTTGGTGGAGTGCTTCACGACTCATGGTTTCATAGAGAGAACAATGCCCACAATTTTGGAGTAAAATAAAGCCACCATCTCTCTGCTCCAAATGTGAACAAATTCTGAAGAATCTGCTTTTGCTTTTCTGAAATTAACTTTCATCATTTGGCTTGGTTTTTTTGTAAAGCAAGATTTGAATTGAGTCCTCTCTTTTGAACACTTGACAACCAGGATTGTGAATGAAAAAATTCCCACATATTTCTTGAATCTTAGGCATGTATGCTATGGGTACACATAATTGTCAACTTGTTCGAGTTTTGGTAAAAACGGTAGCGTCGAAAATTTTTGGCGTCTATTGACCCCCTCTAGCCGCCTAACTCGGGTCTTCAACTGGTATCGGAGCATTTGGTTTGGTGCTTATTTGCAAATCTTGACTGATTTTTTAAGCAGATCCATATTGCTATTTGAGCTATGGTGGACAAGTATTCCACCAAACCCCCGTGTTCTCAGGAGCCGATTTTTCCTATTGGAAGGCTAGGATGGAGACATATGTGATGGCTCAGGTCTACAATGTTTGGCTTAAAATCAAGGACCCATAGGTGTTTCCCAAGGAGGTGACGACCGCGATTCAAGCCGATGTGGAGCTTAATGCGAAAGCTCGAAATTTTCTGATTCAAGGCCTTAGCCGAGGGGAGTACGAGCGGGTGTTAGACATCACCACAGCCCACAAAATCTGGACGGCCCTCCAAGCTTATCATGAGGGGACGGCTCAGGTTAAGGTGGCGAGATAAGACCAACACAAAAGAGAGTACAATCGATTTACTCAGAAGCCGGGTGAAATGCTTGACTCATGTTTCTCCCGCTTCATCAAGATTCTTGCCGATTTCAGTTCGGTTGAAGTCAAATAAACCGATTCAGAGATCGCCAGGCACTTTCTCTCTTCTTTGGATCTTAAGGTCTGGGATGTGAAGGTGATTGCAATCCGACAGGCAGCCGATCTCTCGACGCTGACCTTGAAAGCACTCTATGCTAGTCTCAAGACGCACAAACTTGAGCATCTCCCGAAAGAGGCCAGTTCCTCATCCACTGACTTGATAGCTGACCCCTCTAGTCGTGGTTCTTCTGATGTTGCCGGTTTCTCCTTCACCACCCTCTGTGAGCTGTCCAATGATCAGATGGACAAGATTCCTGAGGAGCAGCTTGCCTTGTTGGCCAGAAAGTTATCACATGCTTACAGGCGAGTGGCCGATCAGAGGAGAGGCTTCGTGAGGTGCTTCGGTTGTGGTGGTCTCAACCACACGAAGGTGATTGTCCAAAGTCCGGAGGAGAGGAACGGAATGACTACGTCGCACCAGCACAGAACGCTTACGTCAGCAAGAACCAGAAAATCAAGGCCCGTGGTGGAAGTGACAAGAAGAAGCCACCTAAGCAGCTGATGAAGGGATCCCGCATGGTCGAGAAGGTTCTGGCCGCTCTGGAAGAATCCGCCATCTCCGACAAGGAGGATGGACACTCGGATGATGGTGAGGATAAGTCGCCGAAGAATGATGACGTCGACTACACCGGCATGTGCTTCATGGCACACGGTGACAATGACTCAGACATCTAACACACCGACGACGATGATGTATCTGATGAATAAGGTCCCTCCTATTCAGAACTCTTAGAAGCATTAGTTAAAATTCATGAGAAGTACACTAGGGCCTTGGCCAAGAAAAATGCCATTGCAGTTCAACAAAAAAATTCTAAACCTGCTGCTTGCTCTGATTGTGGAAAGCTCACTCTAGAATTGGATGAATTGAAAATGCATTTCATGAATGTCACTAACTAGAGAATGAAAAATGTAGGATTGTTCCCAAGCCTGTTGACTCTGATAGGTGGTTAGAGTTTGATAGGGTCATGACTGATTTCAATGAATTAAGGACAAGTCATGATAGGGTGTTTGATTTGAATGAAAAACTTAGGGAAGTTGATGTTAAGCTTGTAGCAGAACTAGATGATACTAGAAAGAATTTGTTCCTTATCACTTCTGATCTAGACTCTATCTGCTTAATGAACCCAAGCAAGCTTTGTCCTGATCCCTCTACACACTCATTTAAGGAGCCAGTCAGCTCAGATGAGAGTTAATGTTGCGGGCTGTAGCGATCATGCTCCACCTAAGGACCCAGTCAGCTCAGATGAGAGTTGTAGCTTCCACTCACTTGATTCTACATGTCGTGATTGCACACTGTTGAAGCTTGAGAATTTAAACTTGCAAGCTAAGATTTCTGAGTTTAATGATACTATTCTTGATGCCTCTGTGTGTGATCGATGTCTTGAGCTTGATGGAGAGATGGGTAGGATCTACTAGGACAAGAGTGATAGCTTTGAGGGTAGGTTAACCCAAGCCTAAAATGCTGAGTGTCTTTCATGTCAGGCTCTCAAGAGGTAAGTTAAGATCATAGGTGAGAAGTGTCACAAAGCCTTGCGAAAGGGTACAACTGATAGTAAGGACTCTTCGGACTCTTTCTCTTCTTGCGGGTTTTGTCCCCAACTCCATTAGGAGTGCAAGTACCTCATGAACACTCTTGAGAAGTTTGTTGGGGGTAAACGAAAACTGAACTTGATACTTGACAAAAGCAAGATATCAAGGGGTAGAGGTCTAATTTACAATTGACTAGAGCACATTAAGAGACACCCACCTAATGTCCTTGGAAGGGATGAGAACAAGCAGACGGTTGTTCTTAGGGACAGTGTTCCTGAGACTACTGTTTTCAGGTCCGTAGGGATCGCTAGGGAAAGTCCTACCAAACTGTCTATCCAGTCTCAGAAGAAAGTTCCACAGAGTCCAACTACGAAGAGTGTTCCTCTTACCACTCCCCCCCTGGAAATTGCAGAGGAGTAGTTTGCACCTTCTGCGATAGGATAGGACATACTGAGCAGAACTGTTTTCGTCGTGCTAAGGAAGCACGGGAGGATCGCATAAAACAGGCTAGAATTCAAGGACGTGCTAATAAACCTGCACCTAGGTTCGTTCCTCCTCAGGCTAGACCGGTGGTTAGACAGCCAGGACTTGGAGCACAGCATTCTGTTGTTCATCCTATTGTCAGTCTGGGGTATGAGCAGCGTAGTCCTCAGGACGTACCTCCCGTAGGTTACAGAGGTGAGCGCCTACAACGTGTGGTGCCAACTCCATGGTGGAGGAATGGCAAGAAGGGTAGGAAGCGCGGACATAATGCACCCGCCTTAGCTCAATGGCAGGTTGCTCCTAATCCAACGTCTAGATGTTTCCCTACTAGAAGGGATGGCCTAGTCCGAGTAGAGTCTGTTCGGTATGGTCGTGTGGCTCATTTTTGGGTGCCAAAAGATACACTGGTATTTCCTAATGCTGAGCCACGTTTCTTCACTCGTTGACTCAGACGCGTCGGGCTGGGAAGGGGAACATGTGGATCATCAATTCCGAGTGTTGTCGCCACATGACCGGAAACTCTCAGCAGTTCTCCTCTTTAGTCCGTGAGCCCCAGGGTGAGAAAATCACCTTTGGGGATGCTTCGTCAGGTCATGTGTTCGCTCGAGGCTCTATACAGGTTAGTGACCAGGTTGTCCTTAAGGATGTGGAGCTTGTCAACAAGCTTCGCTATAATTTGCTTTTGGTTACTCAGTTGATTGATGAGGGTTTTGAGGTTCTTTTCAAACAGAAATACAGAATGAAAGTTGCATTCTTGATTCTTCTGAGAGTTTTGTTTGCGGGATTCAGAGATTTGGGAGAGTTTTTTGTGTTGATTTTTTATCTTCTGTTGGCTCTTCTCATTGCTTGATTGCTTCAGAGTCCCGTGACACCTCCTTCTGGCATAGGAGACTGGGTCACATTGGTTTTGATCACTTGACCAGAGTCAGCAGCCATGATCTGATCTGTGGTTTGTCTAAACTCAAAATGGTTAATGACATAGTTTGTTCTCTTTGCCGGCATGGGAAGATGGTTGCCGCTGCTCACCCACCAGTCATCCTAGTGATGACTGATGGACCTGCACAATTGCTTCACATGGACACTATTGGTCCCTCCCGTGTGCTGTCTGTGGGTGGCAAATGGTATGTGCTCGTTGTTGTCGATTACTATTCTCGATACTCTTGGGTCTATTTTACGGTGAACGACGACGAAACATTTGGCCATTTTTGTTCCTTAATTCGTAAGCTTTCTATTGAGTTCCTAGAAGCGCGTCACGCAATCCATTCAGACAATGGCACTAAGTTCAAGAATGCACAATTTGAAAGATTTTGTTCTGATTCTGGTGTTGAGCATCAATTCTCTTCTGCACACGTCGCACAACAAAATGGCATTGTGGAGAGAAAGAAACGTACTTTGTTAGAGATGGCTAGGACTATGCTTGATGAATATTCTACACCAAGGTATTTCTAGGCTGAGATTGTTTCTACAGCTTGCTATGTTTCAAACAGAGTGTTTCTGAGGTCCAAGTTGCATCGCACATCCTATGAACTTCGATATGGGCATAAGCCAAGTGTTTCAACTTTCAGAATGTTTGGATGCAAGTGCTTTATTCAGAAGTCTGGAAATTTAGACAAATTTGAATCTCGATCTTTAGATGGCATTTTTCTTGGGTATACAGTTTCTGCGGTGAATTACCGCGCCAGGGATTGTGAGAGGTGGAGAGTTGTTGAGACTTGCGAGGTGACCTTTGATGAGGCTATGCGGGGGGCAAGGCCAGATATCTCAGGTTCAAACTTGTCTTTAGAGCTAATCTTTATTGAGGTGAAGGTCATTGACGATGATTGTTCTTGAGAACCCGATCATGACTTAGCTTCATCGGTGGCGCCTCTAGTTTCCAGTGCTGTTCTTCAGTCTCATCGCTTACCTTCTAATTCTACTCAACTCTCACCTTGTGGTTCTTGGTTCTCACCTATAGAATCTGATTCGATCGGTGGCTCTGATCCTACCTCTCCTGCTTTCGAGATAAAGGCCATTTCTAGGGCTCCTCGTTACATTCAGAAAGACCATCCCCTGCATAGATGATCGGTGGTTTGAGCAAGAGGATGCTAACCCGATCGAAGTCTGGGCTTTCTCACCTTTGCTTATCTGCTGCTTTCGTTGCTTCCTTTAAACCGAAGGACGTCACCCATACACTTTCTAATCTTGATTGGGTGAATGCGATGCACGAAGAGCTAGAGAACTTTGAGAGGAACAAAGTGTGGCAGTTTGTTGAACGCACTAAAGGAAATGATGTAATACGTACTAAAAGGGTGTTCAAGAACAAGCAAAGGGAGGATGGGGTAGTGGTTAGAAACATGGCTAGATTGGTTGCTTAAGATTACACTCAGATCGATGGGATAGACTTCGATGAGACCTACGCTCCTGTGGCTAGACATGATTCCATCATGATCTTAGCGGCATTTATAGCATCCAATGGGTTCAAACCGTATCAAATGGATATTCGTAGTGCTTTCTTAAATGGCTATATTAAGGAGGAAGTGTATGCGAAGCAACCTCATGTGTTCGAGAATTCAAGATATCCTAATCATATATATAAGCTTGATAAGGCCCTATATGGGCTAAAACAAGTACCTAGGTCCTGGTATGAGAGACTTAAGATCTACCTTGTGAGCAATGGATTCCTAATGGGTAAGGTAGACCAGACCTTGTTTACCTGTAGGGTTGGCTCTGATTTGCTTCTGGTGCATGTTTATGTCGATGACATTATCTTTGGTGGTTCCTCCTCTACTCTTGTTTCTAAGTTCTCAGAGGTGATGAGCTCGGAATTTGAGATGAGCATGTTGGGGGTGCTCAACTTCTTTCTTGGCTTTCAGTTCAAGCAATCACCAGAGGGGACCTTCCTTCACCAGAGTAAGTACACAAAAGACCTGTTGAGTTGGTTTACCATGTCAGATAGCAAGCTGGTCTCTACTCCGATGGCTACTACTATTGCCTTATTGCCCGATGAGAATGGTAAGCCAGTCGACCAAAAGGAGTATCGTAGCATGATAGGCTCCCAGCTTTATCTCACCTCTTTCCGGCCAAACATCCAGTTCGTTGTGTGTCTTCGTGCCCGCTTTCAAGCCTCATGAAGACCCGAGATAGGCAGCTAGAGGGGGTGAATAGATGGCACAAATTTTCGGCGCTACCGTTTTCACCAAACCCCAAACAACTTGACAATTATGTGTACACATAGCATGCATGACTAAGAGTCAGGAAATATATGGAAATTTTTTTATTCACAATCCTTGTTATTCAAATCTTGCTTTAGGAAAGAAGACCAAACCGAAAGATCAAAGCCACTTTCAGAAAAGCAAAAGCAGATTCTTCAGAATTTGTTCTCACTAGATGGTTGCTTTCTGTTCCTCCAAAAATTGTGGGAAGTTTTCTCCCTATGAAATCATGAGTCATGAAGCACTCCACCAAAAATCTCGTCAATAATACTTGCACAGAAAATATGAAAAATCAAACACCACGATCTGTCAAGAACTTTTAGCAGAAAGTTTGGGGCTCAGTTTTCACATCATAGCTCCCAAATGGAGAAACCAGTGGACTTTAAATTTTTACCACAGATGGGTATATGAGTCACACATCTTTTCCAACTGGAATCATCCCAAAATGAGTTTTCTAGATTTGTCTAAAAATCTTTTACTGACTGCTGCGCGCATGAAAGTTTCTGGATAGATTAACATGTCAAGAACTTGATCTCTTACCTCTCATATGGTTGCAAAGTGTGTATCAAATTATATTAGCAACCTCAAGGCATTATAGACCACCAATAACCAGCAAGAAATCATCCAAGTTCTTCTCAAAACAAGAGCTTAAAAAGGGAAAACAAAAATGAGAAAAACTAGGAGTAAATCAATGCAAGATACACATGAAGATGAAAGATTTCATTGCATAGAAGTTGGGGATTACAAACCACACTCCATGTGGTCACAAGCACTCTAAGTGCCACCCAAAACACACCCAACTCACCCTTTCTATTTCAGAAATTTTCAGCTCTAACGGGATGAGGAGGAGGTGCCTCCCTCCCCCTCTATTTATAGCCCATGGGTGAGATGCCCCAAACCATAGAGCTCATCTCCACCCTTCATTTGAGAATGAGTGGTGTACAACTCACATACTAAAAGACACACTCCCGAAAGGGAATATTCTCCACATATTCCTTTAGGAAATATCTTCATAACTTTCTCTGTTGCCAGCCCAAGCCTGGGCCCACCGGTGAGATCAACTTCGCCACCAGGTTACCGACGCCACAGCCTCCAGCTGCCTCGGATTCCTTGCCATGGCTAAGCTTCTCGAGTACACCACCTCATGTGACCGCCAGATCATCGAACCCGATCGCCTACGCCTCAGGAGCACCGGCCTCATTTGTCCCCATGAAGCATCGATACGTACCATGCCGATACTGCATGGTAGGGTGAACACATACAAAACCAACACACCTTACTTCACCTGCAAAGTTAGTCCATCACAAAATTTCCAACATCATAATCCATTCGTGACATCACAATTAGGAAGCCTTAACACACCACGTGTCAGCTTAACAAATTCTACCAGACCACATCCGATCAAAACTATTACCTTGCCCAAGATCAGCACAATGGTCCGGTTCCAATTCCACGGCAATTTCCACAAATGCACCACTGTGCAAATTGCCGTTTTGAAGAATTGTTAAATAGTGCATTTGTGCAAATTGCCGTGGAATTGGAACCGGACCACTGGGCTGATATTAGGGAAGGTAATAGTTTTGATCGGACGTGGTCCGGTTGAATTTGTTAAGCTGACATGTGGTGTGTTAGGGCGTGCTAATTGTGATGTCATGAATGGATTATTATGTTGAAAATTTTGTGATGGACTAACCTTGCAGGTGAGGTAAGGTGTGTTGGTTTTGTATATGTTCACCTCAGTGATGCAAATATCGATGGGTACGTATCGACGTCACAGGACAACTGGAGGTCAGGCGTCCCGAGAGGCAGGCATTTCACTGTGTTCGATGACCCGTAGTCACATAAGGTGATGTACTCGAGAAGCTTAGCCGGTGGGCGCAAGCTTGGGCTGGCGACTGAGGAAGCTGCAAAGATATTTCCGGAAGGAATATGTGGAGAATATTCACACTCGGGAGTGTGTCTTGTAGTGTGTGTGAATTGTACACCACTCATCCTCAAATTAAAGGTGGAAATAGGCTTTAGGGTTTAAGGCATCTTACCCTTGGGCTATAAATAGAGGGGGAGGGGAGCACCTCCTCTTCGTCCCCTTAGAGTTAAAAATTTTAGAAATAGAGAGGGTGAGTTGGGTGTGTTTTGGGTGGCACTTAGAGTGCTTGTGACCACATGGAGTGTGGTTTGTAATCCCCCAACTTCTATACAATGAAAATTTTCTTCTTCATGAGTATCTTGCATTGATTTGTTCCTAATTTTTCTAATTTTCATTTTCCCTTTTGAAGCTCTTGTTTTGAGAAAACTTGGATGATTTCTTGCTGATTATTGGTGGTCTATGATGCCTTGAGGTTGCTAATATGATTTGATACACACTTTGCAACCATATGAGAGGCAAGAGATCAAGTCTTGACTTGTGGCTAACCTATCCAGAAGCTTTCATCCACATAGCAGTCAGTAAAAGATTTTAGAAAAATCTAGAAAACTCATTTGGGGATTGTTCCAGTTGGACAATATGCGTGACTCATATACCCACATGTGGTAAAAATTTGAATTCCACTGGTTTCTCCATTTGGGAGCTGTGAGGTGAAAACCGAGGCCCAAACTTTCTATTCGAAATTCTTGAAAGCTCGTGGTGTCTGATTTTTCATATTTTCTGTGCAAGAAGTCTTGAGTATATTTTTGGTGGAGTGCTTCATGACTCATGGTTCCATAGGGAGAAAATGCCCACAAATTTTGAAGCAACAGAAAGCCACCATCTCTCTGCTCCAAGTGAGAACAATGTCTGAAGAATCAACTTTTGCTTTTCTGATAGTGGCTTTGATCATTTGGCTTGATCTTCTTTCCTAAAGCAAGGTTTGAATTGATTCCTTTATTTTGGACACTTGACAAACAGGATTGTGAATGAAAAAATTCCCACCTATTCCATGACTCTTAGTCATGCAAGCTATGGGTACACATAATTATCAAGTTGTTCGGGTTTTGGTGAAAACGGTAGCGTCGAAAATTTGTGGTGTCTATTCACCCCCTCCAGCCGCCTAGCTCAGGTCTTCACGTACCTTTCCCTCTTATTCCCCCTTCGGCAATCAGCTTTGAGGAGCCACTAGTGCCAACTCGAGCGCCGGCAGGCCCTCGCCCGCGCCACTGTCGACAAGCATGGCCGCCCCTTCCTCCATGGCGGGAACCTCTGGCGTCGCCGGCCACCACGACACAGCCATCATGGAGGAGACGTGGCTGACAGTCGCGGCTCCTACCGCCGCCGCTGCGTGCCTCCGCATTGTTGTCGCCGACCTCGGGCGCGCCTACTAGGCGCTTCAGGACTTCGCGACGGCCGCGGTGCGCCGCAACGTCCATCTGAGGCTGATGGCGGAGACGACCACCGCGCAATAGTAGGAGCTGATCCGCACGCGCGCGGAGAAGACCGCGTTTGCTGGTCGCCTCCTGGAAAAGACCGCCGCTGTCAAGGCGGCCAAAGAAGCTCGCGACGAGCATCGCCGCCAGCTGCAGACGCTCCGCGCCAAGCTCCAGACCGCATATCGGAGCCTTGGCGAGAGTTTGGAGTCGCTGGGGTTGCGGTTGTACGAGCCGCAGGAGCCCACGGCATCGCGGTATGCTGCCGGGGTGAGGCGCGCCGCCGAGGCGCTCACCGACCTGTCGCGTGTGTTGGAGGAGCGGACCCTCCGCGACGTCGCCCATGGTGCTGTCCGCCACGCGCTGGCGTGCTACGCCAGCCATGACCCCGGCTTCGACCTTTGCTTTGTCACCGCTGGCATCCAGAGGGACTTGAGCCCAGAGGAGCAGACTCAGCTGCCCATGAGCCATGAGCCGTGAGTTCGCCGTAAGCCAGGCTGTTTTGCTGTCTTTTTTTTGTAGCTTCCTGTAATGCAGGTTGATTAGCTGTCGCGTCCATATGCGCTAACTCTGTTTTACCTTTAAAATAAGTGCTTTAAATTTATGTTTCTACAATCTGTTCGCCATTAGATCATCTCATTAACCTTGTGAATCAATTCCATCTATAGCAGATCGCATCTACCATGAGGAATCGGCAGTAGATCCAATCTACTACCTCGCATATCACATATGCAACCGATCCGGATCAAGAACTAAACAGGATGGCTCTGATACCACTATAGGGAATCGCGGGCTTTCTACGCTAGCAATGAATCAAATTCTATCACGAACACAAGACCCCTTGCAAGTAATTGACCACAGATCGAGTTACCTTACTACGCGCAGTGCAGCAGAAGACGAGTCGATGAAGCCGGTTCGATCGATCTAAGCATAGTCGTACGGAAATAGTCATTCACGGCGATCCCATCGCCTCCTCCTCGCCAGTCAGCAACCGTCCACGAGGTGCGCCGTGGCTGATCCCCACACCGCGTAGGCCGTCGACCAGCTTGACGAGCTCGCCGAGATTCGCGACCTTCCTGAGCAGTTTGTCTTCAAACGAACGCCCCGGCCACATCCGGGCTCTGTTTTCGACATTCTACCACTCGTTGGAAAGATAACGCATCTAGTCTCACCCAAAAAATCATTCTTGTTCAACAAGAATCGACGAAATAAGATCGCATCCAGAATCTTTCCGCAAGCAGATTTCATCTCCTTCTCAGGTTCGCATCGACTAGCGCCATGGGGTGTAGTGCCTCTATGGTATCCACACATACAGGGATTGGAATCCGTCCATGCGTGGTGTTCTAGCACCGGTACACAGACGCCAGGGAGAGATGACGGCTAGGGTTTGGTGGAGAGGGAGAACTTGCACGCAGGCATACGCCGACCTCTGCACCACCTCCCTTTATAAAGCGCCCACTATTGGGCCCTCTACAGTAGAGGGCTAGAGGCCCAAGTTGGCCTAGATCCATATCATATATAGTCCGCGCTATACATGAGCCCACATCATATGTCATAATTTTCATTGGGCATATCCCACTAGCTCGATCCAGCCAAGTGATTCTACACAAGACAATGGTTGACACACAGGCGCCCCATCATCATCTTGGCCTCCAGATGGGCGATCTCCGCACCAGCCTCGGAGCTCTACGTGCACTTCGGCTCTTATGGGACCTTTCACAGAGCCCCTAGTACAACTCCTAGAAAAAACAAAATTTTTCTACCACGATCACCCAGGAAACAAGCGAGTCAAGGATCACAGATCGTTACCCTTGTAGCACGATAGTAGCGGAAATAGAGTGGGTCAAGCCTCCCTGCGTGCTCCAAAGCACAGTAAGTAGTCATACACGACGTGGTACAACTCCTCCTCGTGGAAGTAACCGATCCACTCGATCAGCGCTGGCGCGGGAGTGACAACGCCTCTACGGTATCCACACGTCCAGTAGTAGAACGCCACACGCTAGTGCGCTAGCACCAGCGCGCGGCGGCGGCTATGGTTTAAGGGAGAGGGTGCAGCGGTGGCTAGGGTTTCATGGTGGGGAGACACTCCCACAACGTTCCCCACCTCTCCTTTATATACAACGCTCTAATGGTATTTCCATGAGATAAGCCTATTATGACTCACGCTAATGGATCTTCTACAATAGAAACCCATTAGGACGCAGTGGATCCAAATCCGCATAAACCTATTATTGGATCCTATCCATTAGACATGTTTCAACCCATTAAGTGTGGGACCCATTAGGCTCATGCATAAGTCGGCCGCAGTCTTGGAGAACCCTTTCCCTAGACCACAAGTGAAGAACCAGATCAGCAACTAGCAGTCTCGAAGAACCCTTTCCCCTAGACCACAAGTGAAGAACCAGATCAGCAACTAGAGGGTGGTGAATAGGAGCCCATAACATTTTTCAATCACTAAACACCCCCACGGCACTCTTCGGACAAATGACCAAACACTTGGCATATCCGACAAAATTGAGACCTTGGTGCTCTTGGATGCATCCGGTATATCGACCACCATAGCCTTGATGAATCGGCTGTGGCACGGTCACAAGAACAAACTTCAGGCTACTCCACCTTTCTTCCTTATGGCACCATCATCTGCCAACTTTCCGTGCCATGCCACTGAATCAAGCCGTCACCGGGGCAGCACCATGTCACCTTGGCTGCTCATGGCCGATGCGAGCGGAGCCCCAGCTGGGCGCCACCTTGCAGCCCGTGCCGCCCTTGGCCGTCGCGAGGCCGCTGCTGCGCGCTGCACGCCAAAGCCGCCGCCTTGCCACTGCCGGGCCCAAGCACGACCACGTTGTCGGGGAGCCAGGCCGGCGCCGCCACCTACACAACTACACCACTGGGTCACTTGGCCGCCCCGTCGCCGCTAGGAGCTCCCCTTGGACTAAAGGTCGCCCACGCCATGGGTTCGCGCCGCCGTCGCCAGAGCACGCCACCGTGGAAGCCAGTCGTTGTGCAGCCGCTCCTCTTGCGGTCATGCCCGAGCCACGCCGCCCTTGGTTAAATTTCGGTGGCGTGCTAGTTCAATTTTTTTGAATTCAAAAATTTCGAAAGTGTTTCGGTTCGCAGTGAAAATCCCGGATTTCGCGAAATTTCGGCGAAATTTCTCCGAAAAAAAAATCCCTACTTGCCTCCTCTTTGGCTGGCCATCTCCCTCACATGCCTCTCTCTCTCTCTCTCATGGGGGTGTAGATAGAACAACCCTCCCCTTTTATCTTTCCTCTCTCTCTCTAGACACATCGGCCACAGAAGAACAAGCCCTGGAATCTCACTCTGCGCTCTCAACCTTTCTCTTTTAGCTGTGCGTGGGGATGAGGTGTGGCTTTCTCTCTCTAGGATCTAGCCCTTAATCACTCACGCAGCGAGAGATTTGGTTATTTGCCAGTTTCAACAAGTGGCTTCGCAAAAATACCACTATACCTCACTATCATAGACACACATGGTCCCGTATGTCATAGACACAAGTGGCATGCTTAGCGAACTATATATATTGAGAGTGGCAAATAACCAAATTTTACGCATACTACAGGAAGGAACAAGGCTACTGGATCTCACTCTCTCTCCCTCCAGCCGATCTCTCCCCCCAATCTCTCTCTATCCCGTGAAGGATTTTCTCTCTCTTGTACGTGAGATGAACAAGGACAGGTAAAACCAAATCAGAAAAATCAAGAAGAAATTGCTGCTAATTTTGCGTGTTTCTTTCTGGTTTTTGTGAGGTTTGTTTCCACCTTAAACACCATAGGGGAGACCCCTCTCCTCCCCTCTCCTCATACACCTCACCTACGGCTACATGGTGGGTGGATTACTTACCCCCTAAGCCTCTACCCTCTCTTCTTATATAGTCTAAGCCCCAAGCCCTAAGGCAATCCCCCCGAATATTTCGGCATCCCGGGAATATTTGGTACCGAGCCACGCAGCGCCGCACCCGGGTTTTCTCACAAAGGCTAACCCGTAACCTTCAGGGTTTTAGCCACATCGGCTAACCCAGAACTGAACTAGGGTTTTCCACAGGCTAACCCTGACCTGACCATGGTTTTAATACCGGCTGACCCAGAACGTACCAGGGGTTTTTCACACAGGCTGACCCCACAACCTGACAGGGTTTCTCACACACCGCATAACCCAGAACTGACAAAGGTTTTACAACCAGGTAACCCAGAACCAAACCAGGATTTTACAACGGGATAAACCAGAACCATCCTCCTTCTGCGCAACTTCCTCGGTCAGCAGCCCATGCCTAGGTCCACCGGACTGACCAGCTTCGCCACCATGGTAACCGACGCCACAGTCTTCAGCTGCCTCAGATCCCTTGCTATGGCTAAGCTTCACGAGTACACCACCTCATGTGACCGCTAGGTCATTGAACCCGGTCACCTGCACGCCTTCAGACACACCAACCTCAAGCAGTCACTGCAAAATGTCAGCCACGTACCCGCCGCAACTATAATCCGACCAACCTTAGTAAATTTGTTGCGTGGTAAAAACTATATTCAAAATGAAAAAAATTCATAAGTAAAAAACTATACGCAGTTCCCAAAATTTTATTATTTGTGTTTGGAAATGAATTACACCCGCGAACGTCATCTTATGTCGTCCTGTGGGGCCAAAGTGCTGCCTAAGGTCCAAGCCTAGGAAAAACCAGGATTGCCTCTCGAGGGGTAATTGGGTTTCATTTACCTTACCTTAAACCACCTATGGCTCAAGCTTAGGAGTCCCTGGCTAACTTTGGCTCAGGGTATTGATCGGTGTGACGTCCAGCTCGCCTGGCTCCCGTGGACTTCGGATATGTTAAGTCTCTCGATCCACATAAATCTCTATGTTTCCATGTAGAGTTCAATGTTATCTATATGATCAATGTGCTACCCAAGGCAACGATGCTTCATTTTGGAAGAACTCAAGGTGTGTTGGATATCAAGTACGGTTCGTATTTGACAACGACTACATCGATATAGGGTCTATTAGCTAGCGCGTCAACCTAGAAATAACCCTTTTATTGATAATTGTAATAGGTCTCACAACACACATCTCGACACCCCTACAATCGCAATTTTCGGTGAGATCTCTGCTCGTCTAGAACAACCATTCAAGCACGGTCTTGATCTCGGTGTGTTTCTGAGGCCCTAGATCGACATCATCCCTGTACTCTATCTCATATGGTTGGATAAGCTAGGTTGTTATTTCCACCGGGAAGAACCTAAACCAGTGTAAAAAAACAATGTCTCCCTCTCGCACTTATTCACTATCGTTAGAACGTCGAGCTTGTTAAGGAAAGGGTGTGGTCCCGCAATAAACTCGTAAAATCGGTCGAGTACTGGTTCCTTGCACCGACACAATCGTCGCATGGCCACAAAATCGAGTGTCACCGGGAACGATCATGGTTGCATGTGGTAATCACGACGCTACAATAGAGGCTAGTAATGGGAGGAGGAGTACTGGAGACCGAGGATGGGTGCGAGGTTATGCCATGCATCATTGTCGTTGCCAATAGCTACGGTTGGGTCATCATTGCTGGGGCGGTTGCACTATACCTAGGATCACTGCTCAGCATATCATCATTTCTTGGGTAGCCGCACCACGCGTCATTGTTGCCTTCATAGGGGTTACAACACCATGCGTCGTAGTCACGGGATCATCACGTTGTGCGTCGATGTGCTCGTCACGCCACACATTGTTGGCGTCGTCATCACCATGCAATGTATTGAAGCCAGCGTCATCGACATGCATGTGTTGTTGTTGTCGTTATGGTCGTGTCATCACTATGGCACCGATCATCGAGGTGGTCACATCACACATTGGTCAGATCTGAAATACCACCATCGGAGATATAAAATGAGAGACAAGGGAAAGTCGTGCCGTGATTAAAAGTGGAGAAAGATATTTGATTCAAATTTTTCATATCTTAGTTGGTTTCCTAACCAACAAATCTTGTTTTATTGGATCGCCCGGCCTGAGCTAGCAAAAAACTATTTCTGCAACTTGTTATGACTAAACTATATTGAAAAAGCTATATTTTTGGGTTTTTTCCCCAAAAATGATATTTTTTACAAACTATATTGGGTTTTATACAAAACCATCGATTTTGCCTCCCATGAATTCCTAATAAATAGTAACCCATGTCCTTCTTTAATACACTAATGTTATATATACCTTTTTTTCCTCTAATAGAGACAAATGGAGCACTGTTAGCCGCGTATACTAGGTGGTGGGTCGCTGGCTCGCGGATGGAATAACTCTTCAGCACCTACAATGTTGTATACTACACAAATGCTACAGTCTAGGCTTGTGCGAGGAGATCATCTAAAAAAGGTATGCATAATATATTAATTTCTATTGTTCAATGTCTAGTAACTTCTATTAATCCACAGTACACAAAGAACCAGCTAGCTGGATATGTAAAAAGAATTAAATAGCAACGAGCCACCAGAAGAAACAAAAATAAAATGGTGGGAAAGAGAATTTAAAAGATCCGCGTACGCATAACCACGTCGACATAGGAGAGCACATATATTAGAGTCTAGGGTTGTGCGAGGAGACAAAGCATGGATGCACGCGGGCGACACACGGCCCGGAGGGGCACCTCCTTGGGCATGGTGAGGCCGGACCCCTCGGCCATGTCGACCAGCTCCTCCCCGACCCTCTCCCACTCGAAGCACTGGATCATCGTCCCTAGACCCAGCCCCACCATCTGCATCCCGAGGTTCTCCGCCGGGCACTGCCGCCGCCCCATGCCAAACGGGATCATCATCTTCCCTTCGCTCCTCCCCTCTTCGAACCTTCAAATCAGGGCACATTTTCTTTATGATATTAGTATTGAAGACATCGATTAACTTGAATTAGACATGCATTATGCATACCTTTCTGGGACGTATCTATCTGGGTCTTCCCACGCCTGCGGGTCGCGGTGGATAAGGAAGGTGTTGACGAAGAGCATGGTGCCCTTTGGAATGTGGAAGCCCTGCACGGTGCAGTCGCGGGAGGATTCGTGGGGGACAAGAAGCGGCGCGGGCGGGTAGAGGCGGAGAGTCTCCATGATGATGCAGCGAAGGTAGGGTAGTCCCGGGAGGTCGGCCGCCTCCAGGAGGCGGCGCCGCCCCACGCGCCTGTCCATTTCCTCCTGCGCCTTCCGCAGGACAGCGGGGTTGTTGAGCAGGAGGGACAGCGCCCACTCGATAGTGTCCGAGGAGGTGCTCGTCCCCGCCTCCAGGGAGCTCTGCATGTATACATGGGCATTTTACCAACAATGTACAGATGAATATATATTATGCTGGACTAGGCATCAGACATCTAAGAAATAAAATGTTACGTAAAACGAAGTTGCAGTAAGAAAAATAAAATGTTCCAGTACACATAAATCAAAATATTTTGTATTTAAAAGTAAATGTTGCACCAAAATGTCTAAAAACATTGCAGTAACCAAACTGACACACCAAATCAACAATGTTGTAGTATGGTAAAACAAAATGTTGCAGTATTTAAAAATATAAAATAGAAATAATTTGCTATTAATTACAACATTTTAAGAAAACACGTGAACAACAATGATGCACCAAGCGAACAATTATTGCAGTGTGTTAAACCATAATATTGTGTCCTGTTAAACCAAATGTGTCAGTACATGTGTTAAATCAAAATATTGTAGTATGTTAAATCAAAATGTTGCAACATTGAAAATATAAGAACTTAAACATTAAAAAGTAGCTTCTACACCATTTGAATCAGAGCATTTTAACAATTGAATTAGAATATTACAACATTGAAACGTATTTGTCGCAACAATTGAATTAGAGCACTGTAACATTTGAGAGAAAAGAACTAAACTTTTGAGTGAAAGCACTAAAACTTTTTAATTAAAGCACAAAAACATCAAAAATAGCTATTGCAGCATTTGAATCAGACCATTACAATACTTAAAAGCACTAGAACATTTGAATTAGAGCACTGAAAAAAATGAAAAGCAGCTATTGTAACATTTCAATTGGATCAGTGCAACATTTAGATAGAAGCATGATAACAATTAATTGAATGAAAACACATCTGGCAAAAGAGAGGAATGTTTTGGAAAGACAAATAAGGTATTGCACGAGAGCAAATGAAATGTTTCAATGCACACATGTGAATATTTCAAGCTAAATTTAGGGCCATCTTCTTCCCCAAATTCGATCATCTCTTCTTAAAATCCGATCATCTCCTCTCAAACTCAGTCATGGAGAGAGTGAGAAAGGAGGTTGGGAAGGAAGGGAATGAATTTTCAGCGGAACAAAGAAAGCAGGAGAGAGACGTAAGGTGTAGAGAGAGAGAGAGAAGGATCTCAGGAAGGGAATCATGGAGTGTAAGGAGTGGAGGAGCAGCGGCCTGACATCAAGCAGCCTTGCTGGTGAACAAATTTTGCCGGCCGGAGGTCGGGCGGCTCCAGCACTTAGCAACATCGTGAACCACAGAAGCACCTCGTCCTTCTCTTTTTTTCTTTCCACGGTCAACAAGCAAAGCCATTTGGTCCAAAAAAAAAAGAAAAAAAGATAGCGTTTGTGGAAGGAAATGCTTGCGCGGCCGTGGACGTCCGATTGTAGTCGACCGTATGACTCGAAGCATTTCGGATATATATTTGCGTGGTAGGTTTCATCAATAATAGTACAAGGCTCACCACGCCCGTCGCCCGCACGCCACATGGCCCGCCTCCCCGCCCGGTGCCACGACGGCCGTCTGATCACGCGAGTCCGATAGATCCGACCGTCCATTCTGATTTTACGCATAAAACGATTTTTTTTGCCTTGAATCTCAGGCATGTGGGTAGTCTGTCCGGTTGGTTATCGCCGCCCGCTCGCGAATTCGCCACCCCGGGTTCGAATCCCGCCCCACCCATTTTTCACTTTTTTCTCGGCTTCGCGCCGCTGCGCGCCATTGGCACGCTGTTGCCGCGCCTTCCCGCGCTCTTCCCCTCCCTCGCGCCCGCGGGCTGCGTGCCCATCTAGTATCATTACATTACAGCGTCATAGGCTTCACTTGGCTCGGGCAACTCGAAATCTACGTGCGCTCCACACACGACCTCGATCGGGCCGCTCCAGAAGCAGCTGACCGCCCAAACGCCTCCAGGCGTTTCTTGGGCCACGTCCACAAGACATGCAATGTCCCGCAGCCACGGTATGACCGGGGTATCCCCCACCAGCTCTACCGGATGATGCTCCGGAAAGGCACGAACAGCACCACGGCAGCGGCGTCTCCTCCTTGTGCCGCGAGGACAACGCCCCGTCACGGCGCTGGATGTCCGATCTACCAACGGACACTCCATCTCCGACAATGGATCCTCTCCTCCTGTCATCCCTGACAGCCGAAAAGCCCGCGATGCTTAAAGAAGATATCAAATGTAAGAACTATGGGGTACAACAACTAGCACCCCTACCTAGCGTGCCACTGTCGGTGTGTTTCAGCCTATAGGTTTTTCCAAGGACTAATCCAGTGTTCGACAGTGAGGGTTTGCGTATTTAGTTCGCCTCTCATTTCTCCTCACATCGGTGAACTAGGCAAGAACGCTCAAGAACACACCGGGATTACCTAGGTTCAGGCCCCCAAAGTGGGTAATAACTCTAGTCCTGCTTGAGTTCTTACTACTTGTGTATACTGTGGTTCGACTAAGAAACCTCTCCCCTTACAGATGCACCCCTAGCCTTATATACGCATAGAGGCTGGCTTGGGCAAAGGAAAAGGAAAAATACATTTGTTGGTCTTGTCATTATAACCATCATTCCTCCCGGCCTACCCACATTTGATAGTGCGACAAGTTGAATGGGACATGGCAGCCCACCTATTCCAAGCGCTTCACTGTTGCAGCGTAGCCTGTATGGATATAGTGTAGCTAACGCCACAAGCGAGACAGGGGCAATCATGCTGTCAGACGCCCCACACGCCATGTTAGAACTGTTTCGTCGCATTAAATGACCCGGAGATGGTGCATTCAGGAGGAATCCTTAACAAGGAAGCTTCCACGCACCTTCATCTTGTGCCTCTGACAGTGGGGCCCATGCGCCCTTCGTTCCACCTGCACCATAGTTCGCACGCCTGCTCGTCGGGTTACCATGTGTCCTGACCACCCGATGCCTGGGGCCTGTTCGCCCACTTGCTTGTCAGGCCGCCACACATCCTGATCGCCCGGTGCTAGGTGCCTGGTTTGCCCACTAGCTCGCCGGGCAACCACCTGGTAGTGGGGCTAGTACACTCTCCTGCTCAGGTTGGGTAACTTAAACTCCGCACGCTTTCCTTCTTAACCATTGCACAAATCCCACCTGACAATAGTGGAGAGGGCACCATAGTGTCGTACACACCGACACATGTATATGTTAAAAACGGTGGGTAAAACATATGCTAAAAGTTGTGGGTAAAACATAGTTATGTCATATCTACGTATAACACCATGACTTGATCACACACCAATCTTTTGTAGCATTATATGTTCTGCGAATATGTATTTGCATAGCAACTTGCATAGCCATGCTTAGAGTAAACAATGTAAAGGTAATAGATGGAGCTAGTCCATAGGTCACCACACGACTTCGGTTGTAAATCATCTATTATTTTAATTAGATTGTGCTAATGTTGGATTAGTGTGTGTGCTGAGTTGAACTTGAGCGGGTGATAAGGCAATAATGAGAGGATAGATCCAATTCGATGGCCTCGTTACAAAAGACATTAAGTTCGATAGCCTTTACTCATATGATATCCGAGCACACGAATTCCTGATCTCGGTGACATTCTTCGTATTTTCCCTATTTAATATTGATTTTCCCTATTTTCCACAAGTGCTTTGCCCTTTTTATCTCTATCTTCTTTCTCGCACCCACCATGCCTCCTCCAGCTCCCACCATGCCGCCACCATCGGAGCCTCCACATCGTCCCTGCGACATGGCACGGGTGGTGGAACAGCCAGCGGCAGGCGGCATGGCCATGGGCCCGGCCTTCTCACGGCCATGCATACACATGCACACACATGCAAAACCACGCACACGCACATGCACGCGCATGCACACAGGCACAACCGTCCTGCCTCCTGGACCGCCGTCCGCCGCCGTCCCATGGGCAACGGCATGGCGGCGTCAGGAGCGGCGACGGCAGCGGGCGGCCAACGCTGGAGGGGAGAGGCAAAATTGTCCATCCATGATGGAAAAATAGAATAAATTAGGAAAAATATCATCGAGATCGGAAATTCGCATATCCGGTGTCATACGAGTCAAGACTATCGAATTTAATTTCATTTGGAACGAGTTCGTCGAATTGGGTGTCAAACAGGCCATTCCCCCTTGGTTAAATGGCATGCATGCTGCCCTTATGTTTGGTTTAATTATAATAAAACTTTGTCTATGTTACTTGATGTTCCGCTACACTACTCTGATGTTGTTAAACTTGTTATATGTGAAAGGATCTACTTGTTCCAGAGGGGGTGAGTAGGCAAGTTTAAAATTTTCATCCAAGTTTGGTTTTTTATCAAATTTGTGACCCTGATTAACAAAGGTAACCTATTCTGACCGATAAAACAAAGTAACTGAATGCTAAATTAAATTTAATAAAGTAAATTGCATAGAATAAAAGGTGACAAGAAGGATTTTATTTCCGATGTTCGAAGCTTCCTGCTACTCCTTGTTGAGGCAAGTCCTTGCTCCTCACAAGAATTGGCTCTCGCTCAAGCCTAGTACCTCCATCCGCTAATGGCAATTCTTCACCACTCTGGCAAGACACCATCATGAGAGCTTCCACACATGCGAAAGCAAACTCATCAAGATCACCACTACCACAGTCGTAAAGGGATATAAGATTCCAAGAGTAATAAGCTCTATAGTTTCTCCACCATAGATCAACAACTCTCTTCACTCATTAGACTAGTTTGGAGCTCAAATTCTAACTATGCAAAACCAAGAATTTTGAAATATATGAATGTGGCAGTAGGTTCAAGACTCTCCTTAACTGTGGGATGTATGCAATTGAACTTTGGGCAAAGAAACACCGAGAAATAGCCAAAATTGAACTTATATAGGCCAAATTCAAGCCTAGTAGCCGTTAGGACACCTACTAGCCATTGGAAAAACAAAAAACAGAAGCTTCTGAATTGCTACAGAGATTTTGCCGACAACCAAAAATAGAAATAAAGCCAAAGAAACATAAGCATGTGTGCATGGACCTGTTCGGCATGATAAATGACTTGCGCTGGATTGGTCCGGCGTGAATCGTGAATTTTTGTGCGTTGTTCAGCGAAAAGGGGGAAGAGACCGTGAAACAAAGGATATGTGCGTCGAACGGGTCCCCGAACCTAAAGTAAACATAGGGAAAAAGGATGGGCACACGCCGGGCTGTTCCGACATGACTATAGATTTCAAGGCTACGAGCGCCGAACTGGTCTGGTATAGTATAGACACCACGATGGACTTGCTTTGTCGTACAGATGCGAACCACAAGATCTCATCGAACTAAGAGAAGGGAAATAAGGTTATGTCCACCTTGTATGGGTAAATGTCTGGTTATGAAAACTAATACTTAGCTTAGAGAATGATTTTCTCCAAACTATTCTAGAGAGAAGAATCCTACTCTAGGATAGAAAAGAAATAAAAACCCCTCTTGATAGTACAATTATCAAGAAAAAAAAGAACCTAGATAATGGCTTGAATCAACTCCTACGCCAAATAAGCTAGCAAAGAATTTCCTTAGTTTGTCTTGAAAGCTCGATGACGTGCAGAAGAAGGTGCCCCAAAGTGAGCCTATGGTGCTTAGAAGAGCCGATTAAAACCCTTACTTGTTCATCAACACCAAAACTACACATCAGAAAATAAGATAGAATAATCTTGAAATTGAGGGTGGGGGAGGGGGCACATGCTTACAGTATGGACACCGTCCGCACTGATTTGCCATATGTAATTTATGTCTTGTATTGGTATGTGTTGTGCTAACAATCATTGTGAGCGTATGTGTGTAATGGTACTTAATCTCGGGAGCTATCATCGGACACATATCCGGACGCCCAGGTTTACCATCGCTTCAATTGAGCATGCTCACTTAGTTGCTAAATGATAGTTAGCGGGCAATCTCTGCATTGAACCAAACGTGAATTTTAGAGGGTCTTCATGCTTTTGGCTGAATAAATAAAATTTTTGACACAATTTTAATTACTTGCTACCCATTTCCAAACTCAAATTATAAAACATTTGAACATTTTTTACTCATATTTTTTCGATTGATTAATTCATCGAAAAGAACTCATTTCTCTACTTGGTCAATGGTGAGTTTTATTATAAATATCTTATATAATAGGAACAGTAGTGATCTCTCGTCACCGGAAGTTCCATAGATTTCCATGATCGTGACTTTGATCGCTATGCCATTAATATTTTTTACTATGTTGATCGTGATGCGGAATTTTCATTAAGTGTAGCCATGGTAATTTACTTGACTAGCAACAATAATGTTAATAGTCTTTTTTATTCATAGAACTTTAAAAACATGATAATAACAAGATTTCTATTATTTTGCTTCATCCATTGTGACCATGGTAATTTACAATGACTTGACCTTATATTAAGGATCTTTTAGCCTCTTTGATTCAAAGGGGAAAAAACAAGGGAAAAATTGTTAATGTAGTGCAATATCACATTTGTCACTTATAACTGGGCTTTTTGAATTTTCATCACTTTTCAATATTTCATTTTAGTTTTTTCACTGCCATCATTTTAAGCCCTTTGACGATCGGTTTGACCGTTAAATGACCCTTTTGCCCATAGTTTGACTAGTAATTAATAAATCAAGAAAATTATAGAGAGCTTAGAAAAATATGAGAAAAGATCTAAAATACATAAAAAAAACTAATCTAAGTATGAAGTAGAATCAAGGTTTTAAATAATCTATTAATAGACTTATTTGTATTAAATAAATAAATTTCAAAGAAACTTTTAAATTTATTACTTAGATTCTTCTAAATTTTAAAAAAATATTTTCCTCATTTTTATCTAAGCTCTATAATTTTCAGAATTTATTTCTTATTAGTCAAACTAGGGGCAAAAATGTCATTTAATGGTCAAACTAAGGGTCAAAGAATTGAAACTGATGGTGGCAAAACAAAATTAAACATTAAAAAGGGGTGGAAACCTCAATATTTTCAAGTATACGATAGCAAATGTGATATTGCACAACTTTATTTTGGCATAAACAATTTTTCCAAAAAAACAAAGGAATCCGATCGATCGAAAAAATTCTATGTCTATATTTTCCTTTATTGTTGAAAAATAATCTAGTTTGTAGGATCGGTATAAACGACTTTCATAGGACAAGAATCTTTTCCTTTATTGTTGTAAAATTATGACATGAATTCTAACATCATGTTTGGAATTCCTTAAGAGCTCCAATATACAACTTCTCTCTTTCAATCCATGTTGTCAATGAATATGTAAATCAAATATTTATGCATATTTTCTACGTGAATCAATTGTCGTTTGGTTTTCGTCGGGATTCAATGTGTCATGACATTCAAACTATGTTTTCTATTACAGAACTATTACTATAATTAGAAAATCATATGAATCAAATTGGCAATAGGACCTTTAGGCACTCTTTGGTTCACGGTTCTGGTCCGGTTTAGGTTCGGTTTGTAAATTGTCATTTTTTATACAGACCATTTAATTACTGCAATATTTTGTAATAGTTTTTTTTAGGTTTTGTGGGGTTTTCTCAAACATCTCAAAAGAATTAAATGGTTTTTTTTACCTTTTCCGAGTCTATTTAAAGGCCATCAACTTTTCCAGCTACACCGCGACTCAAAGAGGACCTTAAACTACCTATAAGCACACACATTTTGTCTCTGCCTCTCTTCTATTTAGTAGCAGATCGACTCTAATTATTATGCACCTTTTAGAAATTGGCTCTAACAAAATAATGCATTAATCGATGCTCATGAATAGTCGGTCCAATGGGTTCAAGCTTAGAGGCAATGTTGCTCTGACTATTGTGGGAAGAGTACTAAGAATAAAGTAGAAATGGGTACCATGTTAGAAGCAATATTGCTATTGATTAGCCCTAAGTAGAACCGACGGGACCATGTATAATGATTGAGACAACAGTTTTTTTTTCTTCTAATTATCGATGTTACAGTTGGTGTCGAATATATGTACAAGTAGTTTATATGGACTCTGTGTTGTAATTGTAATAGCCAGAGAGGTATGTGTTATTGTTGTCGTATTACATGCTCTAACAACTAATTATAGCCGGCTAATGATAGAAGATGGAGTAGACAGCGAAATTGCCTTTGCTTTGTGAGACACGGCGTCGGTCCCGCTAAGGAAAAAAAAAGCACTAATCAACAACTCCCCGTGACAGAGACGACGAGTAGTCCCAGCTTGTGATCCATATACCTCCAAATGGTAGCTAGTAAGGCAGCACGAACGTACGATCTAAAACAAAGTACTCCGTAGCAATTAGCATGCATAGTGCAAGTAGTTTTGGAGTTTGGCTACTCACGATGCAGAGCGTGCGGATGAGGTCGTCGGGGCACGCGTCGGGGTCCTCCGCCTGCACGGCCAGCAGCGCGCCGATCATGGTGTGCCGGCGGCCGCTGCCTCCGCCCTCCCTCTGCTCGTCGATGAGCCCCTGCAGGAACCTGGTGCGGCTCTCGCGCAGCCGCCACAGCCGCCGCCCCACCCCGCCCACGTCCACCCACCGCACCGCCGCCGGGAGGAAGTCCCACGCCGTCGTCGCGCCGCTCACCGCCATCGTCTCCTCCACCATCTCCCTGAACCACCGCGCCTCCTCGCTCACCTCCGCCCCGCCGCCGCCGTAGTAGCTCCTCTCGCAGATCATCCCCATCAGCACGTTCATCAGCAGCTCGAACAGCGCCGGCCTGAGCTCCACCATGCTGCCGCGCGAGCCCGCCGACGTGGAGGCCACGCAGAGGCGGCGCGCGGTGACGCGCGCCTCGCGGGCGGTGACGGCGGCGAAGCCCTGCACGCGGCGCGTCGACATGATCTCAGTGACGGCGATGCGGCGGACGTGGCGCCAGTAGGGCCCGTAGCTGGCGGTGCCCATGGTGGAGCAGCCGTAGGAGAGGATCTCGGCGGTGGGCAGGCGCGGGCGGTTGGCGAAGGTGACGTCGTGCGCGCCGAGGCACTCCGCCGCCCCCGCCGCCGACGAGACGACGGCAACGAGGCGGGAGCCCAAGCGGAGGAGGAGGACGGGGCCGTGGCGGGCGGCGAGGCGGGCCAGGGTGCGGTGCAGCGGCTTCCTGAAGAGGTGGAGGTGGCCAATAAGGGGCAGCGCCGCGGGCCCCGGCGGCAGGCGCCGGCGAGGCCTTCGTCGGCGGGCCAGTATCACCAAGGCTGCCGCAAGCAAGAGCAGCGTGAGGACGGTGGCGGTGCTCATCATCACTTGATTACTTCGCTCCGGCCTCCGGGTGATAGAGGAGAGAAAAATAATGGCGAGGATTTTGCCTCGTGTTGTACCGTTATGTGGCCTTGGTGGTGCAAGCTACTAATTCATGTTACCAGCAACTAGTAGGTATAACACTCCATGGGAGCACATACACACCGGCGCAGCACAAACAGTCAAATACTGCACCAGGCTAAGCAAGATGCAAGCCATGCATGCTAACCACAATCCAAATAAGATTGAAAACAGATACAGACAGTGGCACTCTTACTACATAGCAAGACAAAAGTTCAGGCATCCATTCCGGAGTGCCATACATCACAATTGTAACCCAAGCCTAAATGTCTCGTCTCAAATTGGCACACACTAAGCATGCCAGCGACCATTTAATCTGTTGGGTCATGATCAACTCGAACTTTCCCTCAAACTTAAAAAAAATTTCAAAAAAAAACTCCAAAGTTTTTAAATGGAAATTCAATCATTCGTCGTCCTCTTCTCTTCCGTTCTAGTCTAGCCAGGCCCATGCAAACAACCAAGGATGACGTCGGCACCGGCAACCACCACTGCTCCTACGACAATGGCCCCATAGTAGCGGTCGCGCTGCCCACGCACAATATGGCTCTGAAAACCCGCTAAGGGGACCAAAGGGGTGAATGGGAGCCTTGAAGATTTTTCTTCGGACCGGTGCTTTTCGAACTCACCCACCTTTCAAAATTCAAACACCATGACAACTGTATACCCCAAGTTTGTATTGTTGAGACCCATGCAAATATGAAGAGTTTTTTTAATAAAAATCCTAGTTGTGAAGTGTCCAAACAAAAGGGAATCAATTCACAACAGAAATCGGGATCAGTGTCGACGGCTACAAAGGCCTAAATACCGACGACACAGAACTATGTCGGCAGCCACTGCTCCACCGACGTAGATTCGACGACACAATCTATTTTGTCGATGGCCCCGACGACAACGCCGCATTCGGCATGCCCCTTGGGTTAGGGTTGTGTCGGTGGCTTTATGGGTCATCGACACAAGCACCCCCAAACGACACACGCGGGGTGACGACGCTCTGACGGGTGGGCCCCAAAGAAAGAACACTGGACAAGCACATGGTAGAACAATGTCAACGGCTTCTGCATATGCCGCCGACACAGGTCCAGCAAGATAACCAGCCTAGTTTGGCTTGCTTGGTTGTTATTTGTATCGGCACCCTTGGCAGTAGCCGTCGACACACATGCCACCTATGTGGGCACCCTTGGCAGTAGCCGCCAACACTGGCAGGGTAAGGTGGCTGGCCTGGGCGCACCTGGATGGGAGCAGTGTGGTCAGCCGTGGACAAGGTCGACGACATAGATAATATTTCAATAATAAAAACTGCTGGTATCTTTTAAAAAGGTCAACTTCAGCCTGCGAAAAAACCCAATTCACAACATAATACATTTTTGAATTCATCTGGCCACATCCACACATAATTAGGTGCTCGATTCCACATTTTCGAGCACATTATTGAGACCCATGTGGTGGGTGCCCTTGTGTAGTGATGAATATATGTGACGGTTTGAATTTGATGTGATTTTGAAGTGCTTTGAGTTGCATTTGTGAAACGGACACGAGTTGAGTGTCTGGCGGACGGTGTTCGGTGGTGTTCTGTCTGCGCTGTCTTGAGCGTGAGCGAACGGTGTTCGGTTAGTGGTGTCAAGGTGACACGTGTTCATCGTTGTATGCTTATGTTGATGTGGAGCTTCGGTTTGGTTGATCTCGTGTGGATCTAACCTTACAGGAGAGGTAAGGTATATGGTTTTGGTATGTGTTCACCTCAGTGATGCAGGTATCGGCAGGTAAGTGGCTGAAGCTTTGCGGCGACCGCTAGAGGCTGGTGCGTCCGAAGGCGTGCAGGCGACCAGGTTCGATGACCTAGCGGTCACATGAGGTGGTGTACTCGAGAAGCTTAGCCATGGCAAGGGATTCGAGGCAACTGGAGGCTGTGGCGTCGGTAACCATGGTGGCGAAGCTGGTCAGTCCGATGGGCCCAGGCATGGGCTGGCGACCGAGGAAATTGCACGGATGCTTCGAGGTGAAGGGATTGTTGGAGGCGGTTGGCTTTCGCTCGAAGATTCGGGCATGGTTAGGTTCTGGGTTAGCCTATATCAAAACCCTGGTTAGGTTCTGGGTTATCTGGTGGTAAAACCCTGTTCGGTTATTGGTTATCCGGTGTATGAGAAACCCTGTCAGGTTCTGGGTTAGCTCGTAGAGAACCCTGGTTTGGTTCTGGTTTATCCAGTGTGGTTAAAACCTTGGAGGTTACGGGTTAGCCTCTGCGAGAAAACCTGGGTGCGGCCCTACGTGGCTCGGTACCGGATATTCCCGGGATGCTGGAATTTTTGGGGGAATATGCTCTAGGGTGTCTATATAAGGAGAGGGGGTGTATGCTTAGGGGTCAAGTCATTAATCCACCACTATTTAGCCCTATGTGAGACAGGTGTGGAGGACAAAAATATTAAGAAATAAAATACCAAAAATACTTTCTCAAATATTTGTGTCTTTATTTCATTTTGTGCTTATCCGATTGAGAGAGAAATGATAGAGGAAAAGGGAAAAAAAAAAAAGGGAAAGTGAGGGGCGGCTAGGATTCCTCCTCCCAGCCGCCACCCCTCCCATGGCAGCCGTCGGCCATGTCCAGATTCAAGAGAGGGAGACGAATCTTGAGATAGAGAGAGAGAGAGAGAGAGCTGCTATGAGGGAGACCACATGAGAGAGAGTGGGCGGCTAGGGTTCCACCTCCCAGCTGCTGGCCATGGTTAGAGTGACAGAGAGTGAGATTCAAAGAGGGAGGAATCCATCCATGGGACATCAAGGAGGAGGCGCGCCGGCTTCTGAACGGCAGCAAGGCGGTGGCAGCACTAGGCAGTCTCTGCGGCGATCCGATGCGGCAGCCCTGCCACTGGACATGGCAGCAGCGCGAGGGCGAGGGGTGCCCGGTGAGCGGCGTGCTATGGCTGCGCCAGCCGGCGACGACTTCAGGCGGCGGCCAGCCATGGCCATGGATGGAGCCGACCCTGCGCAGCGCTAGGGCGTGGCAGCCCAGTAGCCACGGTGCGGCGCGCCGGCCAGCAAGGCCGCGCTGGCCAGAGGAGGTAGCCTCACCACGGCAGAGGTGCGGCGGCAGCTCTTGCCGTATTTGGTGATTTTGGTCGATGAAAGGTGCAGCGGTGGCCGACCTCGACCATGGGCAGCACCGGCCTGATGGTGTCGTCGTGCTCCGGGTGATGGTGGTCCTGGACCATGGAAGGCGGCAGTTGTGAGATCTCCGGGAGCATCTAGACAGCAGCGAGGAGAAGGTGTGCATCCCATAGCGACCCCGGGAGGTTCCTATTCGGCGGCACCCTGACGATTTGGGAAAGGGAGCGTTGGAGTGCAGCATGGCGGCGCCGGTGAAGGGGCGGCACGGCAGGAGGCCGGGCGCGCTCAGCACTGCAGCCTAGGAGATGGCGACATCCAACGTCCTAGGAGATGGCGACGTCGGCTTGTTTCAACTAGGTGAGGCGCCGGTCGAGGTAAGCGTCAAGGTTGGCTCGTCCTGCCTAGGCTCCAATGGAGGACGACCGATGTAGAGGTCGACGATGCCTTGAGGACAGAGATGATGGTGCTGTGATCTGTTGTGCACCCCATGTGTTCGACCTTAGTTCCAAGAGATAACCTAGCCCCTTGTTTTAGCCATGTTTGCCAAATGTGCCTAGTGTTCGATGTCCTGTCCAGAAGGTTCTAGGGGTGATTGTAATCAAAAAGAGAATGTATTGGGCGTCACTGATTCCGGTCCTTCATACATACACACTCACATTATTCCAAAATACAAAATCATCGATAAATAGGAATCAAACTCACTTGAACCTTCACATATAGGCACAATTAACTATAAAATAAGTTCAGAAGTCTATAGCATAGACATATAGATCACAAAGTTACAAACATAAAAGTCTAATGCTACAAAGTCACACAAGGTCACATATAGGCCAGTCACATGCATGTACATAACATCTATGGGTTTTATAAACCACCACCGAGGCCAAGATCAGGATCAAAACAAGTTTGTCACGAATTGTTCGAATGGAGACAACCTTGTGGTACTGTCGTCACCTCCCTACGAAGCAATAATCGCAGACGCAGGCGTAGCCAATCCGGACATATGCAAGGGTGGAGGAAACCACAAATTTCAAAAACTTTATGCATTTGTGTATTGTTATGAATATGTTGTGCAAAACCAGAGAAAATGCATTACCTCTGTAAAAACAGCGTGAGAAGGTGGAAACTGGACCATAGGGAACCGATGCGGCGGCACGAACGGGGGGAGAGTGCTGGCCTGTGTCGTCGAGGCCCCCATCGTCGGCGTGAAGGCGAGCGACAGCGTAGAAGGCAATTGTGCCTGGATGGAGGACCCCACCCCCCAATAACACCTGAGGATATATTATCTTAGCATCTAAAACCTGGAAGGACAACCTAGCTAGCTACGTATACGATCTTAGTTACCTTTTGCATATACTGCACAATGTACACGTTCTTAATTACCAATGGTTGCATGAACAAGTCTAAATTTTTTACGGGAGACTAAGGCCCAGGGATGATATCACAAAGGAATATATACTCTTATTTCAGGAAAAGTTGAGGCGGCAGGTTGTATGGGATATGAAATACCGGCCAACATGTGTATGGATGCGAGGTCATATTGAATGGCGTGAACCCGTCGGTGGAGAGCCCGATGCGGACATTTCTGTGCTCAGCTCCGAACTCAGTGTGTAGCTAGTCAAAATGCCTCTAGGCTTGTGCATCTGATGGATGAATTATTACATCCTCTTTTCTACATTTTCCTCTTTGTGCTACCTCATGTGCCTAGCCGTGAACTTGGACATGTACAAACGTTGCAGGCGTTGAGAGATCGGAAAGAAATGAAAGGTTTTCTGGGCCACCGTCCTCTATCTCTTTACACCATTTCTTTAACTTCCACGTACTGACTTTCACCGCAATGCTTACAATGAGTCAGCCCTTAATTGGCCTTCTGGTAAAGCATGTTGAACTTTGGAAAATAGTATATCCTCTCGCATGGAATGCCTAACACATTAATAAGTTTTTTCGACTCGTACAAATTTGGTGTCATCCTGTGTCTAGTCAGAAGTAGGCTATCCAGCAATTTGCAAAGGTCGTTGAAGCAATTGACGGAGAGGTTGTGTTTGGTCTTCATTTCCATTATACGCGACACCGTCGAGAGCACGGTCACATCGGTATGCCCATGCAGCGGCTTCTTGGCAGAATAAAGAAGCTTCTCAGATTGCTAGGCAAGTGGATCTGACTCTTCCTTGGGGGAGAGATCGTAAGCCCTACCCACATTATCCGTGAGCTTGTCCAATCTGTCGACCTCGACTTCGTCCTAGCCCTCCCCAAAATCCACAGGGCTACACACCGGCGCCGGACACTTCCTCTCACCACAATGTACCAACTCAAAATAGTTTGGTTTGAATCCATGCCTATAAAGATGCTCGCTAATATCTGTCTTGGGATCTTTTCTCGGTGTCCAAGCACGCAGCGCAGGGGCAACGCACGAGCGGTGTGTTAGGGTTAGTGAATATTCAAAAAGCATCTTACACGAATGCGTCAACCTTGTTTAACCACTCGTCCGTGTGCCGCCCAGACTTTACCATCCACCGTACATTCACCATCGATCTTCCATCGCTTACTATGAAGCGTTCATGCATACATTCAAAGTTCAGTTTTAGACGGTTTAAACCTAACTATATAGGACGGCTTAAGAACCAACGGATGTGTGTCTGAGTCGGTAGTCGCGGCACGAGGGTGCACGAGTCGCAATTCTGGCAGCATAACCCCGCAGTCCCCCAGTGCAACGACAGGTACAGCGTACCGCTTATGTTATGCATCAAGAGAACGACAGGGTTATGCCACCGGAATTCCAACCCATACACCTTGTGGCCACGACCACCGTACTCAAACGCACATCCGTATGCTATACAGAACATAGATAGCTCGGGAGCATAACACTTTTCATAATGGAACACAACGGATCACCGTTTGTGTTCCTTGTGAAAATATGGAGAGCCCCCGAAGGTTTAACAATGTCCCCGTTTAGGTTACAACTTCATAATTAAGTTGAACAACAAATATCTTCTCACTAATTATAATATCCTAATTAATTAGAACTACTAATGTCGTCAGCCAACAAAGTATCGATGATATAGCTACCACATTAAAAGAATAGAGACATGAGAGCTAGGGTATACCTGTGGTGGCCGGGGGGAGGAGGCGGTGGCAATGGCAGCGCGCGGGAGCGGAGGCAGCGAGGCGGCGGCTGAGGCGGCGTACGGGGACAGTGGTATATGCAGCGTGCGGGGATGAGCCCGTGGGCTAAGTCTAAGGACTTAGCACACGGACCACTTATTTTTGAATAGGGAGCCTATGTCGGCAACTAAATGCGCTGACACAGCTCAAAAAGCCGCTAACACTAAGAGGGTAACGGTTACCATATTGAGCCTGGCTCAAAAGTTATTCGCACAACCTTGTGTCGGCGGCTAGGATAGAAGCCGTCGACACTAAGGTAGCTAAGTCGGCAGCCCATACATAGCCAACGACACTAAAGCATCTATGTTGGCGGCCCATACGTAAGCCATTAACACTAACCGCCCATACCCAGGGCCCCCGACCCTTTTCGGGCCACGCACAGATCGATCCAAGGCATTCCTATGTGCAAACTAAAGTTCTAGGGCATGCACAACCCATTACAAGTTATTCCACGGGATTGTATTGCTCTGCGTTGCACTTTCGATACGAGCTCCTTTGTAACCTCGACGTGCCTCGTACAAAACTGATACAATGTCTAGGTTTCAAAGGAACTTGTACCGGAAGTGCAACACATGTGATACAACCCTGTGGAATGACTTAAGATGGGTTGTGCATTCCCAGTAACCATAGATTGCAGATAGCAATGCCTCGGATCGAGCTGTGCATGACCTTGAAAGCATTGGTGCACCGAGGGTCTGTGTTGTCGGCTTAGCTACAGGCCGCCGACACAGATAGGCCTGTGTCGATGGCCTCAGCTACTGCCGCCGACACAGATATGGTCTACCCCTCCTGTGTGAACTCCCTGGTTGGCCCCACATGGCAGAGACGTCCTTCTGTTTGCCATGCGGGACCAACCTGAACTCCTTCCTTCTAGGGCGTCAAGCCATCGTCAAAGGGGCCACAGTGTGGTCGACTGGAGTTAGGTCGACGACATAGACTATTTGGCGAGCTTACAAATTTAAATTTTTAGATGTGCGTAGAAGTGAATGTGGCATGGGTCGGCGGTCTTATTATGGCCGATCACACATCTCGTCGGGAAGCAATGTGTCGAAAGCTTCTTCGTACGCCGCCAACATTGCCCTGTCACTTGGATTTTGGCCGCCGACATAGATTTTCTAGTCGCCAATACTGATGTTGTTTCCTGTTGTGATTCAAACCAAGCTTTAATAAAAAGGGTCAAGACAAATCACTAAATCCACTTTCTACATAATTTGTGCTCACTTAAAGCAGGGAGATAGTGGTTTTCTAGTGCTCTAAATTTTAGGGAATTTTTCTCCCTATTGATCAATGAGCATTGAATCTGTCCACCATAAATCTTCTCAAAAATCCTTGCGCACAAATCATTAAAATTTAAACACTATAGTATATCATAGATCTCATCCAAAAAAATTGTGGCTCGGTTTTCACCTCACTGCACCCCAAACGAAGAATCTGCATGTCTTCAATTTTTTGTGTTGATAGATATGGAAGTCATGGGACTTCTCCAAGTGGAAGCACGTAAGAATGATTTTTGTAATTGTTCTAAAAATCAAATATTGGATAGGAAAAAGTCTATATTATACCCCGAACTATTATCCTTCGTCTACAAACCCCACTGAAGTACGAAACCCAGTATTATGCTTCCTAAAACCAGGAAAAAGGTGCAAATAACACCCCGCATTGGTTTTCAAAGTGGTTTTGCCGACGTGGTGGCTGAGGTGGCAATTTAGTTAAAAAATAAATACAAATAAATTTTCGTAATGATGGGACCCAATTGTCATCCCCTCTCACTCTCTCTTCCCTTTTGTTCTTCTCTCTCCCCTATCTCTCTCTCTCCTGCCTCACTCTCTCCCCTTCCTGACTCCCTGCTGCGTCCTTCCCTCTGCCGCACCGGCACCTCCTCGTTGTTGCTCCCTCTCCACCTCCCTCCCCACGCAGCCGCAGTATCCCTTCCTCCCAGTGCCACGGCTGCTTCCACTCCCCATCCCTCCCCGCGCTGCCCCTCCCTCCCTACGTGGCCGTTTCTCCCCCTCCCTCTCCTCGCCACCCCTCCCACCGCCGCTGCTCCCCTCCTTCCCAGCACCGCCCTCCCTCCTCCCAGTCCCCCTCCCTCCTATTGCCACCGCCTTTCCCGCCACGATTGGACACGCCGGCGAGGACTGGAGTGACCGGCTACGGCGGGAGGGGAGGACGTGGAAGAGCAGCGATTGGACACGCCAACAGCGATTAAAGCGACCGACCACGGCGGCAGCGCCGGCGATGGCAACGCCGCCGGTGACGAGGACGCGTCGTGGCATGCGCCTTCAAGGTAGAGACATGAGGACAGAGAGACAAAATAAGATATGAAAGGAGAGCGAATGACAGGTGGGACCACAGCGGTACCTATGCCACATGCGATGACACCATGGCTAATTGAACCAGGTGGACAACCAAGTGGCAAAACCAACCTCAAAAACGTCCTCAGGGGGTTATTTGCATCTTTCTTCTGGTTTTCCGGGATAGAATACCTAGTTTTTTAGTTCAGGGGGTTAAGTAGACGGACTGCAGTAGTTCAGGGTATAAAATAGACTTTTTTCTATTGGCTGATGCACGAAGAACAAGTTACAAATTTTTAACTAGTGGAAAAACTTGATATCTAGCCTATCCTAGGTTGCAAAGATGGTGTAAAGCACATAAGCAATCTAAAGGCATCATGGATCAGAAGCATGGAGAAGGAGAGGAGACAAATAAAATAGTTGAAACTAAAACCAACAAAGCAAGAAGAACAAAACATATGACCTAGCAAGAACGAGTCATGAACTTGAATAATGAAGGTTTCATTGCATAGATATTTGGGAGATTACAATCCGCTCTCATGACCACAAGCACTCGCAGGTGTCACCCTCTCTCTCCCACACGCCCTTCTCGCAAATATGAAATTTCTAGCTCAAGGGGTGAGGAGGAGGTGCTCCTCTCTCTCTCTCTCTCTCTCTCTCTCTCTCTCTCTCTCTCTCTCTCTCTCTATTTATAGCCTCAGAGGTGAGAACCCCCAAACCCTAGGGGTTGCCTCCACCCTTAATATGCGTATCAATGGAGTACAACACACACACTAACTCACTCCAGACAAGAAATATCCGCGCCATATTCCTCCGGAAGAATCCTCGCAGTATCCTCGTCGCCAGCCCAAACATGGGTCCACCAGTCAATCCCGCTTTGCCACAAGTGACGGGCGCCCAGCCTCTAGATGTCTCGGATCCTTGCCGCAGCGAACCTTCACGTCCACGGCATCTCTTGTGACCGCCAGGTACCGAATCTGGTCGCCTGCACATCCCCGGAAGCCCAAACCTCTAGTTTGCATCCGCGAAACAGCATCAGCCACGTACCCACCGGCACCTGCATCACAGACATGAGTCCAAACCAAACACTTACCTTCCCATGCAAGGTTATGTTAACAAAACATTATTACCATAAAAAATCCACGCACAAAAGGATCATTAGAATGCAATTAATCACACAATCAGCCGTCACCACTGAATACTGTCTCAAATTTCGCACTCATTTCAACAAATGCTCTATCAAAATGCTTCAAAATCTTATCAAAAAATCGCACCGTCACATATATTAATCACAACACCAGGATACGCTGCACATGGATCTCAACAGGCTCAACTTGGCTTCTTCACAGCAGACACACTACGGCTACTATGGGCCAACGAGGTCGAATGCAGGAAACGGCAGTGGTTATCGGTGGGACCATCCTCAACGAGTCACCGACTCGTTCAGACAATGGGGCTGAGGATAGGAATGGATCACCTTTTGTCAAAAAAATGAAACTTTTTTTTTTTTGCACAAACGCATTTGAAGGATAGAGGGAGCTGAGCACAAATCTCAAAGCAAATCGTGTATAGATGCTTACACAAGTGCAAAATTGCTCTACCTTAGCCCCAGCCTTCTAGCACGAGTACACCACAACAGGTGTCCCAGTAGAGTCGTGGAAAATACCTGTAGGGATACCCAAATTCTAACAATAAATAATAGAAATTAGCTCTACCGAAGATGCAATAAGTGATTTAAGAATTGTTTCATCATCCACACTTTATTTCTTAAAATATTAAACAAAATGAGATTACAATACCATAATGTGTTATAATTTACAATCCTATCTATTAGTGCTTGAGTGTAGGGAAGACGTAGAAGTCTTGGCCAAATAGATCCATTTCTTTCTCGGTAATTTTTAAATCTGCAACAAAATTTGGATCTGTTCATTTAAAATGAACGGTTCCCGAATATAAGGGTAAGTACATCAATCGTAATTACAGGTTCCAATAGGAAATTTAATGATAACTACATGCAGTTAATATCAAATAAAGGTGTAGGCTAAAATTAAGGAATTTTAAAGCAATTTTATAATTTTAAGATCCTACATTATTTTAACTAGATTTTTTTAAATAATATGAGATATTTTTAATAAATACTATATATCCTTTCCTCCCTTCCTTATCCCATATTGTTTTAGATGTCTTTTCTAAAAAGACATGAGTTATATGAATAGAAGAGGCATTATCCAATTGACACATCTTATATCCGAAGTGGGGTTCATCGATGCATTTGTTATCAACTTTGTAAAATCTATCTTGCTTTACCCATATAACAACTTCTTATATTGATGGATGAAAATGTATATTTCAATTCAATATGACCCAACATTTTGTAATGTACTGCACACCGCGCAGATATTGAGAAAATAAACTCAATAAAGCTGAGCTCTCCAGTCCGCACAATCACCACGGTAACCTTCCTAGTGACTCACTTGCTCAACCATTACGGAAAACCACGCAAGCATTGCAACAAACCTAAGGCAATGTCTCGTCCACAAAGTCATATGGTAATCTTGCGAATGACTTGTCCCTATATCTTTTCATTTTCCTTGTTGCTCATTTTCATATCAATAAGTCGCTTTATCATATGAATAATGGTTCTAACCTACCTTCTGAAATACACATATTTAGATTTCTTATGCTTGGGTAGTGTATAGTCTAATGATTTTCAGGAGGGCTTTTGGTAGTTAAGCTTACACTATCTACTATACATAAAGTAATAATTTTTATAATTCAAATAAGAGCACTTTCAAAAGTAAATAGCTAAAAAGTAATGCACAATTTTAATAAATAAGACGGAATAGCAAATTTATCAAAGGATAAGAAACCTGTCTTCTTCATTGATCGGTTCGTATTCAATTGAATTTTCCAGATAGTCTCGGAAGCGTTAAATTCGATGACTAATCAAAAAGTTGAATAGGAATGCATGGAACAAGTCTGCAAGAAAATTAATGATTTTTCGATAAGATATTAGGGCTAACTAGGATGATGATTGACTGTACGATTTTGATATTAAAATAATTATTCTTTTGTGAAAACATAATTTATTTATACTATGAATGGTGTGATTTTTATAATTTTATAAAATATTTCGTCACCGTTTAGGTTTTATGAATTCTTTGCAGAGTTTTCGAATGATTTTCTTATTTAAATAAATCTGGATAGTATTTTTAGATATTATAAAAGAAAAAATTAAGATGGATTTTAGACTAGAGCTTTGGCCCATTCGGTTTGCTTGGACGAAGGGATGCCAGGTGAAGTTGCGGCGTGCGTATCGGTTAACATGCAGCACCCACCAATCAGTGAGAGGGGATGGGTAAAAATGGTGAGATCGTCGATGATGTCATCGACGCCGACGAGCAATGGATGAAATAGGCATGTGTGTTAAAAAATTTTGAATTAAGGCGATGAAAAACGTGGAGGTGGCTTTGGCAAGGCTTGAGGGTGACGGAGGCGGCAAGATAGCGAGGTGGCGGCGGTGGTTTTCTCGGGTTACGACATCGGGGAAGTTCCGAGGATCGACAATCAGCCGGATAGCAACAACGTTGGAGGATGCGTGGTGCAGCAGGACAGTGGTTGCCGGAGTTGGAGATGAAGGCAGCGTTCGGATGGCTCGGGATAGTGGTGGGAGCAGAGGTGGGCGGTGGAAGGTGGCTAGGGGTGTCGGCGAGCCGAGGAGGTCCTATTGATAGGCGGGGGGTAAGCGATGATGGCTAGTGGCGTGTCCAACCAGGGGATTCTAACGGCAGCGAGAAATCCATGGTCTTCGGCGGTGATCTAGGGGCTGGGAAGCAGCGGATGAGGTCGGTGGCGTCGAGGTGATTTCGAAGAGGCCACAACTATGGCCAGGGGGCTTGGAAATGACGGTGGCAAGAGGAGTTCCAGTGGGTGGTGCGGCGGAGACGACGGCGCCAGAGGATTTAGGGGAGGTGGCACGAACGGGAAGAGGACAAAGCAGTGGACGCTGTTGGATTAGAAGTTGTGTGAACCATCGAATTTCTATGAAATGAAGGGGTATGGGAGGGGGTGACGTAGCCGACTAGTAGATGTTGGATTAACTTAGACAGATCATGGCCGTAAGTGGCTACTGAAAAAACCCTATGGGTTGGCGGCTGGATGTTGGGTCGGATGGGTTATGTGGGCTAGGTGGCAGGAAATTGGAGACACATTGGAAGCGTATTTTCAGATACGAAGGCGAATTTCTAGGATTTCTGAAAATTGAAAGGAAGTTTATGAATTTAGGGATGAATTCCTGAGAATGGTTTTAAACTTTAAAATTCATAGAAAATTGTAGGTTGCTCTCAAAAATGTGAGATAAGATTCTAAAAATTATAAAAAAGAGGTGAGCTTGAATATGGGGATTTATTTCCCAATAAAATTAGAGGGAGATAATCTCTTATTGGAAGAAAATAGATATTCGGCTTGGAAAGGGAGTTTATGAATTTAAGGATGAATTCGAGAAAATGGTTCTAGGCTTCAAAATCATGTAGGATACTCCAAAAAATGTGAGATAAGAGTCTATAAATTAAAAAAAAAGGTGGGCTTAATTATGGAGATTTATTTCGCAAAATAATTAGAGAGAAATAATCTCTTATTGGGAGAAAATAGATATTTGGCTTAGAAAGGTCCCTAGGAAATATGGTTGGGTTAGGAGTATACATGATGATTTTTCGCAAAAAAAAAATAATGCTAAAAATGGCAAGAAAAATTGGGTATGTCACAATACCATACCAACACACCTCATAGAAAGGATGAAGAGCACTAGAGGTAGTAAGTGACGAGATCAACTATATGCCAGAAACCACAAGATGGGATTTCATCACATGAGCACGAAGAGGTAGCATCCTGCTACGCTTCTCCCCCACCCAAACCCTAGCGCCTCCGGCCCCCCTCCCTCTCCCTCTCTGGCATCCTCGCTGACGGCGAGATGGAGGGGTCCTGTCCGCCTCGTCCCTTCCATCCCTCCTTCACTCCCTCCTTTCCTCCCTCCCCCTCCCCCTCCCCTCTCCTCCCTTAAACAAAGTAGGAACTTCAAAACAGAAGAGGTCTAGGGTAATCCCAAATGTACTAACTATATTAAATTCACTGTCTAATAATAAACAATTATAGTTTACGAATGGATTCGATAAAATATAAAATATTTGTACTCTATTCCATAAAAGCCGAATAAGAAATTAAGATGACGATGGTACCCTCATAAGTATAGAGATAATATTATAAATTATACTAATTTACATATGATATGTATGTTTTTCTTTATCAACCAATAGTATCGAAAAAATTCATATGACCCTCTTCCCTCTTTAATGAGTAATACAAAATACAAAAGTGAAGTTAAGGGTGTCCCATGGGTACTTGATCTTGTCTCGTACACCTGCCCTCTTTTTTAGGAAGGGGGTGAGGATTCACGAGGAAGGGCCCTCCCGACTAGATCTGCTCTTCTGCCTCACTAACGGGGAGGCAATGGTGGAGGTTGTTTTGTCATGTTTAGGGTTTAATAGGTTTATGTTAGGAGTAGCTAGGTTATTCTCACCGTCCGCTCATCCGATTTGGTGGAGATTTTAGATTTGGTCCTCAGTGACAACTTCGGCGTCGGCGACGTCCGAGGAGGGCTACTGGAAGTTTGCTTCAAGGTGGTGGAGGTGTTGCAAAGTAGAGGGGGGAACATTCCATTGTTGCTTCTCTTCTTTATGGTGTGGCCTTCCTCAATAGCGGAGGCGGCGATGTGGTCTTCGGATCTGGTGCCTATGCTTCCTCGATAGTAGCGGCCTCAATGGAACGTCTCTCCATTGGCAACACCAAGGTTCCCATGTTCTACATACCTTCCAGAGTGGAAGACAACCGATGGGGGTGTCGCTACAACGCAGTCCCTTGGTAGAACCAGATTATTTCAAAACCCGTTGTGGTATTGGTTGTGTTTGAGAAGAAAATGTCGTTGCACCAATCCAATAAAGAACGCAAAGTAGAGAGACAAAAGAACAGTGTGTCGACGCTTTATTAATTCTCCAATTGTGTTTACGAGTGGGGATTGACCCCTATATATAGTACATGAATGAATGTCTCCAAGAGACATCTACAGTGAAGAGACACCTCTAAGGAGAGGCACCTTTAGGGAAGAGACACCTCTTAGAGAGGCACCTCTAGTAATTTTCCCACATAATAAATATGTTAATTATTTCTTAACACTCCCCTTGGTCAAATTATTGTAGTATGCATATGTCTCGTCAAAAACTCCATCCAAAAACCCATTGCGAAAAGGAGTACATTGCACACATATGATGTATTGCAATATTGCCTCATTAAAAACCTTGCTATGAGAAAACCCATGGAAAAACTAATACAAGGAAAAAGGAGTACAACATATAACCTTCAAGGTCTAATCTTAGGATCAATATGGTCTAGTGGACCTTTGCGTTATAAATCTTCTGGATCTATGTTGTGGTGTGGTAAAATACTTTAATTGATCGTTATGTCAACTACTGGGTTAGACAAAAGTGAAACCTTCATAATTTCATATGAACCGAATCAATATGTAGCTCGTGCTCCCCCTCAGGACGACATCCAAGATGCGGTCTGACATTTTGATGTCTTCTGTACATCCATCACACTATGCTTCTGAAACGTTTGATTAGAAATAATTTGGGAACAATATATTATTATCCATTTATGCAATGCAAGTGACATTATTCTCATGGATAATTATTGGGGTATGGATGACATACAAGCCACATACTTCTGGATGTGGTCAACAACTTTCCCAGCCAAACACAAACATGAGGCTTCATATAAAAGCACAAATCTCAAACAAGATATGAGATTTAGCCATTTGCGGATTATACATGAATCCTACATTCTTATAAACCATCATGGTCCTCGGTTAACAAACAAACAGAGATTTTGCATATCCAGCAGGTACCTAAAGACAATTTGGTACTGGCTCAAACTTCTGGTTGTTGCTACACTAAGTGCTTTTAGAGGTAAGGAACTTCTAGTCCTAACACCTCTTTATACTGCCTTTGGTTTAAACAAATATTTTTCACTTCAGGGGAACACACTATCATGTGGATAAGGTTAATTGCAATATCATACATTTTATGAATATAATATATCAGACCTACTAGGTTTCAATATTGCAGTTATTCCCAAGTGATTCAAATACAAGAAATGGCATATTCAGCAGGTTTTACACATATGGTTGTACCACTATAACCAGTCTTACCTTGGTATTTAGGGGATTAATTACTTTTCTATTATCACCAATTTACATCATACCTTTTGGGTAATAGGGAACACCACCACTCTCCCAACTACTGGCGGGAAATGCACATCACTAGTGCTCATGTGGCGAACTTCCAGTATCAGGTATCAATGGGTCATCGTCCATTTCAGGGAACCATTGGTGTACATTAAATATCGATCGGTAATTAATCTTTCTTCAGGGAAGTGCTTACATTCCTACATGGAACTCATATTTGTTCAGGAAAGAACCCTTACTTTCGGAAGGGATTATTAGGTATGAGATTCATTAATGTATTGCAATTTTGTTATCTTTTAACATAAGGAACAATGAGTCCTACTGGGATCTCAACAAGGTTTTTTCATAATTCATTAACTTCATATTTATTTATATCATCTGCCAGAGTTACTATTTAGTATTACACAATGAAAAGTACAGGTTACTTAGGGACCACGAACCAGGGCTTTAACCACCTCATTGTTTATAATGACCCAGAGTTAGATCTATTGGCTCTCAAACTGCAATCAGCCTCATGGTTCGTCCTTAGTTGCTTGTCATATAACCCGATACATGCACTACAGGCGCCATGCCATGGACTTAGTTCAGAATTCTTATCATAGCAACTTAAGAGAAACAATATGTATCGACAATTTTCTCTACATGTCTCATAAATGAGTACTTTTCAATATTAACCAGAATTTTGCTATTCCCAAAACAAAAGGTCTTGGTAGTCCCGCATTCCCAGCACTATAACTTGCTCGCATTAACTTGCTGGATATTCATCTTCAGGATGATCCTCTTCTAGAGGCATGTTACCTTCAGGCTAATTTCTTTTTAGGAGTATAGGATTGATGAGCAATTGTTTGACAAGTGTCATTGACTCTTAGACCCGCAGGCGTCCCCGCAGACTTTAGACCATGACCAAACAAGTCAATTACTGCAAAGGTGGATATACTATTCAACCCGGGGTATCCCATTTTTAGCGATTCATTTACTACAGGTAAATAATTTTCAACTCCTTTAAAAACCTGGCAGTCTCATTGCTTCTAGCGTATCTCTGGCTGCAGGGTCCCACAGAGCATATCTTCGGTCTTTTGTCCTCATTCGTTTTTAAGAGAGTTCGGGATAGGTCCAGGGGCCTCCAGGGGGTAGCCAGCTATCCAGGGTTTCGTATCCGCCAAGTCTTAAAGCCAGATATTTCCTATGGGTGCGAAACGTCGGACCGGGTTCGAGCAGGCCATCGGTTCCTAGCGACTAAGTGTCTAAATACAACCCTTCTGTCGGACTAGGTCCGACCACCATCGGACTGGGTCCGACCAGGTCATTCCAAACGTGAAACACTTCATCTGACTGGGTCCGACGGCCATCGGACTGGGTCTGACTGCATCACGGGAAATTCAATATGGGCCATTGAAACATAGGTTTTTCGCCTTATACCTATAAATATGAGCCAATAGCTCATGTGGAAAGGGAGAGAGCCTAATTTAGCAGCCACCCCTTGGCCTAGCCACCCTAGAGAACTCCTCCCATGGTGTTCTTCACTCCCAAAATCCAAATCCACCATGAGGGCTTGAGAGATTGAGGGAGAAGGAGTGAGGAAGAAGAAGAGAGCACCCCTAGTCTCCTTCTCGTCGCCCCCAAGGTTCGTGCCCTCTCCCATGGTTGTCTTGCCATTCTCCATGGTGGGATGAGGGTTGGGTGAGTTGCGGTGTCTCCGGTCTTATGCTTTTGGGATTCTTGCCACCGGGTGACGTTGCCATCGCCAAGCTCCGTCAAGCATACCACAAGCAAACCCTTCTCCGTGAAGATCATCGTTCTTCCTCTCCGTCCATCGGAGTGTGCAAAGCCCGCCATTTTGTCGGCGGCCACCTTGCTTCCCAAGGTGCTCTTCTTCATTATGTCGGAGATATGCTAAATCCTCGGTGTGCTCGAGGTCGGCTTCTCTTGTGAAATCGGTGTTTCGGAGTCCTTGGCGTATGGAGGCTGCCGATTCGTGTGAAGGTTTGGAGCTCGCCTACCATGTGTTGGTAAAGAGCTACCAACGAGTGGATTGAGGGCTAGGGACGATAGAGTCCCAGTTTGCTTGACCGAAAGCTTCCTCAACGTGAGTAGGTGCATTTTTGTCTGTCTCATTTACTTACCACGTCTTGATATCCATTGCCTGTGAGTACCTTCGTGCCTCCTACACTTGTGCTTTGATTGCTTCCGTCTACTAAACTTGTGAAGGAATTCACGTGCTAGCTGTGTGCCTTAACTTGCCTAAGTGACTACGTGCAACAAAAGTAAAAATTGAAATAGTCCGTTTTACACCCCCTCCCGGCCTTAGGTTCCTTCAATTGGTAGTAAAGCCAGGTTCTCTAGTTTTTGCTTCACCGCATTAGAGATGGCTGAAGGGGATAGTGTAGCTGTCAATAGGATCCCAACCTTCAATGGTTTGCACTTTGACTTCTGTAAGAAGCGCATGAAAATATATCTTATTTCCATTAGCGCTGATATTTGGGATGTTGTTGAGAATGGCAGCACCATCACACGTGATGAGGATGAACCACTCACAGCAACACAGAAGACACTTATGGCTAATGATGCTAAGGCCATGAATGCTATATTCACGGGTTGAGTAGAGATGTGTTCAAGAGAGTTAGCAACCTCACTTCTGTCAAGGCTATTTGGGATTCTCTTGCTAAGATCCATGAAGACATTGTTGCTATCAAGAAGGGTATATTAGTGATGGTTAAGAAGCAATTTGATAAATTTTAGATGCTTCCTAGTGAAAATGCAAATGCTATGTATACTCGCCTTAACCCCATAATCAATGAGTTCAAGAGGCTCGGACTTTCTATGTCTGATGTTGATGTGTGCAGGAAGATGATGAGGATTCTTCTAAGACAGGAGTACAGGGACATTATCACTGTTCTCTCCAACAGTAATGAACTTGAGACGTTGACTCCCGATGCTCTTTTATGTAAACTCTGTGCTCGTGAGATACTCATGATCGAGCCACTAGCCACTCCATCAGCTGAAAAGACCAAGACAATTGCTCTTAAGGTGTGACACCCTGTTTATTTTTAACCCAGAAATATAGTTAAATAAAAAAACTAGTTAATTAGCTTAATCGCAATTTTTCTGGTTAACCGAGAGCTATCTGATCCTCATGTTTTCCTTTGCTTCGGAGCCTTTGTTTCGGAATGCCGTTCCGGCGTACAGCAGCCGTAGCTATCTGTTTCCTCTTCTTATCACCCAATCCCTAACTGATCCTATCTCTAATCTCTAGCTAATCTCGAGTTTGTTGATCCTTAATCCCCTATAAATACCCACCGACCCTTCAGTCAAAGCCACGCCGAAACACCCCTCCAAAATCCATCTGTTAGTGCGGAGTTGTTACCCGAAGTTCGTCGCTTCCGAGGACGCCATCGCCGGAGGCCGCCTCGGTAAGGTTCTAGCCCGAGGAATGCCACTCCGTGGTAGGCCGCCGCTGCCTGCGAGCCATCCGCCGTCCTCCGCCGTAGCCGCTGCTCGCTGCGTGCGTTGCTGCTGCTCTGCTGCCTGCTGCACAGCTGCTGCTTGTGCGTTGCCGCGCAGCCGCTGCTCGCTTCGGTTGCTGCTCAGCTGCTGGTCGCTGCGCGCCGCCGGCTCGATGCACCGCCGCCGTCGCCAGGGACGCGAAGCCGACGGGGAAACCGAGAGCTGGCCATTGTTTTCTTCTCTTTCTCCCTCCTCTGTCCGCCCATGTGAGGCTGAGGATTGGGGCTAATTCATCTGCTCGGTAGCCTTGGGCCATTTTAGCAAAGCTCTACACTGTTCAAACCATCCGTCCGTCCGTCCATTCATCCAACCGTCCGAAACCAATTTTATAAACATCTAATCTAATAACCATATTTATTTCTTATTTTTATTGACTTTTATTTGCTGTGATTTATTTATTTGTGATTCGATTACGTGTAGACGACACCAAGGATACCGGAGGAGAGTTTAACGTGGTGTACTCGGAAACTCAAGGTGCAAGTAGTTACATGTTGAATCCTAGTTTTATTTTAGTTTTTATTTACTGTTCCTAGATTTTAATACTGTTCCTAGATTTTAAACATGCATGCTTAAGTTTATATTATTTTACTTGATTAGATTATAGCTAATACCTATGTCGTGTTAATCATCTATTAGCACGTTTTACCTTCCATTGCTGCCTAGTATAAACTACTCTTATATTACCGCCATCCTTGAATTTAGTTACGTTAAATGCTTAGTCGCTTCTATGGGAAACATATTTACTTTATGATGGGAATTCATATTCAAATTATTGGTAGAGAGAATCTACTCTTTATCTGTGATTTTGGTTAATTAACTCAACTAAAACCAACGTGGCATGAGTAGACTCGAGGTGGTGGCTTGTTGAAGTGGTTATGTGGTTCATGGAATGCCACCTTAGTCGACGTAAGGACCGAGCATAGTGGATGATCTAGCAAAGCATAATCATACAACCATGGGTGTTAATAATGGTAATACCTTAGTCATTACTCTGGGAAGTTTTAAGTTCGGGTTGTCACGACGGTGTGGGCGTGCTTGATCAGCACCGAAAGTCCATCTGGCACACGAGGGGACCCCAGGCTTGGTGAAGAATCTGCCGAGGTGAATCCTTAGTGAGGCATCCTCGAATTTACATGTACTAGGGATAGTGGCTTCGTCTCACTCTCGGGTGAGTCCCATGGGTAAAGTGTACCTACTCTGCAGAGTTAAAACTAGCATGATAGCCGTGCTCATGGTCAAGAGCTTAGGCAGCTCTACGATGTTACCTCACCATTTTAATATTTAACTTGTTGTAGAAGATAGGGGGCATGGATTGCCGGACAGCGAATGTCTGGCAGCGAATGCCAAGCATTGCAATATAGGGATTATGTTGCAAAGGTGTCGAGTAGTTTGGCCGTTTTATTTATTTATTAATGTTGAGAAAACTGGAGTTTATTCTTTGAACCGATGCTTTCTACTAATAGGTTATTAAAGGAATCTTAAATGCAAATGAACCATCACCTGACCTTTGTGCCTTGCATTCATATTTAAGGACGACATGCTTGCTAAAATTTGTTCTTTCAGAATTACCACCAGGTGGAAATACCGCCGAATATCTAGATTACGAGGAGTTTGATGAAGGTGGTCCTGGCTATTAGGCATAAAATCCCCGTCAGTTGCCTGTGGCATATGAAGGGGCTGCACCGTCGCAATTTATCTTATGCTTGTTTTTATCAGTTACATTTAATATTTAATATTTGTAATAATTGGCTTTGCCAAAGTACTCTACTTCACACATTCGTTAAATTCAGCAAAAAGGTGTGATTCCATTCTGCTTTTATGTGCATACTAGCTATGATTCGTTGGGACTAGTATACTTAAGCACATAAGGGTCGGTTTTGCAAAACCGGGTTCCCACAGAGTTGGTATCAGAGCCATCCTGCTTTGGTTAATCTCTTATGTTCTCTTTAAATTCTCTCTAATTAAATTTTTGTTTATAAATTTTAGATGACATCGTTTGAGACTACCTATGGCCGGGTCGAAGGACGTTTCACTCAGCTGTTGTGGGATACGCTGCAACACTTAGGCTACACCAAGAGACCCGAGTACATGGTGGATACTACTATCCGGAATGATACTACTACCAGCTAGAGATCAGTTTATGGTGAACCTTACCATTCCATCTCGAGGAATAAAACCAAAAGATACAACTAAACTATCCGTGCTGTTCAGACACTGAGGGATGACGCCATACAAGATGTTGCACGAAGGGCGCTACAATATCTAGCTGGAGATCATCGGTATGAGCTAGAAAATACTTCGTATCGCTTCATTCCACTTCGCCCGGTGAACCACGCTCCTCACTGTCAATTTGCACCCACTGAAGAGGAGAACTATCCTACTGCCGTCCATACAGCAGAGTATGCCGAGTTTGAGTGTTGCTTGTACGATACACTTCGTATACAATTCAAAGCTCTGGAGGGACAGTGTGCCGAACTAGCAATGGAGCTGGACGAGTGTAAAGCTGAGATGAAGGAGCTACAGGAGAAATTGAGCTCCAAGAGAGGTTGAGACAGTTGCACCACCTCTCACTCCTGAGCCAGTGGCAGACTCAGGGGGAGTTGTGCCTCAAGACAGCTCAAGCTTAGAGCCAGTGTCAGCGGAAGAGATAGCTTGTGAGCATATGGAGAGACAGTTGAACAGATAGTTGGACAGTCTTCTCAATTGATCAGAACTCATCACTCCATTGCTCGAGATCATCCAGCTAAGCAAGTGATTGGGGACTTGACTCAAGGTGTGCAAACAAGATCAAGGACGGCTAACTTCTGTGAGCATCATGCTTTTCTGTCTGAATTGGAGCCAAAAAAGGTGGAAGAGGCATTGGCTAATCCTGACTGGATCAATATTATATATGAGGAGCTGAACAACTTTGAGAGAAACAAAGTCTATACACTTGTGGAGCGACCCAAAGATTGCAATGTGATTGGCACCAAGTGGGTATTCAAGAATAAGACAGATGAATTTATATTAGCTAACCCTGACTAGATCAATATCATGCATGAGGAGCTGAATAACTTTGAGAGAAACAAAATCTGTATAATTGTAGAGCGACCCAAGGATTGCAATGTGATTGGCACCAAGACAGATGAATTTGGATTGGTTGTCAGAAACAAGGCAAGACTGGTGGATCAAGGTTTCACTCAGGTCGAGGGTGTGGATTGTGGAGACACTTATGCTCCTGTAGCCAGACATGATGCAATTAGGCTGCTTATGACATTCTCCACTTGTCACAACATCATTTTAAAGCAAATGGATGTCAATAGCGCCTTCTTGAATGGCTATATTGAGAAGCTGGTCTATGTTGAGCAACCTCCAGGATTTGAAGACTCAAAGCACCCCGATCATGTGTAAAAGTTGTCCAAGGTTTTGTATAGTCTGAAGCAAGCTCCTAGGGCTTGATATGAGAGACTTAGAGACTTCCTCATCTTTAAGGGACCCAGTGTTGGAAGAGTGAATTCTACACACTCTTAACCAAGCAGGATGATGGACATTTGTTCTTGTGCCAAGTCTATGTTGACGACATCATCTTTGACAGCTCAAGTGATAAGATGGTACAAGACTTCAGTGCGATGATGGCTGTAGAATTCGAGATGTCGATTATGGGTGAACTGAACTTCTTTTTGGGTTTTCAAATCAAACAACTCAAAACTGGGACATTCATAAGTGGAGAGAAGTGCACTCTAGATCTTCTCAAGCGCTTCGACATGGACGGATGCAAGCCACTCCGGACACCAATGGGTATAAACGGCCACCTCGACCTCGACATAGAAAGTAATCCTATTGATCCCAAGTTATACCATTTCATGATTGGTGCATTGCTTTACTAGACAGGATCTAGGTCGGATATCATGTTTAGTGTGTGCATGTGCGGTAGGTACCAAGCATCCCTTAGAGAAATGCATTTGAAAGCTGTTAAAAGAATTTTCAGATATCTAAAATTTACTTCTAGTATAGGTCTCTGGTTCCCTAAGAGTGCGCGATTTGAGCTCCTTGGCTATTATGACTCAGATTATATCGGGTGCAAGATTGATCGCAAGAGCACTTCTGCGGTCTGTCACGTTCTCGGTAGATGTCTTGTGTCGTGGGCTTCAAAGAAACAGAACTCCGTGGCATTATTTACTGCTGAGGCTGATTACATAGCGGCAGGGAGTAGCTGTGCTCAAATCCTATTCTTAACACATTCCTTATATGACTTTGGTGTAAAACTTGATCATGTACCACTTCTGTGTGATAATGAGAGTGTTGTTAGGATAGCCAGCAATCCGGTCCAACTTTTGCACACCAAACACATTGACGTCCGACATCACTTTCTTAGAGATCATGTGATGAAGGACGACGTCGTGATTGGATCTATGCGGATGGACGATCAGCTTGCTGATATCTTCACCAAGCCACTGGATGAGGTACGCTTTTGCAAATTAAGAAATAAGTTGAACATACTAGGTAGGTCAAATGTGATTTGAGCTAGCCGTGGGGCTATGTGTGTGAACCTAACAAAACTTAGCATTTAAAACAGTTGATGGAGTTTTGGTTGTTATACTTAGTTCAAATTATGCACTCTTGTGAAATTATATGATTTGAATAGCTTGCTCTTAAGAATACTGCCACTTAACCCAATACATGTTTAATTCTAATTCACTGTGCAAACTATCGCTTGGAGCATGTGCTAGGCAAACTCAAAGCCCTTATTGCCTCTGTGTTGCTTAAACTTCATGTGGATGATCTTGTATATCTAGCTCTAGGCATGCCATCAACTCATTACTATTCTCTTTCCATGACTAGATAAGACCAACCTTTGAAAAGTTAACCAAAATTTGAAAAACATGCAAATGTCAAATAAGGTCAACCAAAAGAGGTCATACATGTCTCACCAATGTCTTCCGAACAAGATGTCTTGCCATTACACTAGGCATAAACTTGGGAAGTTTTGGATGATCAAGATGTTGAATCCTTTAGTGTAATGCTGGACAACATCGCCAAAGGCTTGAGACATGGCAAATTTAAGAAAACTTAAGCCAAATGAAATATTTTTTAAAAAAACAGGGTTGTGCAATGAAATGTGCTTGCTTAGCCATTATATGCAATGTGATTTCTATTGTTGGCTTGAGCACATTTAGGCATTAATGGCTTTGGTTCACCCAAATCATGCTCTCGGTCCTTAATTACTCGAATTTCATTACAAATCAGCTTATATTGCTTTATGTGACATGTTGACCTAGAGTATCTTGAAAATAAAATGTGGTGGATCAATTGTGCCATCTGATTTTGTATAACTCACAAAGCTCATGAAACTATTTCTTTTGCTATGCATATTGCTCATGTAGTCTAATCCTTGCTTGCCTCTATGTCCTTTGTTGATGATTCATGTCAAGGGGGAGAAAGAATTGCAAATCTTAATCTTGGCTAGGGAGAAATTATGAATTGTTGTTGGGATCGAATTGTGCATGTGAGGGGTGAGACGAGAAAACTTGGCTTGATTAAACTGCTCATGCATTTGATGTGTTCCTTCTCAATTGGTATGCATTGATCTAAAGGGAGCTAGGTGTTAGATTGGCATTGCCCTGCACTTCAATTTTTATACCTAGTTGCTACCTCAAGTGAAGTCATGCCATTTCTTTTGGTATTTCTCATATGCATGATTTAAGTGAACTCAATTAATATTCGTATGCACTTGATTGGAACTAATCCACTACACCAGATAAATATTTGCTTGCTGAGATGGCTATGCATGAAGATTTGTAGGTGTTGTCATTAATTACGAAAAAGGGGGAGATTGTAAGAGCAAGCTCCCTAGGGGCTTATTTGGTTTTGGTAATTGATGGCACTGGGCTGTAGAGCTGGATCACGCCAAGATTAAGGACATTTGTTTCCTAGTTCTTTTGATTTCTTGCGTTTGTGTAGTCTAGGGCCATCATGCCTGCCGATCGTCGTATCTCTGGCTGCAAGGCCTGACTGCATCACGGAAAATTCAATCTGGGCCGTTCAAACATAGGTTTTTCGCCTTGTACCTATAAATAGGAGCTAATAGCTCGGGTGGAAAGGGAGAGAGCCTAATTTAGCAGTTACCCCTTGGCCTAGCGACCCAAGAGAGCTCCTCCCATGGTGTTTTTCACTCCCAAAATCCAAATCCATCATGAGGAATTGAGAGATTGAGGGAGAAGGACTGAGGAAGAAGAAGAGAGCACCCCCGGTCTCCTCCTCGTCGCCCCCAAGGTTCGTGCCCTCTCCCATGGCTGTCTTGCCATCCTCCATGATGGGATGAGGGTTGGGTGAGTTGCGGTGTCTCCGGTCTTGTTCTCTTGCGATTCTTGCCACCGGAAGACGTCATCATCACCAAGCTCCATCAAGCATACCACAAGCAAACCCTTCTCCGTGAAGATCACCGTGCTTTCTACAGTGCTTCCTCTCCAGCCGTCGGAGTGTGCAAAGCCCGCCATCGCGTCGGCGGCCACCTTGCTTCCTAAGGTACTCTTCTCCACTGTGTCGGAGATGTGCTAAATCCTCAGTGTGCTCGAGGTCGGCTTCGCTTGTGAAGTCAGTGTTTCGGGGTCCTTCGTGTGTGGAGGCTGTCGATTCGTGTGAAGGTTTGGAGCTCGCCTACCATGTGTTGGTGAAGAGCTACCACCGAGTGGATTAAGTGCTAGGGACGATAGAGTCCCAGCTTGACCAGAAGCATCCTCAACGTGAGTAAGTGCTTGCACCGAACACGGTAAAAACATAGGTTTGCGTCTCTCTGTCTCATTTACTTACCACATGTCGATATCCACTGCCTACGAGTGCCTTCGTACCTCCTATGCTTGTGCTTTGATTGTTTCCGCCTACTAGACTTGTGTAGGAATTCACGCGCTAGCTGTGTGCCTTAACTTGCCTTAGTGACTAAGTGCAAGAAAAGTAAAAATTGAAATAGTTCAACTCACCCCCCTCTCGGCCTTAGATTCCTTCACATACTTACAAAATCCCCTTTCATTAGCGCAAGACAAATGGAACTACAGGTCCAAATTCCCCAACTACAGGTGGGAGCTCAAAGTGTATTCTCGGTGGTGATATTATTTCAGAAATAACTCGATTCCACACATTACCATTAGGGGCTAATCATTTATATGCAGTGAGTTTAGACTTATATATTTTCTTTACCACGCGTTTACTCTGAGATGTCATATGTTCGCGCTAGGGAGCATGCCCGCACCACGTTGATGCATACCCTACTAGGGCGGCGCACTCGTGCAAGGCCACTAATCATCCCAACAAATTGTAGGTTGCAAAGTCTAACTTCTTTACTATTGCCCAATTACTCGTATTATATATCTAATTAAACTTTACATTTAATATAAATGCGACTACAAGATCAATAATTTGCATGGAAACTCTACTATTCTGTAGTAACACAGTAAATACTACATGTATGCTAAATAACAGTCAACTTCATGTGACAATAACTTTCCAGAGGTGTGATTATATTCCAATAATGCATGGCTTCAAGCATGTTATAGAGACTTCAGACGCTACTAACGATATAGATGCGGTCCCACCACAATCTTTAAAAGTCACTTATTCAAATAGACCATTAGCTCGTATTTGGGATTATTCTACTTCGGGCAAATCAATATGACTTCCAGTCATAATGCAATTAGAAAACTAATATGACTGGTGGTCATAATTTGAATATTACTTTAGATAATAATACAACTACCCATCACATGGGCTTAAGTAATTGCTTCGGTCCCGCACCTGGGCTACACATGCATAGGGCGCCCGCATGCTCAAGTCCATCGGAGCATATGGAAAGAATTGCAATCTCTCCACTATAAGGACAAATTAATGTCCATTTGCCATTCAATTTTAACACAATTTACAATCATCGAACTATCCGTTCGCACTTATGGTACATAATTTAATCTGCACTTCTAGTGCACAATCTGGCTTTTACAAACCCAATTCTCTCCCCCCTTTTCACGTCAACCGAAAACTTACGAGTGATAGCATGTGCTATAGGCATCTGCTTAAATCGTCTTACAACTATACTTCTACAGGAGTATAATTTTTTGTTGTTGTGAAACCAACATATAGTTTGTAACTTTAGGTTACACCTCAGCCATTAATGCTAAGTTAATTCTTTGGGGAAGGACATAGAGTGGGAAATTTTCTCTAGTGCAAACAAGAAAAAATATTTGTCTTCATAATAAATTCCTACTATTCATGTCTGCAAGTCACATTTCCATAATTCATGTCTTCAGGACATCAAGACATCTGTGCACTTGAGACAGTGCTAAGGATAAACACTCTTCACCAAGGCAAGTATAACAATATATCCAAGCTGAGGCATACAATTAATCGGATTTAAGTCCATGCAAAGTTGCTTACGACAGGTAAGGCATATGTTTCAGGCAACATGTTCTATTTAGCATTTACTCAGATAATTAACTCTACTACAGGAGAGAAGCTACAAATAGAATAACTCAGACTATTATTATGGCATATGGGAAATAAACATCTTATGCAGAACAATCAAGTAAAAGATGTAAACTACTCATCATGAGCAAAACCAAACTTTACAAGAGTCATTAAAGCTTCCCATAATTTCCTAACAATCTCAGGAGTTCCTAATAATTTAGGGACTGCAAGTAAATAAATTATAATCCAAACATACAGTGCCAGGAAAAATAAGCCATAAAGGACACAATGATGCCCACAAAGTTTCTAGCATTTTCATAAATTTCTGCTTATTATTTCTGATCTATTGGCCATATTATAATTATACAAATGCAAAAAACAATAACAACTTTTTGCTATAAAATAAACTCATTAATATGCAACTTCCAAAAGTGGGATAGGTCTAAGATTTTGCATATTATGAAAGCTCATAAATCTAATTCTTGGATTTTATGTTAATTTTTAGAATTAACAAGTATAGAATTGCAGTACAAACTAGAATTCAGATATCAAACACAGAGGATTTTCTGTGCTTACAGGGACTATAATATAAATATGCTACTGAGAACCACTCGTGCAAATATGATGTCTTTCAAGGACTAAACACAATAAAAATTGTGTACACTTCGTTCTATGCCAAACTTCGGGGCACTGTGCAACATCCTTCGTGCAACTTTCCGAACACCTTCTCAGTGTGCTAGAACTACTTTGTTGCCATCTACAGTATGCGCACAAACGAACCAAGGTCGGATTAGGACCAAACTGGTCACCGCTAGGTCGTCGTAGGTTACATGCAAGACTACACGTCCATTTTCCAAATTTTAAAACTACATGTCCTAGTTTACGAGATATTTACTGTGGGTAAATTAATTTATAAAATCTATAAGATTTTATTTTCTTTCCGCTAGGCCTAAAAGGGCCCATCCAGCCGGCCCAAGTCGCGGCCCTCTCACTAGGGCAGCTAGGGTTTCCCCTAGGCCCCGATTGGGTGGCGGCGGCGGGTCGGTAGCAGCGCACAACGGTGTGCGGCGTGCACACGCGTGTGGCGGCACGGGGAGGCGGCGACGTGCTACAGGCATGCGCGCGCGGAAACTGGTGACGAACGACAGTGTGATGCGAGCACAACCATGTGGTGACACAGACGGGGGCGGCTCGCGGCAAGCAAGGGCTCAGCGACAACCGAATCCGCGAGGTGCGTTACAGGCACGCGCAAGGCGGTGGCGAGTGCGACGGCTCGGCGATCACCGTGGTGGGAAGGCAGTACCATACTACGGGCGAATGCGGTGGCGAGCGGAGCTCGGCGATGACCGCGATAGTGGCCGACGGTACGGCCGCGTCTTCTGGACGGCGGCACGGCGAGGGCGCGAGGCACGCATGCGGTGGTTCGTGGCGCACGGGGTGACGACGGTGTAGCGCTCACAGCGGTGGCCGGCGGCGTGGCGCGGCACGTGCTCTACTAGAGGTGTAGCACACGGAGATGCGGCTCGAGCAGGTCGGCGGCCCCGTCATGCGGCGATGAGACGACGAGCCATCAGCGACGGCGACTGCGGTGGCATACGGGTACGCCGTCAGGGCAGGATGCGGTGTCTTCTGAGCGGGCGGTGGCGCCGCGAATCCATCTTCAGAATGGGGCGGTGGCGACGCAGAGCCAACGTGCGAGATGGCCTGAAGCCGGCCGCCAACGTGCATGGGCCATGCCCCATGGCCTCCTTTGCGCCAATGCGGAGCCAACGTGCATCTTCAAGCCGGCCGCGCGGAGCGCACGAACCCTGCATGGGCCATGCCCCATGGCCTCCTTTGGGGTTTCTAGCCGCGAGATACACTTGCTACAAGCAGTGATTTTGTTTTAAGCAAAATCAATCTACTAACTGATCGTGCATGATCAGGTTATTGATAGATCAATATGCTCCATGTTGAGGCAAAGTGAAAGCATGTTTTTTTGAGAGCAGGCCCTCGCGTCGCTCTCACAGGGCGGCTCGGGGGCTACGCTGCCACCCCGTCCAACCCCCCTCCCAAACCCTAAGCGCCGCCGCCGCCGCCCGGCCATTGGCTGGCCGGCCGGCGGCGGCCTCCTCCCCTCTTCTCCTCCTCCTCTCGTCCTCTCTCTCTCTCCCTGGGCCGTCCCTTCCTCTTTCTCGTTGGAGGCCGATCCGTGGTGGATCCGGTGACTTCGGCGACGGCGGCTGGCTTCTGGCTGTGGCGGCGGCAAGATGGTTGTGGCCGTGGCAGCGCAGCGGTGGCGGGTGGCGCGGCGGCAGCCAGGCGTGTGCTAGCCGCGGCTCTCCTCCTCTGCCAGATCCAGCGGCGCGTGGCGGCGTCCCTCCCTCTCGGAGCGGTGCACGCTGCCTCGACCTCTGCCTTGGTGCGGCGCAGGTGGCGTCGCCCCAACCTCGGCCCCACGCTCCAGATCTGAGCGTAGCGTGGCGGCGGCGCGGCCTGGGTGGCAATGGATCTGCTCTCGCGCGGCGTGCCTTGGGCTCCTCACTCTAGATCTGCGCCTAGCCGGCCGGCGGAGGCGCCTCTGACCGGTGTGCCTCGGGCTCCTCGCTCTAGATCTGAACTTAGCCGGCGGCCTTCCTCATCCTCTTCTCCAGTGTTGCATCGCCGCCCAGTGCGCAGCATCGTTCCTCTCCCGTGTTCCGTCCGCCCACCACCCGTCATCCCTCGCTGGGCGAGCGGTTCCCCCTTTCTTCTTCATCCCGACCTTCGCGCGCAGTGGTGGAGCCCGACGCAGGCTTTCCCCTTCCTTCTTCCCCTCCTTCTGGGCTTGTTTTGGTGGAGACCACCCAGAGGGGACCACTCTGTGTTTGGCCGGATCCGCGGGCAGGAGGCCCGGATCAGGCGTTGTCAGCCGGAGTGGTCAGAGTGGCTGTGCTCTAGGGTCGTGGGTCCGGTGGCCTCGTAGCTCGGCGAAGCTCGGCACCGGCATCTTCTCCTTCTTCCCCCTCCCCCTGAGCCCGCCTCGGTGGAGGCCGCTTGGGGGGGTCCGCTTTGGTAGTTGGCTAGAGCGGACGGAGCGGGTGTGCTCCAAGGGCGTGTGCCTGGCGTCTCCTCGGCTTTTCGTGTGGTGGCGTGCTGGGCCGTCGCCCGTTCTTCAGCGATGCTGTGTCACCTGTCTCTTCCTTGGTCCCATCCTCGTCTTCTTGCCCTCCCCTCTCTGCGAGGTGCTCGATGGCGTCGGTTGGTTTCTTCCGGGGTAGAGGCGAGGGTCGGCTAGCGTCGCCTTGGTGGCTCGGCGTCTGGTCTGTTTCGCTTCCCGTGCGCTGGCCATCCTGCGTGGTGGCCCCTCTCTTGCGGCGTCGGCTGTTGAGCTTTCTCCGGCGGCGTCCCCGTTCTCCGCCTCTTGGCTCGGTCCCGTCCTCGCCGTCTAGACCCTCCCTTTCTTTGAGGTGTCGGATGGCGGGGCCGGCCTCTTCCGCGTCAGCTGGTGGTGCTGGTCGACGCACTCCGGCTCTGCCTCTTCGGCTAGCGGCTCGGTCTTCTGCTGCTGTTCACCCTCGGAGGTCTATGTACGTTAGCGGGCCAGGTCTTGGGCGAAAGCCCCGCCTTTTAGGCTGGTGATGGCGTCACCCTTGTGTCGTTTTCCCCGTTGAAGGCATCACCATTTGGACCTTGTCCTGCTTTGGGTGAAAACCCTAGCGGTTTAGCGACGGTGGCGGGTCTTCCCCGTCGCTACCTTGTTGGAGGCGTCGTGGTTGCTGTTCTAGCGTTATGGGCTTCCGTTGGGTCTGCTGTTGCAGGAGTCGCTCGCTGCTGTGGGAGTGTTGGTTGGGTGTCCGGCGGTGGCCGGTGTTGTTCTTTCCCTTTTTCTGTCCTGTCTCTCTCTCCTGTTCTGCTTTTGTTCTAGGCGGCAGTGGGGGGCTGCTTTCTTTCCCCTCTACAGGTGGTGTCCCCGGCGGTAGCCGGTGGTGTGTCTGGCTTTGGCCAGGTTTGCAGCGGAGCGCTGTGTTTGTACCCTGTGCGTACATGGGTTTTACTTTATTTTCTCCTTCTGATCAATGAAATAGGACGGCAGTTCTTCTGCCCCTCTTTAAAAAAAAATACGCTCCATGTTGATGTCAATTATCCATCGTATGTGACATGCACCGCAACACACGTATGGAACAAATTTTGATTAGTAGCAGCATAAACAAATTGATCTACTAATCACACATCAGGAACGACGTACAGATTTTGTACACGCATAATCAACTAGTCGGCGTTGATTTTCCTGGACCATGATCCGAACGAAGGCAAGGCTCGAACTCCCGTTCGATTGGGATTAGGAAACGAATCATGAACCATTGACGCAGATCAAATTAGTTTATGTAACAGACATAAGTGTGACATTCTCTATTTTGTCGTATATCACTTGTATATTCAAAATCCTAAAAATAAAATAAAAAGGAATTGTTATATACAAAACCATAATTTAAACTAATTTAAATTAGTTTTAAGCCAAAACACTAGCACACATTTTAGGAAAATTCTAGAAAATTCTCATAAATCCTAAAGGTCACTATTTAGCCACCCTCCAAATTTCAAGTCTAAAGCCTAAGGCTAGCCTATGTTTTCGTAGAGTGTTGCCGTTCTGCCGGGAACTCGTCGAACCAATGAAATGATGAGAAAACGTGTCAGAACCAAGTCCAAACTTGGAGGATAGTTATATGAGATCTAAACCTGCCCAAAGCCTGAAAGCCAAATTAAAATTCACGGATTTACAAAAATACCCAATTTGAGAGAGCACTAAACCTATTCAGATTAGAATTTAAACCCAATTCAAATTCTACCCAGTAACGGCCTGCCCAAGGTCGACCAGCACACTATATAAACACTCCAAGACCCCTCCTCAACACCACAACTCGTGCAAGCCACAGATCAAACCCTAGCCATCGAGAAAGCCCTAGCCTGAGGAGGTTTTCGAGATAGATCCCTCTGTGCCTTGCCCAAACCTAGGTGTAGATACCACCATTGTGTAGAGCTTGTCGAGACGGTCCAGATGGATACTTGGATCATCGGATTTGGTGGAGAAATGAGCGAGATAGGCTCGCCGAAGTTTCGGCCTCCGCCACTAGCGACCTAGGCGACCCAGCCCCGCCGTCGGATTCACCGCACCCAACTGCCGCCTGCCGCATGTCCATGCTCCGCCGCCGCCTAGCGCCCACGCAGGCATGCGCATGCGCTGCCCCCACCGCCACGCGTCGCCTCCTTGTTCGCCGCCTTGACGCCGCGAATCCCCCGCCACCACACGTAGCCCCCGCAGCGACGCCCAACCGCACGCTGCCGCGTGTCACCCCTTGCGCCCGCGCTGCGCTGGATCAGCTGGTTCGGTCCGGTTCGGCTAGTTTAACCGGTTTATTTATTTCAGCCTTTTCTGATATTCTATAAACTTCCAGGATTTGTTCATGGAGCATCCGAACTTCAAATTAGATGATTTCAGAGCCATTAAATCACATAAATAATCTAAAATTTTATATATTTATTTGAGATATATGTTCTGTGGTGGAATTTTTTGTTCTTATGCATTTGCATTTACGTGTAGATCGTCCGTGCTCCTGCTGTTCCGCGTTTTTTCAGGAGTTTTCCGAAGGAGGACCTCAAGAGCCGGAGTTCTACCAAGGCAACATAGATTGCATCTTGCTCTTCTATTTTGCAATACTCACCTGTTTAACTATTTTATTTATGTTTCTCATGCATGAAATGATGGAAAGGGTTAGAAACCTAATTATTCACACTGCGTCATCTACCCTATGAATTTAGCCATTTATTACTGCCTTAGTTATTTTCCCTAGCCTATCTTTATCCATAGATACTAGTGCTCGTGGGTTATTAGTTGTTAGGTTATTCATCACTTATTTAATTTTGTGATTTGGTATATTTGGAGGTGCTGAGTTACTTATAACCTAAACAATTAAAACCTATGTGGCGTGTGTTGACTAAAGGTGGCAAGTCGGGTGATTTTGTGGAATGAGAATTGTGGTGATGGTAGTCACCTTGGTTTAAGGAACCCTGTCGTATGCTTATCCGACCAAACCATACAAGCGCAACCATAAGTGCTAGCTCTAGTATGTCGGCCAACATGTTCTAGTCCTGGCTTAGTAATTAGGGAAACTGTTAACACACTTTACTTTTAAAAGATCGGGCTGCAGTGCGTGGGCTCAAGAGGGGGACCCGAGTTGTCGAAATCTTAGAGAGGGTATCAGTGTTAACAGAAGGACTAATGAATCGTCTTGTATCGTTACTTGGTCTAGGCTTCAAAGGAAGAGCTAAGACGCCAAAGTATCACTAGGCTTATGGATAAAGTGTGCTACACTCTGCAGAGGTTAAAACTATCATAATAGCCATTCCCACGGTCATGGGAGGGGAGGAAGGTTGTACATGGTAGTCTCATGTGTTGTCTAATAACCTGATGGGTTGGTTTGTTGAGTTATTCGAGGCTTATGCAGTTCTACAGAGAGGCTTTGGAAGCCGAGCTCTGTGTGTTATTTTGGGAATCTATTCATCTTTATTAACTATCCAACAAATGCTCTTACAACACTTTAAATAATTTGATTAGAATAGGTGTTTATGTAAATTAGCCATCCTGTTCTTATTTATATCCTTGCATTCATATATAAGGATTCTTACTGTGTAGTTGTGTACTCACTATACAAATCACGGATATATCTTTGTTCAAGAGAAGACCCGAGTTCGGTTTGCCCGTAGGATTAGAAGGATTCTGTGCCAGATTTTGTTGAGTACTAGCTGTCGTTCGAAGGGTCAGATTAGAGAGCATCGTCATATCTTTATTCCGCTGCTTTTATTTGAATTTCCGCAACTCTGAACTATGCTAGTCTTATCTAAACTATTGTAAGAAGTGGTTGTGTTACAATTACTTTTGCATTAATTTGTTATTTTTTGAGTTAATCATGATTGTGTTATGATGCTCGGCCTATGTCGCTCATAAGTTGCTAGCATTGATCGCTGGGACTAGCAATGGATCATAGGTGGATCCCGGTGAAGCCAGAGTTGTGACAATAAGACGTGGAACAAATTTGATTAACACAAAGCGAATCTGATTGATCTAGGGATCAACAATTTAAAACGACGTAACCGAACGAAGTGCAGTTCGTGCTGATAACGTGTTAGAGAAGAAAATGTCGTTGCACTAATCCAATAAAAAAAGCAAAGTAGAGACACAAAAGAACAGCATGTCAACGCTTTATTAATTTCCAATTATGTTTACAAATGAAAATTGAGCCCTATATATAGTACATGAATAAATGTCTTCAAGAGACATCTACATGAAGAGGTACCTTTAGGAAAAAGTCCTCTTAGAGAGACAGCTCTAGTAATTTGCCCACGTAATAAATATGTTAATTATTTCTTTAACAGGTTGGAGGAGCTCGTTTCTGGCCAGGTCCGATTAATTGCCGTCTCTGCTCCAACGGTAAGCATCACCACAGACAGGAGCGGTGCTACATGTTACAATAGGATCCAAAAAGGGTTGTTCTTTGTAATATCTCTTCTTGGGTTTCTTATTGTAATGTTGCTTTGTAATGTCCGAAGTTTAATGAAATGCTCTCATCAAAAGAAAAAAAGAAAAAGAAACGCTAAAATAGTTACAAAAAGCTAATGCTCAGTTGCAGACAAGTAGCGAAAAGGAAATATGTCAAGGAGCAACTTAGCACAGAGCAGCTACTTAAATTAACCCATTGACTACAACTCAAATAAGATTTAAAACAGTAAGATACAGAGAATGGCACTCTTACTACACAGCAACATAAAAGCTCAAGCGTCCATCCGGAGCGCCGTACATCACAGTTGCAACCCAAGCCTAAAAGTCTCGTCTCAAATTGGCACACATCCAGAGAAAAAAGGTGAATAAATACAACACATTGTCATACTTATGAGTTGAAAACCGAAGCCAAAGCTCACGCGCCAAACTACACTCATGACATTGGCAAAGCACAGCCTGAAACATCACAATATGGCATACAATTGCACCCAATCAGATGGTGGAAAAACAGCCCACAAACTCAGTATCTCCTCCTGGGTGGGCTCCTTGATCTGCAAAAGAAACGGACAGAAAAAAAAAATGTGTTAGCAACAGTGCAATTAGCCAAGAAAGTAGCTGGCGCAGATAAGGCAGAAGGAATGCACAACCCCATAAACAGTTTTTTTGCAAAATCTTTACAGAGCCTCCTAAGTCCTAACTGTCTTAGCAAGAAGCCAAATGAAACCACTCTTGGCTTTGTTGTTCAGCATCACTTTTTTTGCAAAATCTTTACAAAGCCTCCTAAGTCCTAACTGTCTTAGCAAGAAGCCAAATAAAATCACTCTTGGCTTTGTTGTTCAGCAGAGCATTTGTAGCAGCAGGCGTCTCCCAAGCAAACCCACGATTCTGCCAGCCAATCGTTCCATCCTGTCGACTTCAGTGAAGTCAAAAGAGTTGGGAGGTAAGGACCCACTGCCTAGCAAGCTATAGTTAGTAGTTAGATCAAGTTTTTTTTTCTAGTTTTAGGGTGTGCTAGCCGTTCCGTCCTCCATGGCAACATTGATGGCGACTCAGCTAAGTACGAGAAGAAGCTACACTCTGCAGCACGGTGGTTAGCCTAGCCTCAATGCCTTCGACGATGGAGTCTTTGGAGCATATGGTTCCCAGAACCCTTGATCTGGTCATGGGTGGCTTTTATTTTCCTTATGTCGGGATTGGGTACTCTGAGTCTCTTTTTAAATTCCTCTCCTTGGCAGGGCTGAATGTTTTTCTATTGGACTGCAATTGCAGTTTTTCGGTGTTCGGCAGGGTCAGAACAGCCTTCAAGTTAATGTTCCTGCCGCTAGAGGGAACAATAATACTGATTGTGTCTTGCTAAGTGGAGAAGAAGGCAGCCGAGGTGTGATCAAGGGCTTCTAGTTTGTAGCATAAAAATTGGACCTCCATCTTGGCTAGGCTGATTGCGACAGGTTTCTCCAGGTGGTCTCCATGCGAGCGGTCGACAGCATGTCCAAAGGTGGTTCGGAAGGTTTCCATTCACCATATCTTTGTTCCACCAAATCCTTCAATGTTTTTTGGGTTCTCTTGTGGGCAGTGTTGGTTGGATTGGCTCACACAAGGGTTCGTATCCGTGTGCGTAATGTTCTTAATGGAATCAATGGTTCTAGTCTCTTCTTAATGGAATCAAAGCATTCCAGATTAGGGGGAAAAAGTCAAATAACACCAATAGGAAAATCTACTCCCTCCATTTTTTAATGTAGGGTGCTTGGCTCTTAGATCAAGGACAGCTGTGATTTTACTCTTATACCACTAAAAAGTCATTAAATATTCGTTATTTGATGCATAAAACAGTGTGCCATGCTCTTATGGTAGTACTCCATTAATCATGTAAAACAATGTGGCATGCTGCTATGGTAGTACTCCAATATAATCAGTATTCAAAGGACATGATTGGGAAAAATATAAAAATATGCTTTAGAAAACCGCATATCTTGAACAAAGGATGAGAATAAATGTGCCGGGCATAAGGAAACAGAGGGACTATCATGCTGTAAGTGAGGCTCAATATAGAAAGGGATTGCTTCGCAATTCTTGGCTTAAAACTTGTTGTGGTTGAAATATCACTTTAGACCATATCATTCGTTCCAATCTACATGCGACATGAAATAAACAAAAGAATTGAGTATAAGATCACAAAGTCAAACCTCCTGCGGACATTTCTTCGCTTGACAGGGCCATTACTAAAAGCCCAGTCAACATTTATTATCTGTGTCACAAGCTCAGTTCCATCCATTGCTTTTATTGCAGCCTGGGCTTCCTCAAAGCTCTCGTATTCAATCAAAGCATATCCCTGCAAAAGTGAAGGAACAGTTATACACCATATATTCACGTGGAAAATAATCAAACTGGTCATAAATTGTATAGAGCAAAAAAAGTAATGTACTTTATTATGAATCAATAACATGTAGACAAAATAAGTTGACTTTTAAAATAGCCCTGTTCAGATCAGATGCAACTGATGCTGGGCTTTGAGAAACCAGACATAGTGAGTAGCATCGTGCGCAAAGCCAGACACATGGTGAGGGCAGTTGCAGTTTCAACTAAAAAGTAAAGCTTGTTTATTTTAATTTTACCAGAATTGGACACAAGATCTAAACCCAGAAAATCAGAAATGTTTCATTAAAAAAATTGAAAAAAAGAATTTGGCAGTCACACAACCACCGGATAGTCTTCTGTAGTAGGTTCTTCTAGTTTTTACTGTATCTATTAGTTCACTAGTTTCGTTGATTTGCTGAGCGTTGGAAATAAGATCAATTGAGTTGTTAGGGCTGGCTCTCCATGGTATAAGAAGAGTGCAGATTAGGGACATAATGTAAACAATCCGTTATCTTTAATCCCTCCCCCAATTCTCTCTTGTGCACCTCCCATGCAAATCTTTCCACCTGCTTTGTACTTGACATGTCCCTATTACATTATATGCTCATTGGTTGCAACTTGCAATCCTGTGGCAGCGACATAACAACTCCCATTCTTCCAAAAAAGATATAATATAAGAAAAATGTAATTATTTTTTTCATATAATTTTTTGATGCTCTTCAATAACGTGTTGAGGATGTATGACAATTGATGAGCCACATATAAACATTGCCTTCACAACCTGAACAAGGTGAATAAGAATAATAGAAGGGAAGAAGAGCAACCTTTCACACTTTATTGAGTAAACATGACAATGGTATTTCTCAAAAAAATAAAAAAGATTTGAAAATTGTTCCTTTTATGGTTTTTTTAACAGAGCTTGTGCTGCCCATATATTTAATTATACTTAGATCACCAATTATTAATGATGTAGGAATAGACCAATCAGAGAAAATTACTAGAGGCAGCAGTTAAAAGCACATGATATTGAGCAGGGAGGCTTGCCTTGACAAATCCAGTGCGACGATCTAAATTCAAATGCAAGTTCTTGACTTGCCCAAACTCCCGAAAAGCATTATGGAGGTCATCCTCCTGTGCTTCTTCGTGAACACCAGTAACTAGAATAATCCATCCCTCAATAGCTGAAAAAATCAAAAGGACAAAGAGGGACATCAGTAAAACTAAAACATCAACAACAAAATACATTTAGAGTTCATCTCTTCAGCTTATCTTATTTCCCTATCTTCTTATTTGCTTATAAGCTGAGCTTTCCAAGGTAGCTTGGAAAGTCAAGTGAACTTCATTTGATTCATTTCTTAAAGCTATATAGCTTCAAGCTAGAAAAAAATAAACCACAAAAGTCAAAGTGTTTGACTTTTTGATTGAAATAAGTAAATAAGAGGTAAATAACATGAAGAGAAGGACTCTTAATCAAGGGAAAATACATTTAGTAAAGAGAACAAAAAAACTCAGTCTTTTTCCATGAGTGACCCTTTATTACAAATCTGTACTTTACAAGGTGTAGTCTGGAATGTTTTGTTTAGTTTAATTTCCTTGCAAACAGAACCAGTGAGTGCATGTGCTTTGTTATGAATGAAACAAATATCACTACTCTCCACCAGGGATTCAAATTTCGATTCAGACCAGAAAACCTCTAGCCAATGATAATTTCCTTACAAATAGCACTAACAAGTGCACATGCTTTACTATAAATAAAAAAAATATCATTACTTCCTACCAGGCATTCAAATTTCTCTCCAGACCAATAAAATGATAACCAAAAAAAGTTAAATCTCATTGAATTCAGGCAAAATTGAAAATCCAAATTTTGGAACCATATTCATTGTAAAAAAAATCTACCCTGGTTTACCAACAAATCGAGTGAAATCTTTTTAAAAAAATGAAACCTTAATGTTTGAATTGCTTTTATACCTAATTTCATTGATTTTTAGCAAACCTTCACTTAAAATTGATGAAAACTTCGCTAGGTTTTTGCAAAAATTGTGCCATCACAGTCAGCATGTGTGATGCGGCAAGGGTTTGTCAAAACAGTGTGTGGTGCAGCACATGGCAGGAGCGTGCATATCAAGCCAAGCGGGGCATGTGCAGCACACGTGCAAGTGTATAGACAAGGCATGACAGAGCGTGCAGCAAGGTGGGTAGGGCTTGGCCAAGCTTGCGGTGCGGTGCAGAAGACCATGTCTGCCAGGGGAGGAGCAATTATCGTAAAAATAAAACATGAAAATTAGTTTTTTTAAAAGCTTTTCATGTTTAACTGTTATTAACATCAATCACTTTTTGCATTTTTGGTGAATTTTCTTATTTTGAATTTGGAGAGGCATAATCTTAAAAATATTGCTACTGTTTCAGGCCAAAACCCATCAGGTTTCAAACAAAATGTCATAAAATTGTGAACTATGCTTCCCACCACGTCATGATCGATGTGCCTTACCCACCTTCTCATATATCATTTCCGCTTCCATCCTTATCTGTGTTGTACCTCCTAACCACCGGATCTGTCTAATCAGGCGGTAGCAAGCATGAAATTATATGGATGGACAGGATGGGCAGGAAATCAGGTGGGAGAAGCATGATATTATATGGATACGAAGGAAATCTCATGTGCAGGGCTTGAAAATTCTAGGATGAGAAGGAAATTTGGTGTGCAGGGTAACACGGACAGACACGACACACCACAAGTTTCTTTAATAATAGTAAAGATAAGTACATAGGATGCTACACGGTATTATGCAATTTGGAAATAAACACACTGGTTTTCAAAAAAAGAGCAATCTAAACTATTTTCATCGAACTGGAGGGACCTAATTAATTTTTCTCCCAAGTAAAGTCATAACTAATAAAAGCTGGACAACATAGAGGTAAAAGCAAATTGAGAAATAACACAAACATTCGTTATCAGATCAGTTACTGGAAATCAACCACCATAAAAGTACAAGCCTAGAATGGCCCGGTGAAATAGCATCCTAAAATGGACCATCGGACTGTGGGCTGGCAGGATGCAGGGGAGACGCCACGGCGGTGAATGCAGGGTCAGTTTCGGTGAATGCAGGGTCAGTTTTGCGCTTTAGAATGTATTCTACCTTCGCCAAAGTTCAGGGGGTAATCTATACTTTTTCCAGCATGGTGAGTTCTAAACTTAAGACAGCCTCCAGCTTTCAGGAAATAAGCCCTAATTTCCACCGGACCATAACGAACTGAAGCAACGAGATTGCCGCATGCGCTTGAGCAACATAAACCAAAACTACAACCACACTGTCACTACCAAATCCGCTGAGTAAAAAAATGACAACTTCCCCGCAGGAAGATAGCAGGGAGACAGATCAAAAGACGGAAGGGCGTACATCTGACGGGTCCGGGGCAGTCGTGCGGAAGGAGCGTAGATCTGAGGGGCCCAGGGTCGTAGTCGGGGTTGGGGTTTAGCCAGTCGAAGGCGGCACGGCCGGCGTGGGGACGCGAGGAAGTCTCTTCGCGGAACCCACGGCCCTTGGTCTTGCGCGCCGCGGCGGCGGAGTCGTCGCCGCCGGAGGCGATGGTGGAGCGGAGGCGCGGGGCGGGGGTGGGGTTGTTCTCGGGGGCGTCGTCGTCCATGAGGTCGTCATCTTCAGAGTCGAAGTCGACGACCTCCACGTCGTTCGCCGCCGCCATTGCTGCCTGCGCGCCGCCCTCGCCAGTCGCAGCTAGCCCGCTAGGGTTGGCTGGATAGAATGGGAAATGGACAGTTGGTTTGTGTCGTCTTGTTTGTTGGTCATGAATGGGCGTCGCGGGAAGTCGGGAACGTACTGCGGCCCACGGGCTGGAAATAGTCAATAGTATATTTTTTTCTTTCGAATTTGAGATTGTTTGATGTCGACGTGTCACGATTTGCCATAAATTATTTGTCCAGGTTCGTTAAGCTTAGTTATGAAATTGCTAGCCATATTTTGGCTAGTTTTATCAACTTTATCGCACTTTTTAATACAAAACTTTGAAATGTGAGAAAATATGATAACCACTTTTTTGTGATAGGAACCAAAGAGACGCTAAATAGCCTCTCACGCATGAGTCAAAGATGTGAACGACGGGTTATATCGCTCATGAGTCAACGGCATATGGCCAAGACCTATATGTCAATGAAACGAAAGACATGTCAAATGTTTAAATGTCAATCTTTATTAGACGAATTATGATTTTTTTAATGGCGTATTTTGCAAATATGGGTCGCAGTGCATTCCCCCTAAAGCTCAAATGATTGCATTCCATTATATGCCATTTCAAATGGAATACAATTATTTTTCATTTTCCTAGCTAAATTTATTTCTATTGACTACTTGAAAAATACCTTTGGCCGGATTTTTGCTCCCTAGCGCTCGTTCTCTGGCTCTCTAGCACCCATTCCCTCCCAGTGCATATGCTACCACACCCAACAAAGCTTTAGCCCGTTCAAAACATGTGTCTCCCTTCATCAAACATCATGCTCATTTTTTTCTTCTCTTCCATTAACCTATTTCTATAGACCCCTTGCTACGAGAAACAATGGTCAACCATCCAACCAAGAAGGATTTTTTTCAAGGAAAAGTCTACTTCACCCTCAGCTATGATACCTAGTGTGCTTAAACCCCTAGTATGGAAAACAAGTACGCTTGCCCATATGCAAAGTGTTGCAAATAACCCTACAAGCAGTTTTGAGGGTTATTTTGGCAACGAGACTGCTCGTGTCATGTAGTTTTGCCATGTAGATGGCACACATGACCTTTTATATATGAAATATATATTATATGTGGCCCCACATGTCACAGTTTCTTCTCTCTTCTTCCTTTCACGATGCTCTCTCCTCCTTCATTATCCTTCTCCGAAGATGCTTCCATGATTGATTGTGGCTTCTATGATGCAGATCTAGTGTTTTTATTGGGATCTTTGGGTTCATCGAAGCAAGATGAAGGACGTCCTTTGCTCATTCATGGTCAAGATAGCCTGTCTTGGCCAAAATCGAGCTTTCGGTCAAAGATTGGTGGCGGTGCACAGGCAACATGATGATGCAACGATTAAAAAGCATCTGAATGGACTAGAGGAGTGAAAAGGCAATTTTAAATTCTTTGTTCAAGGTGAACTTATCAAATTAGTGACCCAAGATACAGTGGATAAATTACTCATAAGCAATCAAACAAGGAATAACAGTGGAAGTAAATCCGAAAAGTAGATTGCAAGAAAGGGACAAAGAGGGATTTTTTGTCGATGTTTGGAGTCTCCTCCTTGTCCCTATTGAGGCAAACCCTTATTCCTCCAAAAAGTCGGCTCCAACTTGAACCTCACGTCTCGATCCATTAGTGGTATCCCTTCACCACTCCGGTAAGACAGACTCCAAGCCTTTCACACCACTTGAGAACTCCCACAAACTCCTTTGGCAAGCTCCTCGAGTCACACCACCAACAAGTCGGCTAGGGGAACCAACTTCACAAGAATAACAGTATTGATGAAGAGCGGGTCCCTCAAACCTTACAAAGAATCACTCACGAGCTCATGGAGGCACACTAGAACCCAATCCCATAAAGTAAGATATGAAATCTAAAGCCTTACCTACAAACTCCCCTCCCAGGTCTTAAATAGTCTAGCCAACACGAGTAGCTATTAGCCACAAACACTTATAGAACAAATCATTCAAGCTCTGCCATGGATGATGCGGCAAAAAAGAGAAAACTATAGAATACATGACTACCACAGATGATCTAGGGTCCACCTCAGATGATCTAAGGCAGAACATATTTGGAAAATCTACTAACACACCTCATCATAGACGATCTGTGTTGTCTTGCTTGTCTACCCCGAACCAAAACTCAACATAGGGAAGAAGCCAATACTACCCCAGATGATTCGAGATACACACCAAACACCGGGGACAACCACAGATGATCCGCGGCGAACCACAACCCGTCAAATAGAACGCAGAAGATCTAGGGTAAAACATAAATGATCCGGCCTCCAGAACATGACATCACAAGGACACCCCCGACATAACCTACCACAGATGATTTGGCCTAACCCCGGATGATCCACCCGTGTTAGGCCTTCAGCAATACGACAAGGTGGACTCCAAGCCTTTCACACGACTCCCACAAGCTCCTTTGGCAAGCTCCTCAAGTCACACCACCGACAAGTCGACTAGGGGAACCCACTCCCCAAGAGTAACAAACTTGACGATGACCAACTCCCCAGAATCAAGATATCAAAGAGCACAGCTGGAGAGAGCCCTTCAAACCTCAATAAGAATCACTCAAGAGCTCATGGAGGCACACAACAACCTAACCCTAGAAGGTGAGAAATTAAATCCAAAGTCTCACCCACAAACTCCCCTCCTGGGGCTTAAATAGGCTAGCCAACGGGGCTAGCCATTAGCTACATACCACCAAGGCAAACACGGATGATCAAGGGTAAATTGCGGATGATTTGGCCCCTCAAACCAAAAATCAACACAGGAAACAACCTAACACTACCCTGGGTGATCTGATTCAAATCTGATTGATCCGAGCTACACACCAAACACCCTGGATAATGCGTACTAGAAGTCACCAAAGAGAACACGACCGATCCGAGTTAAACCTTAGATGTGTAGCATCTAGACCCCTCAATTTTTGCCAAGATATTTTATTACAGGGTTTTGGTGGCGATGACCTCAAGAAGACTAATTTGGACTCACCTCAGAGCATTTATGCTCAATTTGTGTGTGTTTACCTTGGTGGTGCGGCGTCAAGCTAATGATGCAAGAGTAAGGACATTTTTTTTGCTAGTTTTAGGCTTGTGAGTTGTATCAAGCCTGTAGCTAGGTCTTCCTCTTTTGTTTTTTGTCGTACTATTAATGGGAGTTTCAAATTCTTACTCTTTTGGATAGTATTTCTCTCAATCTTATGAAAATAGCTTGGAGCAACCAAATTTCCTTGAACTTAGCATTTTCCTAGAGCTTCTCTAGAGGAAAACAAGTTAACACCAGACAAATCCTTTGTTACCCATTTCTTATCCGTTGTTCCTACAGAGAAAACTAAGTTCACATCGAACAAGCCTTGCCTTAGCTTCATTAATTAGTCCGGCGCGTCCCCAGAGAGTTTAACACCGGGCAGTCTGACATGAACACTTCTGAAGCCATACTTTGTCCTAGAAAATTCCAAGTTTGCATCGGACAGTCTAGTGCAAACTCCATTTCCTTACTGCAGCGCGCAAACAAAACCCTATTTGCATCAGTTTTACCCTCAAAACCTAGTTCCAATAGTCCGTCATGTGAAGGTTTTACCCTAAACTTCTGTCTGCTGCAAACTCAATTTTCTCTGCTTCAAATTTCCTACCGTTGAAATTAGTCCGTTGCTAAAGCAATTTTATCAGTACTTTTGCAAAAGTGCTTTGTCATCTAATCAACGGCTAGGAACCATCTAGAAAGGATATAATCTGCCTCTTAGCGTATAAAATGGTGCAAAAACTCACTTCCTTTGCGAGGATTGGCACTAAAGGCCCAAACCCTATGACCCAGAGGGTGTTACTCACTTTGGTGATGATTTGAAGCTTGTTACTCTTGGATTTCCAATCTTTGACAGCTTGGAGATGTTTTCTTTAAGAGCTTGCCATGACAGTTGTGGGAGCCTTCAAGATTGCTTTGTGAAAGCTTGGAGTTTGCCTACCGAAGTGGTGAAAACTACCTCAAGTGGATAGAGGTTGTGGGCTCGAGCAGGAAGCGGTCCTTGGTGAAGGGATTGCCTCAACGGGGAGTAGCACGAGGACTTCGAACCTCGGTCAAACAATTCACTATGTCCCTATTCCATTACTTCCAGCATTCAATTTCAACATTTATCTTACTACAGTTGTTTCTTGTTTAATTTCCGCCGTTGTTTGTTACTTCTTGTGTATAATAGGTCTTGCTATTTAGATTGGGTAATAATTGCTAGGAAAAAGTGCTGATTTGGTCTTTCATCTATACCCGTCGGATCACTTTGGTCCCTGAACAGCAATACCAGACTTGTCAGGTCCTTGAACTTTCAAAACCGGACTTGACTGGTCCTTTGACCGATCAAAACGATGGTTTTGGGGTTTTCACTGACGTGGCTGCTGATGTGGCGGATTTCTTCTGCGTGGACGCCATTTGGGGCTGCCACATCGTTGCCACATGGCTGCTACATCAATAAAAGTATGCCAGATCTGCCACGTAAGCTACCACTCCACCTAAAACCTCCGTTTTGACCGCTCAAAGGACTAGGCAAGTCCGGTATTGAGAGTTCAAGGACCTGACAAGTTCGGTATTGCTGTTCAGGAACCAAAGTGGTCCAACGGGTATAGTTGAGGGACCAAATCGACACCTTTTCCTAATTGCTAAAGCCTCAAACTTGAACTAAAATTTAATAGTTGCCTATTCACCCCCTCTAGGCCAACTAGATCCTTTCAAGATGATTTGGCCTCCAAAATACAACACCACAAGAGCCTGAGACAACCTACCATGGATAATCCGACCCAACCCCGAACGATCTGTGATACACTTTGAAAACTTTGGATGATAACCGATGATCCGCCCATCACTAAAAACATTGCCAACCTATAAACCGCCTATTTAGCCCACAAACACCCTGCTAAGGTTAGACCTAGGAACTCTAAACAGGGAAATAAGATAGATAAGAACGGTTGTGCTCCTGTGGACCATGTCCCGAAATGGTAGAAATCATCGAACTCCTCTTGATAGACGACTTTACAAGCAAAAAGAAAAATACATAGACTACAAATGAACCATCTTGACTCCCGGTTCACCTACTAGGTGATCTCTAACCTTCTTGCTTGATGCCATGGACAATAAGATTTTAAGGGGTCAAATAATACCATGATTTCCCCATTAAGGACCAATCATCATAACCAAAACCAATTGATGAGGCAACAACAAGAGGCCTAGATGCCCTTACAGTGGTGATATTAGGGCAGATGAAGGTATGGAGGTGGTCGCAAAGGTTCTAGGAACCTATTAGTGGACACAACACTATGGCAGAAGTGATTGCTGATTGGAGTTGTCAGACATGGCAAAAAGGGGAGGCACGCTTCGAGTGTTATTGGCATAATTGGATGGTCATGGGAAATCTAGGGGATATTTGGAACACTATGGAGCTGCAGGCTTGGAAAGAGCTAGCTCATAGTGAGCTAGCCATGCGACAAATTTACATGCGAAGCTCTAGTCATGGAGTGGCGGTGCTCCATGCTCTAGAGCATGGTTGCATGAGTATAAAAACATCCTAGGTTCACAAGAAATCTGTGGGTTGTGTTAATTTTGATAGGAATGATCTGAAGTGAGATGTGAGACCTAGAGCTATAATTAGCCACAATTGGGCAGCGAGATGCTACAAGAAGCTACAGGGAGGTTGTAAAGTGCTTGTGGGTGCAAGAGATTGGATCAATTTTGAATTGTGTGCACATAATTTTTTAATATTAGATGTGGTGGTGAAAATTAGGGGAAAGTGGAGAGGGAGCTCACCGACGATGCCCCTATGATGGTGATGGCAGCTCGACGAGAGGGAGAAAGAGGCTCCGATGGTCTAGTGAGAGGAGAAGCATTTTGTGGGCTATGGCACGATGTGAAGAGGGGCAATGTCGCTCGTGCCATCTAGGAAGAGGTTGCGCCATTAGAAACATGGGCTAGTGCAGGCATCGTCACGGGGGCAGGTCACTATGGTGTATCACAGAGGGGCAACACCATGGTGTTGTCTACTCCAAAGGCGCAGTGGCAATGTCCGGGAGGAATAGAAGAGAGACAAGGGAAGAGAGATAAAGAAGATGGATAGAGGTTTACATGTGGGGATGTGTTGGCAATTCTTACGCTCTTAGAAATTAATCCGCAAGCGGACGGACTCGACTCTAACTCCCAACTAATCTACTCTAACTAAAGAGCAACTCTAAGTGAAGTGGATGAAGTGAAGTGTGGTGGTGTTAAAGTGAGGTGAGGGGGTCCTTTTATAGTGTTCCCGAGCCAATGGGAGGGTGCCGTGGCATGGGACACTTGTCATGTTGCCACCCTCCGAAGGAGAATCCAAGGCGGCATCCGAGGTGGGTCGGCCGGCCTAGGGTGGGTCGGCCGGCCCACCTTTTTCATCATCTGGCCCTCCAATTCGGTGTAGATGCTCCATAGACGGTCTAGATTACTTCCCCAAGTCGGTTTTGCTAGTTGATGCCGGTAAGTTAGGAATTCAATGGAATCCTATGCTCATTTGTGAAGGAAGTACTACCATCGGATCAAACCGACTAAAGTGGACGGTTGGGATGGCCTCTAGGTGTGTTTCTCGGCGCGTGGGAGAAAAACCGAGGCAAATTGACCAAAAGAAGGGACCGGCCGACCTGGCTTGGGTCGGCCGGCCTGCCTGGTCTAGTCCGGCCTGGCTCGTCGTCTTCCGGAACTCCTTTCTCGCTCATCCGAGCTCCGAATATAGCAAATAATATATACATTTTGATCGTCTCAACGAGCTCTTCATCATGGTGCAGTCCATTTTATCATTTGATGACTTTTCAAAATATGTTTATTTTAAACTCCATCTTTCGTCCGATTTGCATACGACCGATAAATCGTCTTTTCTTGTGCATGCCTGCAAAACATGAGACTACACCAAAACTTGTGGAACTCATTAATGTTAGCCTCAATGTAGTTTGAATTCCTTTATTTTGTAGATATGTTGACGGTCGAATGTATACAAAATTTTACAAATAAGGACCGTCAACACATCCCCGACTTGAACTTTTGCTCGTCCTCGAGCAAAAAGATCAAAATCAAACCCGATGGATCAGGATTGCATCAATATCATTAATCAATAAACATTAAGTGCACAAGATAATACTCCTTATTATTTGTCAACATAAACTCGTACAAGCGTATCCCAACCTTGTACTTATATACCTGTAGGGCTTCCAAAATGCCACCTCATCTTAGGTGGTTGAAAGATAGAACAACCAAGATAGAGCATTGTTAACTTACCCTTTTTCAGGATGGTCTCAGAAAATGTTTTCTTTGAAAATTTTAGTTCCTCTATTGGTACTCTCAAATCGCTCAAGTGGTATTTATTCAATCCTCACCAAGGCCTTAGGCCAATTCTTATCCCTATATTCTAAAGGCTTATGTGGCGCTCAAGGTAAGGATAGAAGGGACCTACTTAGGCTGCATAAATTTGTTAAGTCAAAAATTGGACCTAATGAAGATGGTGTCACTTCGCATTCTGGTCATTAGAGAAATAATGTCCAGGGGTGAGGGAGAGAATGGGCACACGCCAAAGGAATGAAGAAACACAAGTGCAAGCATGTGAGGTACTAATTAGTCCAACACATCGGATCTTGTGTTTATGAAAACAGTCTATACAACTTCTTTATTTTGAGCAAATCCCTTTTATGAAATATTTCTTAGAGAGCCATTTTTTTCTAGGAGATCATGAATTTCTCCTATTTTCTTCTCTCTCTCTCTCTCTCTCTCTCTCTCTCTCTCTCGGAGATCATGAATTTCCCCTCTCTTTTTTTTAGCCTCTCAATTTTTAAAAGGTTAAGGGATGACTCATGATAACTTTGAAGTATTTAATTGGATAGACTGTATAGGTAGGTATATAGTGGACACATTGAAGAACTTGGCTCATTTTGATTGGGGGAGGAATATCTGGCGGAATGGATGCTTTATTTCAATGTGGAATTTAGCATTGCCAATATGAAAAAGGCTAGCAATCAAAAGGGTACGCAAAAGGAAATGACCGGCTTTGAAGAGTCACTACTCCTTAAGGTCATAAGTTTTGACAAAAACTCAACACAACCATAAGTGGCTAAAATGTAGGTTTTAATTTTTTGAGTACTTTTGGCTTTGGTGGGAAGAAAATCCCAATGAGGTACTTATCATAATATATATATATATATATATATATTTATTTATTTATTTTGAGACTTTTCCTTACTAGAGGTATGAGCAACTAAGCTCTAATCATAGTCATATCATATCTCACAACAACTTAGACTTGAAGCAAAAATGTCAACATCTATTAGGTAAAGACTTGGCAGAATTACTACTCATACCAATAAATGTTAAACTAAATAAGAGTACTAAATTGTAAACCTAGTATTTAGAGAACAAGATAGAGCAATTTTTTCATCATTTCCTTGGGTAAAAATCAACATTTATACCTTTATTCAAAGGAAAATATTTTTGGTCTTTTTATTCTTTTGCAAATTTTTATGGTTTTTTTTAACATGCAAATGACAAATGCAACTAAACAAACTCCAATTTCATGGCAGGGCAAAAGGCGAAACATGCAAGGGTAAGATAGAGCAAAATGCAAGGCAGGCTGGATAATCTGGCAATGATCTAGCAGCAGCAATAATGGGCAGCAACAACAATGGCAATAGCGAAGTAAATGGGAGAGAGGACAAGGCGTACCTTATGGAGTCAATGGTCCAACCATGTGTTGAAACCAGGCCGTCAAAGGGTCGATGTTGGCTCGAAGGTGGCCGTTGCCTAGTGTGACGGCCAAGCGTTCGACGAACGTCGCTCATGTCAACACCTAGTGCTCCCACTATCTCTCTTTCAACGTGGAGGTCTTGTGCAAAAGGCTCAAAATAGGAAGGGTAACAAGCCAATGATGGCCTTTCCCATCCTACAGCGGACTTTGGTTTTGTGAAAATTGAGACCTTCCGGCTTCGTGATGCCACAAGCTCCCAGTGTCTTGATCGTGAGTGCCCCATCCTCAATTGATGAGGTGGTGCGGCGCCTCTCATCAAGGCTTGGTGTGCTTGGGTTAAGAGTGCTGCTCGCGATTGTGCTTGGTTTGCTAGCGACGTGCATGACTATATGTCACCGGCCCAGAGATGCTAAGTCTAGGGATTCCATGGCCTTTAAGTTGAGGGTCAGATTTCGGGTGACACAAAGGTTGAGCCTTAGATTAGGCAAGCGAACCTTGGTCGTGGTTCCCAAAAATCACATGAAGTAGGGTTGTACTCATCTACCCTCAAGACCTGCCCTTTGGTGTTTCCAAGAAGGTCACTCTAGCACTCTCTAGAATCCCCAAACTTCCCACAATGCGGGTGACAAAACAAGTTCAGTCTATGTCATCCAACATGCTTCTCATTTTCTAGCTAGTGCAATACCATGTTTGCTTTTGCATTCGTGGGTTTCTTTTTAGCATACAGGTATTGAAGTCACAAATCATGTCCAGACTTAATCACCACAGCAGGTTGGTCATGCATGAATATAAAAGTAGAATCATGTGTTTCATTCATGCGGGGTGCAATTGTGTGTGCCATGCCAAAAATAATACCCAGAAATCATCATGGTTAAAGTCTTTAGCCTATCATGTGTGACTCTACAACTCATGTAAAAATCTAAATTTCTAGTTAGATCTTTGCAACGAGCACTCAAGCATTTCATTGAAAAATCTAAACAAGTATCTAGTTCCAATTATGTGCAGAGCACTTAGAAATTCAAGGGTTAGAAGGTGCACACCTTTTCCCGAAGTTGTTCCAAACATGAGCTGTTGTCCAAGGCCTCGGTCGGAGGGTGAGTCCGTTTCAAGGTAGACAAGCTGAACCTCTTGCGGATGCCCTCGGCACACTTGGACAGGGTTTTGCTAAACTTACCATTCCACGTCATTTCTACAAATGGGTTAGACCACAAATACCCGAAGGATATATAGAGTGAAGATCAAAGGTTAGGTCCAACAATTAGCGAAATCAGTGGTCCTTGCAGGGCCTATTGAATTACCTCTATAAAAATTATTTGCTTAAGTCACAATGTCATTTAGCAATGATGCAATGCAATGGGGGTGAATGCTCATGTTGTAAAAAAAAATTGCCACTATCTACAATACTTTGATTGGCTAAAAGCCTAATCTAGCAAGTAGAGTAGTGGATGAGACGGAAGTGATCGGTAATTTTTTTAAAAAATGCAAGGTGGATGCAATGAGGAAAAAATTCAAATATGCAATGGAAATGCAAGAATTAAATATGAATGCAGGGATAGGTTTCGGTTTACCTCCCGATGAGGACTCGAATTTTTCATGGTCCTCGAGTCGGACCGTCTCCATACCTTATTTTTCTTGAAGAATTTCCGCGATCGAAGATGATGTCGCGACTGGTTGGAGTTTCTTATCACGCCACATTTGTTTTGTTCGAGATTTTCCCTTGGCGATGACCTTCGATTGCGGCTCCGAATTTTCGACCGCAGGTTGCTTCCGCTCCTTGGTTCGGGATATCTTCGCTCCCTTACCCTCCATCCAACATGGACGTCGTGAAGGATCGTCCGATGATTGGAGAGGTCTCCTCATGGTTGTAGTCAGGATATCCACCTGAGGTTTTGGTGTAGCCTCCGCTTCCCTCTGCACAGTTTTGATGTGTTCACCATAAAATGTGCGTACCTTTGAGAGTTGCCCAACTTTTGGCTTGAAGTTTAAGATTTCTTCTCGGCAAGCGATGTTGAGTCGAACCCATCCTGCACCAAAGTCAATGGCCGCATTTGTCACGCCCAAGAATGGTCTCCCAAGGATGAGAGACATATTGGCGTCCACCTCCATGTCAAGTACCACAAAGTCGACGGGCACTATGAATTTCCAGGTTTTCACCGGTATATCCTTAGCGACTCCGACAGGACGACAGATTGATCCATCCGTAAGCTGCAGGGTTATGACAGTAGGAGACAAGGTACAAAGTTTCAATTTATCATAAATTACCTTGGACATAATGCTGACTCTTGCTCCTAGGTCGCACAAAACACGGTCAAAGTGTAGTGCATCAATGGAGCATGAGATGGTTGGATAACCAAGACTTCTGTGGTCCTTGGGGAAGATGTTCAATATCGCAACACTGCATTCCTTGGTCAACTTAATGACCTTCGCCATCGGCAACGGGTGCTTGTTGTTGAGGTATCCTGCGCATGTGGGTACCTGCAGCGCATCTAGCAATGGATTGTTGACATGTAATTGCTTTATTACCTCGACAAACTTACCGAGCTGGACGTCTGCAGTTGATTGGTGTTGATGGTGCGGAATTGGCAGTGCTTGCGCATCCATGAACTTGGCGGGACTAGTTCTAGTACTCCGCATCTTCTCCCTTCGTTTTTCGCGGCTCAACATGAGGTTCCACTTCAAACCCTTCCTTATCTTTGTCGACCTCGTTGGGGTGGCATGCTTCTTTTTAGCACTACTTCCCATTCGATGGTAGGCGAATGAGAAGTTGGGTTTGGAGTTCCTTCCCAGCATGTAGCTCGATCGTGGACGGAATCCATTGTTGACGGAGTTGGCATCCACGTCGACAAGAGCCGGCTTCCATTCAAAGCCTCCGGCACCCACATTGGTTTCAGACCCAGTGGGGACGGTTGTGCTAGACAGGGCCGAGAACTCAAAGATGGTTTTTTCGACAACCATCTCAAATGACGACGATGGTGTCTTGGTAGAGAGGAAAGGATTGCTTATGAGGGTCGGAAGGTTTTGGGGGAAGTTTTTCGAAAAGTTTTGGTGGAAGTTTTTCGAAAGGTCTAATCCGGTCATGTACATCCCTGCTAGTTTCTCCAAACAAGACAGAGCATGGATAAACCCGTTAACTAGGTTGGTATAAATAATAAATATATTTTTTATTGAATTTTTTTTGAATTATCTTCTACCGCTGCGTTCCCCGGAAACGGCGCCAGAAAACTTGTTGGCGATTCTTACGCTCTTAGAAATTAATCCGCAAGCGGACGGATATCGCTTGTAGTTTTCACCTAGGAGTATTCCAAGGTATCGAATCCACAGGGAACGAGAGAGAAAGATAATTCTAATATCTATATTATTTAGATACCAACCAGCTAGCTAAAGGGTAAATATGATACGATAAATAGACCGGTAACACACACACACACACACACACACACACTAAGTAGAGTGCTATGATAATTAGGCAGACAGTTGGGAGGACAACGAGACGGGTTTAAAAAGTTCGTAAATGTTGTGTGATTCAATTTATTGAGAGAGCTTGGGCAATAACGATCAGTGGTTCACTTAATATTCGTCGTCGAAGCTCGGACACTCACTACCACCCGCTATCCTGAATTGGAATCCCGAATGGTTATGATCGTTCCGATTGGGATCTACTAGTCCAAAGCCGGACGCTGTGGGTTACGCACGAGACACTTAGTATCTACGGATGGATAGGGCTGTCACCACCTACCACCTACCACATATACGTGGGCCCGGGTGTAAACCGAGTTAGTCGTAGTCTCAGACACCACGTCTGCTACTATTTCTAATCAACCTTCCTCGGATCCTAGGAAGATGATCTAGGTTCAGTACTTAGCTCTCTAAGTATATGAGTAAGAACCTAAACTGATTCTAGACGAATACAAGCTACCGGTAAGGTTAATCCACACAACTCATTTAGCAGATATGCTCAATCTCAAATAAAGCTCAACACAATATAAAATGAATGAAGTATCTTACTGAATACTTTCGGTAAACAGGAAAGGATACAAGAGCGTTACCCAAATTCCCAAAGACACTTCCGGAACTCCGAGGCTTCAGCTCGACTTGACTCTAACTCCCAACTAATCTACTCTAACGAAAGAGCAACTCTAAGTGAAATGGATGAAGTGAAGTGTGGTGGTGTTAAAGTGAGGTGAGGGCGTCCTTTTATAGTGTTCCCGAGCCAATGGGAGGGTGCCACGGCATGGGACAGTTTGTCATGTTGCCACCCTCCGAAGGAGAATCCAAGGCGGCATCCAAGGTGGGTCGGCCGGCCCACCTTTTTCATCATCTGGCCCTCCAATTCAGTGTAGATGCTCCATAGACGGTCTAGATTACTTCCCCAAGTCAGTTTTGCTAGTTGATGCCGGCAAGTTAGGAATCCAATAGAATTCTATGCTCATTTGCGAAGGAAGTACTACCATCGGATCAGACCGACTGAAGTGGACGGTTGGGATGGCCTCTAGGTGTGTCTCTTGGCGTGTGGGAGAAAAACCGAGGCAAATTGACCAAAAGAAGGGACCGGTGACTGGCTTGGGTCTACCTACCGCCTCGGTCTGGTCCTACTGGCTCGTCGTCTTCCAAACTTCTTTCTCCTCATCCGAGCTTGAATATAGCAAATAATATATGTGTCGGTGTAATAAATACCGAGTGTGAAGAGTCCCGAGAAGATCAAAGGGCCCCACGCTAGGGCGGGCGTCAGGCCCCAGCGTGGGCGAGCCCTCGGCCTCAAGCGGGCCCCAGCACGTCGCGGGCGACCGAGCCCAAGCGTGGCGAGCCCCTCGGCGTTCAAAGGGCCCCACGAGTCAAGTGGCGATCAGGCCCCAGCGTGGCGAGCACCTCGGCGCTCGGCGGGCCCCACGCGTCAAAGCGGGCGACAGTGCCCCAAAGACGGGCGAGCCCCTCGGCTCAGGCGGGTCCCACGCGTCAGTGGGCGATCGAGGCCCTGCCACGGGCGAGCCCTCAGCCCTCAGCGGCCCACGCGTCGGGCGGGTGAAAGCTCAGCAGAGTAGGACTATTACCCGCAAGGGGTCCGAACTCGGTAATCCCGTGTGTTGCTCTTTCTGCGCCCACCGCTCAATCGAACCAAGCACTACGGTGATAGGCTAGCGAGTTAGAAATCGACTAGGGTGTGATCCGCAGTGGTTGAGCGGTGAACACGCCGTCGAGGCGCACTGTAGGGGAGCGCTAGCATCGATTCTGCTTCGACCTCACCGATGGCGGATCGGCGATCCGCGATGGACCAGAGGCGGCCGCTAGAGCGCGCCCGCAGCGTCGGCGCGCAATGGCGGTGGATCGGCCGGCGGCGATCGTCCGGCCAAGCTAGGCGGTGCTCGCCTTGGAGGAGTGCACTCGAAGATAGAACCTCCACGCGGCGTGGCCTGCTGACAACGCACCGTGCGGTGACTCCGGACTCCGGCGGCGCCGTGGTGGCGATTTGGCCCCGCTTCGTCGATCTGCGTGGCGGTGGTGCGAGTTTCGGGGGCGGAACCGGCGTTTCCGCTTCTTCTCGTTCTTTCCTGCCCTCGCACACCTCTCGCAGATCTCCTGGCGGGAGGGAGCGAGGCCAGGACAACAGGAGCCGGGCGACTCCTACGGGGGTTCGACCTGGCAGGCGTACAAGTAGGCGAGATCTCCGGTCCCACTTGGAGGACCGCCATCTACGATGCGGAGAAGACTTGCGCGACAAGCTCCGCAGGCAACACGACCGAGAGCGCGACCGCGCTGAAGCTGTCGTTCGCGGGGACCAGCGAGAGGACTCCCGTGGGACCGCTTCCGCCGAAGAGGGCGGCGCCTCTTCAGCGCCGTCCGGACGGCGGGCGGCAGGGACGCTGCGCGGCCCAGAGCAGGAGGCTCCGGCGTTGGTGCCGCGCCTTTTCCAAGGAGTGCGCTGAGTCCGGTGGTCGGAGAGGTTCCGCCCACCCCATCGAGAAGCACGACGGCTCCACCAACCCCGACGAAGTTCTTGCAGATCTACACTACGGTGATGCGGTCAATTTGGAGGGTCGGGAAGGTTTCGCGAACTACTTCCTGCATCCTCACCGTGAGCCCGCTCTTAGCTCATGAACCGCCCCGAGTCAGGTGGGGTCGTGGAAGGAGCTCTCGGAGCTCTTCGTCACCAACTTCGAGGCACGTTCAACAGCCGGAGTCGAGGGCGACCTCCTGGCGTGGAGCAGAAGAAGGAGAGTCGCTGCGACTACATCCGACGCAACACCAGTCCGCAATACCATCCACGACATCTCCATCAACGCCGTTGTCACGGCATTCAGGAGAGGCGCCCGAGACACTAGGGTGAAGGAGAAGATGGCCACCCGCAAGATCAAGACGACGGAGGAGCTCTTCACCCTGGCGCGACAAGTCGCCCTCCAGCGGAGACTTCGCTTCCTCCGGCGCCTGGGGACAACATGCGGCGGGCGAGGCCGGACATCGAAAAAATCCGGCGGCAAGGACAAGAAGAAGCGCAAGGCGGCCGAGATCGGCAGGTCATGGCGCCGAGCGCGACGACAACGACGACGAAGACGGCCGCGCGGCGAAAGCGCGGGCGGGCACAAGAAAAAAGGAGGAGGCAGTGGAGGGCGCGGCGCGGCGGCGGCAGAACGGTCCGCAGGGCGGCGAAGCGACCGCCCGTGATCATGGCGGCCCCCGCGGCCGCAACGACGGGCGAGACCGCCATCCCCGCGAGTGGAGCGGAGGGGCTTACTGTCCCATCCACCGCAACAGCTCCCACGACTTGGCAGATTGCTATGTCGTCAACAAGTTGGTGGACAAGCGCGTCCACGAGCAGCAGCAGGCGTCCGGCAGCGGCAAGGGCAAGGAAGCGGCTGAGGAGATTGTGGCTATGATTAGGAGACGCTACGGCTTGAGGAAGCCAGTCAAGAACCCACACTCTAGTTACCGGTGCTTTGAGTGTCATGAGAAGGGTCACATTGCTTCCATGTGCCCTCGAAAGGATAAACTCAAATATGGGAGGGCCAAGCAAGACAGTGATGATGACAATTCTAAGAACAAGGAGAGGAAGCACAAGGACAAGGATAGCAAGAGAAGCTGGAAGAAGACCGAGTTCAAGGGCACCACCAAGCAAGGAAAGAAGCTGGCATTCTTTAGAGAGTGGGCCACAGATGAGAGCTCCAGTGACACACCTGCCTCCGAGGATGAGGAGAATGGTCAAGGACTTGCCACCATGGCAATTGCTGAAATGACACCGCCGCCTCCATCCCTTCCTCCAAGATGCTTGGTGGTCATCCCAGAACCACAAGAGCAAGTGTGGTATTCTGATGGGGATGAGTCTGCTTCCTCCACTACTTCTACACCAAAGGCTTCATCACCACCAGCTACCTCACCGAAGTGCTTGATGGCACGACCCTCCATTGAGGTATCAAACTTTGACTATGACTCTGATATTGACTGGGATGATGAGACAACTAGGGAGCATGTGCTCAAATTGGTTCACATTGTGCAGAGTGAAACCTTGAGAGCTAAAATTCTTCAAGAGTCTTTAAATTCTTTGATTGCTAAACATAATTCTCTTGAGACTGAGTATGACATCTTGCATGGTGATAACATTAGCATGACTAGGAAGCTAAATGTTCTAGATGAAGAGCGTAGGGCAAAGAATGAAAATGAAAAGGATCTGTTAGCAACCATTTATGAGCTTAGAGTTAAAAATGAATCACTTGTTGCTAAGACTGGTTCTGTTGATGCCTTGCCTATTGCATCTTCTTCTAGTGATTTGAATGTTGCTCCAGCTTTAATTGTGCCTCCTGTCATGACACCTTTCACTGGCACTGTTACACCTGCGATCACATTAGCTGCTGCTAGCAATGATCTCTCTTCTGAATGTGCCATGATTGCTTCTACTGCTAGCATTGTTGCTCCTATTGTTGAAACATGTGCTAAATGTTTCATGATTGCATCTAGCTCTAGTGGTTCCTCTAATGTAGCTGTTGAGTGCACTCCTGATACATGTAAATTTGCACTAGCTGCTAGAGAACTTGCTATTGAAAATGCTGAACTCAAGGCCAAGCTTGAGAAATTTGACAAGGGTCTTGGCAAGTGCTATGAGGGTAGTGTTGCTTTGAACAAGATGCTTGAGAAACAAAGGAAACCGACCCATAAGGGCGGCTTGGGTTTCACCCCTGATCCTAAGGGAAAGAAAAAGAAAGGTTCTCAAGTACCTTCCAAGAAGCAAAACTCCTCTCATGCCCAAACCAAGAGTAACAACATTGGGCCTAAAAATGTGAACACTAGAAATAAGGCTCCTAGGAAGCACAATGAGCACAACACATGCCAAGAACCTCCTAGGCACTATAACTCCACATGAAAACCTAGGAATCAACATGCTTGGCAATACGCTCCTAGGTACAACAATAGGAATGGTCCTCCTATGCATTACAACAACTGGCAAGCTCCCCATGTTTCCCACCTGGTTAGCTCATCCACAAATGTTCTGGAATGGTCCTCCTAGACAAAACTTTGCTAGACAAGATCCACCTAGGAACCAAAACAGGAACACTCCCAAGCACACCCAACCCAAGCTTCCAAGAGCTCATGCTGAGTTGTATGATCACTACTTGCTTAGGATGAATGACAAGGGTAAGGTGGTTGCTAGATATGCTGATTTAAGGGCTGAGAATGAGCATAAGGCACATGTTTGGATGCCTAAATCTTTGATTGATCGATTTGCTCCTGTTGCGTTTGGTTTGAAGGCTAACCCTCAGGGACCTCCTGTGTGGGTCCCTGAGTCACAAAAGTGATCTCTCCTTAATGCAGGTGAATTACCGGAGTGGTGGGTGCCATTGGATCATCGATAGTGGGTGCACTCAACACATGACCGGCAACCCCCGGTTGTTCACCTCAATAGGGGAGGAAGGCAACAATATTCCCCCCAAGGTCACTTTTGGAGATGGAAGCAAGAGCAAGGTGCTTGGCACAGGGAAGGTAGCAATCTTTTCAGATCTTTCAATTGATAATGTGCTACTTGTTAAGACTTTGAATTATAATCTTCTTTCTGTTGCCCAAGTATGCGACTTGGGGTTCCATTGTAACTTCTCATCTGAGGGAATGATGGTTTTGGATAAAAATGAGAAAACTGTGTTCAAAGGTTTTCGTTTTGAAAACTTGTTTCTTGTGAACTTTAATGAGCCTGCCGTATCCATCTCGACTTGCCTTGTTGTCAAAGTCTCTCTTGGTTGGCTTTGGCATAGGCGTCTTGGGCATGTGGGCATGGCTAATTTGAAGAAACTTTTCAAAAACGAGTTGGTTCTTGGGGTGCAGGATGTGACATTTGAGAAAGACAAGCTTTGCAGCGCCTGTCAGGCCGGCAAGCAAGTAGCAAGCTCACATTCTGCCAAGAATGTCATGTCTACATCTCGACCTCTCGAGCTTTTACACATGGATCTTTTCGGGCCAACAAAATATGTGAGTATCGAGGGAAATCTCAATTGCTTGGTCATTGTTGATGACTTCTCTCGATACACTTGGGTTTTCTTTCTACCTTACAAAACCCCAACTGGGGATACTTTCAAAAAGTTTGTAAAGAAAGCCAAAAACATTTTTGATTGTACCATCAAAAAGGTGAGAAGTGACAATGAAACTGAATTCACTAACACCTCTGTTGAGTTGTTTTGTGATGAGTTAGGGGTTGATCATCAGTTCTCAGCCACATACACACCTGAGCAGAATGGTGTGGTTGAGAGGAAAAACAGGACACTCGTCGAGATGGCAAGAACAATGCTCAATGAGTTTGGAACCTCTGAAGTGTTCTGGGCTGAGGCAATCAACACAGCCTGTCATTGCATCAACAGGCTGTACATTCACAAGCTTCGCAAGAAGACCTTTTATGAGCTGCTTGTGGGAAGACGACCCAATGTCTCCTACTTTAGGGTATTTGGATGCAAGGTTTATATCAAGAAAAAGAGGGAGCGCTTGGGCAAATTCCAAAGCAGGGTGGACACAGGGATTCTCCTAGGATACTCCTCCAGAGGGACTTCCTACAGGGTATTCGATGAAGAAAGTGGACAGATTGAGGAAACTTGTGATGTGAAGTTTGATGAATCAAATGGGAGCCAAGGTCGGCATGACAATCTGGATGATGTTGATGGAGATCAATTGGCAAGAGCAATGGGAGAAATGCAACCTGAAGATGTGAGACCAATGGAAGCTCCTAGGGTGAGTGAGATAGTTACATCACCGCTCACACCTGAGCTTGTGCCAGACTCAGGGGGAGCTGTGCCTCAAGACAGCTCAAGTGAGGAACCATCTTCAATAATGTGAGGCGGTGATGAGCAAGATGGAGAGTCAGTGGAGCAGTCAAGTGGACAACATTCTCAGTTGATTAGAACCCATCATTCAATTGCTCGTGATCATCCATCTGATCAAGTGATTGGGGACCTAACTCAAGGTGTCCAAACAAGGTCAAGAACAGCTGGGTTCAGTGAGGTCAGTGACATGGCTAACTTCTGTGAGCACCATGCTTTTGTGTCTGACTTGGAGCTAAAGAAGGTGGAAGAGGCATTGGCTGATCCTGATTGGATAAATGCCATGCATGAGGAACTGAACAATTTTGAAAGGAATCAAGTTTGGACACTTGTGGAGCGACCCAAGGATTGCAATGTGATTGGTACCAAATGGATCGTCAAGAATAAGACAGATGAGTTTGGAGTAATTGTCAGGAACAAGGCAAGACTTGTGGCTCAAGGCTTCACACAGGTTGAGGGTGTGGACTGTGGAGATACTTATGCTCCTGTGGCCAGACATGATGCAATTAGGCTGCTTATGGCATTCTCTATATGTCACAACATCACTCTTAAGCAGATGGACGTAAAGAGTTCCTTCTTGAATGGCTACATCGAGGAGCTGGTGTATGTTGAGCAACCTCCTGGGTTTGAGGATCCAAAGTACTCCAACCATGTGTTCAAGTTATCGAAGGCTCTGTATGGGCTCAAGCAAGCTCCCAGGGCTTAGTATGAAAGACTTAGAGACTTCCTCATCTCCAAGGGCTTCAGTGTTGGACGAGTAGACTCTACTCTCTTCACCAAGGTGGATGATGGACACTTGTTCTTGTGCCAAGTCTACGTCGACGACATCATATTTGGGAGCTCAAGCAGCAAGATGGTGCAAGACTTCAGTGAGATGATGGCAGCTGAGTTTGAAATGTCAATGATGGGTGAGTTGAATTTCTTCTTGGGCTTTCAAATCAAGCAATTCAAGACTGGGGTGTTTATAAGTCAAGAGAAGTACACTCTGGATCTCCTGAAGCGCTTCGACATGGACGAATGCAAGCCAATTCGGACCCCAATGGCTACAAACGGCCACCTCGACCTTGACATAGAAGGTAACCCTGTGGATCCCAAGGTTTACCGTTCCATGATCGGTGCATTACTTTACTTGACAGCATCTAGACCGGATATCATGTTTAGTGTGTGCTTGTGCGTTAGATACCAGGCCTCCCCTAGAGAAATGCATTTGAAAGCTGTCAAAAGGATTTTTAGATATCTAAAATTCACTTCTAGCATAGGTCTCTGGTTCCCTAAGGGTGCGCGGTTTGAGCTCCTTGGCTATTTCGACTCAGATTATGCGGATGCAAGATTGATCGCAAAAGCACTTGAGGGCCTGTCACCTACTTGGTAGATGTCTTGTGTCGTGGGTATCAAAAAAGCAGAACTCGTGGCGCTATCTATCTGCCGAGGTCGAGTATATAGCGGCGGGGAGTAGTCAGGCGCAAATTCTATTCTGACACAATCCTTGCTTGACTTTGGCGTAAAACTTGACCACGTGCCTCTTACGTGTGATAATGAGAGTCTTTGTGAAGATAGCTAGCAACCGGTTCAACACTCGCGCACCAAACACATTGACGTCCGACATCACTTCCTTCGGGATCATGTGATGAAGGGCGACATCGTGGTTGGATCTGTGCGTCTGGAGGACTAACTTGCGATATCTTCACCAAGCCACTAGATGAGACACGCTTTTGTAAATTAAGAAATGAACGAACATACTAGATAGGTCAAATGTCGCTTTGAGTTGGTCGTGGGGTCATTGTGTGTGAACCTGGCACAATCATATGAACTTGAGACAATCTTGGAGCTTTGCAAATTCTACTTGATTCATATTTGTTCAATGCATCTCCATTTGCACTTGATAGCTAAATCTCAAATTGACTATCATCGTACTCAATAGGTGCTCTAATTAACACATGCTAATAATTCTTCACTTAGAGCGAGTGTTAGATGTGTCAAAGCCATGTGTATTTTTTTATAGCTCATCTCTATGTGAATGACCTAGTGCTTCTTGTCGGTGTAATAAATACCGGGGTACAAAGAGTCCTGAGAAGGTCAAGTGGGCCCAAGGCGCAAAGCGGCGAGCAAGCAAGGCCAATGGCTGGCGAGCCCCTCAGCTCAGGCGGGCCCCACGCGTCGCGGGCGAAGCAAGGCCCCACACATGGGCGAGCCCTCAACGCTCAAAGCGGCCCCACGCGTCAGTCAAGGATCAGGCCCAGTGGCGTGGGCGAGCCCTCAAGACTTCAGACGAGGGCCCCACGCGTCAAGGGCGAAAGCAAGGCCCCAGCGTGTGGGCGAGCCCTCAGCTTCAAAGGGCCCCACGCGCACAAGCGAGCGTCAGCCCGTGGCGTGGCGAGCCCTCAAGCCTTCAGCGAGGGCCCCACGCGTCAAAGTGGGCGAGCAAGGCCCAGTGGCGTGGCGAGCCCTCGGCCAGCGGGCCCCACGCGTCGGGCGGGCGATCAGGCCCGTGGCGTGGCGAGCCCTCAAGACTTGGCGAGGCCCAGCGCGTCAAAGCGGGCGACTGTGCCCCAGTGGCGTGGGCGAGCTCATCGAGGCGTCGGCGAGGGCCCCATCGTCGGCGGGCATGTGGGCGAGAGCCCCTCGGCGCGTAGGGCCTCCCATCGCCAAGTGGGGCCCGCAGGCGTGGAGTGTTCGAAAGGAGTCTTCGGCGAAGGCTCCCCTGCTGCGAAGGTCGGCGCATTAATGCGACATCACGCGGATAGACGGTGAAGAAATGATTATCGCATTCTGACCCCGCAGTGCGAAGGCGTCACACTGTGGCGCAATGAATTGACCGGCAGTGAGAAGGTTTGCTTAAGATGGCCGCTCGCGTCAGGAGGAGCAGGCTGGGCCCCACCCGCAGACTCACCGGTGTGACTGTGCGGGTCAGAGGCCACTTGCGGCACGCGAGGCTGCGCCCGCGGCATGGGCATCGCAGCACGTTTTGCGTCTCTTCGTCGTGTCTTGTCGATTGTACTAAGGGTATCAGACGCCTACCCCCTCGGCTCTCTCCGCCAGTTCAAAGCTTGTATAAAAAGAGAGGAGAGAGAGGAGGGGGGTACGTTGCACTAGCATATGTGCATTCGAAGCATTCTGTAAACACATCTCATTCAACCACAAAGAAGAGCTAAGGCTCAGCAGGAGTAGGACTATTACTCGCGAGGGGGTCCGAACACAGGTAATCCCGTGTGTTGCTCTTTCTTTGCGCCCGAAGGCTCAATCGAACTGAGCTCGGCCGATAGGCTAGCAGGATAGAAATCTGACCAGGGGTGTGATCCGCAGTGGTTGAGCGGTGAACACGCCGTCACTTCTAGTTCTGGTCTTGCTATTCATTATATATCTTGTTAAATACCATGACTAGATATGAGCACATTTGTTTTGGAAATGTTGAGGAATCTAAAAAAAGGGGGTGCAAAATGTTAAAATAAGGCCAAAAAGGCCATCCTTGTTCTCACCAATGTCTTCCCAGCTGAGACAGCTTGCCATTGCACTAGGCTTGAACTTAGGGGGAGCTTTGGATGATCAAGACACTGAATCCTTCAGTGTAATGCTGGGTAGTGTCGCCTACGGTTTTGAGACATGGAACTTAAAAGAAAATATTTTAGATTCAACTTTTTGATTTGGTATAGCACTTGTGCATATTTGAACATGCTTGTACTAGGTGCTAGTTTGCATCAAGGGACCTCTCCTAGTGCATGAGCTTACTAGATACTCATTGGCTTTGATTCCTCTACATCCGACTCTAGATCTTAATTTTACTTACACATCACTCAAACATGAGCCTCTATTGTGTATTGTGATATTTGATCTAGAAATAGTCTTGAATTTACAATGTGGTGGATAACTTGGCATGATTAGAACTTGTATAATCTACAAAGCTCTTGAGTATTGTCTCCTTTTCATATGCTTGTTGATTGCCCTTTGTGGTTATTGATGACAAAGGGGGAGAAAACTAAATGAGTGGCAAGCAATGGGAAGAAAAGTGAGTCGAACAGTGGAAAATATGACAAAGGGGGAGAAATTGTAAATTTTGCAAATCTGTGTGTTGCTCACTTGATAGGCAATGACCTAGGGGGAGCTAGGTGTTAGTCTTGCATTGCATTGCATTTCAATTGATCTTATGCCTAGTTGTTATTTCAAGTGAAGTAATCTCAATTGGTATCACCTTTGTTGGAACTAACCCACTGCACGAGACACACATTTGCTGGTTGAGTTAGCTATGCAGGAGACTTACAGGTGTTGTCATCAATTACCAAAAAGGGGGAGATTGTAAGATCAAGTTTTCGTATTGATGACAACAGAGACTTCAAGATTAAGACTCTTGTGTTTCATAGTTTTTCTCTTATATTCTTTACGTGAGTCTTCGTTCATGCTCAAGCCTGCTACACATACGTCAAGCATCAAGCTACAAGATCAAAACTAGACTAGACTAGACAAGACAAGATCACGACAAGACATGACAAGATCACGACAAGACAAGACAAGATAATAGACAAGACAAGAGACGAGACAAGAGAAGACTAGACTAGACAAGACATGACAAGACAAGAGACAAGATATGACAAGACATGACAAGACAAGAGACAAAACAAGACTAGACAAGACAAGACATGATAAGACAAGATATGATAAGACAAGAGACAAGATAAGACAAGACATGACAAGACAAGAGATAATACAAGACAAGACAAGATAGACAAGACTGACAAGACACAAGACAAGACAAGACAAGACACAAGACAAGACAAGAACCTAGGTGCACCCTGTCATGACCAGGTCATCGAGCAGCGTCCGATCTGCCAAGGCCAAGCGATCGAACACATGGTGGGCATCGTTTTCCAGATCCGGAGTTGCACAGTGAGGAGTATCGGACGGCTTCCGATCAATCCGTCGGACGCGTCCGATAAGCCCTTCCGACCTTAAGTCGATTCATCGCTAGCCGCCGTCGATCTCGCTCCAAGTTAATCTCATCCGTCCATTGGCCCAGCCTGAACCCTATAAATAGGTGGAATTTCGTGGGAGAGACTTGAGAGAGCTCATTTGTTCATCCCCAAGCTTTGAGAGAGTGAGAGCTCCTCCCTAGTTCATCCTTCATCTCCCTAGATCCAACATGAGAAATTGAGATTGAGAGTGAGAGAAGAAGAGGAAGAAAAAGAAGCCATACCTTGCCTCCTCCGGTCATCCCCGAAGTTCTTGAGCCTTCCCCATGAGTTCTTGGCCTAGCTCGATGGTGGGAGAGGTGGTGGTCTAGTTGTGCTTCCGATATTGTGCTCTTGGATTTCTTGTCACCGGGATTCAACTCCACCACAAGCTTCATCGACACGTGAACCGCAAGCAAACCCACCAACGTGGTGGTCATCGGCTAGGCGTAGCCGGTGCATCGTCTTCTCCAGTGTGTCGGAGATGTGCTAAATCCTCGGTGTGCTCGAGGTCGACTTCGCCTGTGAAGTCAGGTGTTTCGGGGTCCTTCGCGTGTGAAGGCTGCCGATTCTTGTACAAGTTGGAGTTCCCTTCCGATGTGTTCGGGAACGAACTTCTTCTAGTGGATTGAGGTTTAGGGACGAAAGGGTCCCGGGCTTTTCCGTGTGGCGAGCGTCCTCAACGAGAGTAGGTGCTTGCACCGAACTCGGTAAAAAGATCGGTTTGCCCTCTTGCCTCCTTTATTATTCGCACTTGTGTTTACTTCCGCTACTAGACTTGTGTAGGGCTCATTCGCTAGTTGGGTGCTTAACTTGACTAATTGACCAAGTTCAACAAGCGAATAAAATTAAAATAGTCCGATTCACCCCCCCTCTCGGCCTTAGGTCCCTTCACCCTCCTAATTCACATTCGGTTCAATGGAGACATTACCCGCTAGCTGCCCAATAGCAACTAAGTGAGCACCCTCAATTGAAACGAAGTTAAATCGGGGTGTTCAGATATGTGTCCATGATAGCCCCCAAGATTAAGCACCATCATACAAATATCCTCACAAAGATTGATAACATAACGCATACATAATGGAACAAAATTTACATATAGCAAAATGGTATCGTCGGTGTACATATAACAAGTTTAAATACATCAGAGTGTAGTACAAATGGAACATCAACAAGTAGCGGAACACTTATTATAAGTAAACCAAAATAAAGGCTAGTGTGTATGCCAAATAACCCAAGAGCAGCTGATTGGGGATTAGAACTCCGCATCTTGCCAGCCAGCGTCATGATACCCCACTTGATAATAGTACTCAAATGTGGGATCACCTTCACCTAAAATTGTAGCAACATTGTTGAGTCCAGTGGGTATTCACACAAGTATGTAAGGCATGTAACAAAGGAATGTTATAAGGTTATTTTCAACATAAATGAGTATTTGTAAGACGTAAATATAAGTAGATTGTAAATTTCATTTAATAAGACATTTTATAATTATATCATAATCATCCTCATCCGTAAATTTCTAGATTTCATCATATCGTGAATTGCACTTTCTATTTAGAGGGCTCCCGGCCCTTATACCAACAACATGAGCAACCCTGTGCATAGAAATGAACCATCACCTATTCCCGACATAACCCGATCATCTTACCCTACACCGCCCACATGCTAACAGTAGTGTCTTTTCTTACAAGTATTCATCCTTAAATAGGGACACGGTTATTCAAATAGTTCAAACTCTATAGAGGTGTACATCTTTACACACACGATATAACAAGCTATGTCGAAGCCTCTTATATGTATATACTGGCCCATTGGGTCACTCACTTATTTGTTGTTGTGAATTTGTCCAGCTGGCACTCACGGATGCACCACATATGAGGCCCTCAAGCTCTCCCTTCAAACACACATAACCCCTTTGTTACCCAAAGGTTCTAGCATGGACAAAAAGTTTGCTAAGTGCCACCATAAACAAATGTGGTCGTCCGTATAGTAGCTCAAAGGAATGGCACCATGTTCGGTCCTTAATCGATTTAAACGAGGCTATGTCTCAGGAAGCCCTTCCCCATCATTGCCTACCCGTTCAAAACTAACTTAGCTCTCGTACGTAATCCAAAATAATCACAACCTAAACCAAATAATAGATCATTAATAATTAAAGTCGCATGGCGACTGATGGACTAGCTCCATCTATCACCATTCCCTCATCAGAGGGACTTATTTAAAAAATGGGGTCGTATTAACAAAATATTTTTCATGGAGATTTGCCGCACTTTCACTATCAAAGGAGCACCTCTCGATGCCGTCCGGCTACGCCTATTTCCATTCTCATTGGTCGGGAAGGCAAAACAATGGTTTTATGCTAATAAAGATGCAGTTTCGACTTGGGAGAAGTGCTCGAATGCCTTACTCGCCAAGTATTTTCCGTTGGGTAAGAACAATGCCCTCCGGAACAAGATCTCTGGTTTTCAACAAAACAACGACGAGTCCATTTCAGACGCCTGGGAGCGACCAGGAGTATATACTAGCTTGTCCCCACCACGGGATGCAAGACTGGTTTATCATCCAAGCTTTCTACCATGGGCTAAACCGCATGGCTCGTGAGCACCTTGATGCTGCCCCTGGCGGAGCTTTCTTTTCACTCAGTGTGAGTGCCGCACGTACTCTCATTGAGAAGATGGTCTCAAGCCAAGGCTGGAGCGATGAACGCCTTTAGCCCCGCACACGAGGAGTCCACCAAATCGATAATATGGATATGCTCGCGGCCAAGATGGACCTTTTATTGAAGAAGATGGAATCACCACCGCAAGCTGTCCAGGCTCTTGAATCTCGCATGACTTGCGAGGCTTGTGGGAGTTTTAGGCACTCGAGAGACAACTGCACCGAAACCCAGCCTGAGGATGCTAACTTCGTAAGCAATGGATTTTGTCTGCAATTGAACTATACTCTGGGATGGAACTCCAAGCCCAACTTCTCGTTCAACAACCGTCAACAAGGAGGTAATGCTGGTAGCTTTAATCGTAATAAGTCAACTCTAGATGAATTTATGAATGCTCAACAAAAGGTGAATGATAGCATTAGTAGGAAGTTTCTTGCTAATGATAAAATTCTAGAGAGCATAGATTCAAAACGAGAGGGATTTTCAACTGTCATGCATAGCCAAATGAGCTTGAACAAAATGCTAGAAACCCAAATAGCTCAATTGAATGCTTCAATCCCCACATCCGTTCCGGGTAAAAATCCAGGGCAATCAGAACCACACCCAAAGGAGAATGTTAGTGCGGTTGCGACTCTGTCGAGAAAAACGATACGAGACCTGCCGCATCCTTAACCCTGCAGGGAAGGAGTATGACAACCCCGACAAGACCAATGAAGAGAAGGAAGGGTATGACAAGGAACCACATGATGAGTAGCAAAATATGATGGGAGAAGATGCAAAGAATAGTCCCGCGGAGTTCACGGATACGCAAGTGCTACCCTTCTCGCGTCGCTAACGCTAATCTACTGTGGATGTGCAGTTCGACAAGTTTGTCGAGGTAATTAAGCAATTATATGTCAATATTCCATTGCTAGATGCAATGCAGGTGCCGACGTATGCAAAGTACCTGAAGGACATCCTTAACAAGAAGCATCCGTTGCCGACCGTGGAAGTCATCAAGTTGACTGAAGAGTGTTGCGCTGTAATCCTAAACACTCTTCCCGAGAAAACAAGGACCCTGGCTATCCAACCATCTCGTGCTCTATTGGTGCACAACACTTCGATCGTTCTCTGTGTGACCTAGGACCGAGCGTCAGCATTATGCCCAAGGTAATTTATGAAAAGCTAAATCATTCTACCTTGTCCCCTACTACCATTACACTGCAGCTCCCGGATCAATCAATCCGCCGTCCTGTCGGAGTCGTTGAGGATATACCAGTAAAAGTCCAAAATTTCCTGGTGCCCGTGGAATATGTGGTACTCGACATGGAGGTGGACACCAAGACGCCTCTCATTCTTGGGAGACCTTTCTTGAGCACAGCAAATGCGACCATAGACGTTGGTGCAGGAGAAATTCAACTCAACATAAATGGCCAGGACGAACTTTTCTACTTCAAGCCAAGAGTTGAGCAATGCTCTTAGATAAGCACTTTTATGGTAAAAATCCTAAAACTGTGCAGAGGAAAGCGGAGGCTATACCAAAACCTTAGGTGGGTAGTCTCATTGCAACCATGAGGAGAACTCTCCAACTATTGGACAAGCCTTTACGTCGTCCATATTGAAAGGAGAGCAGCAGCAAAGGGTCGAAGAAGTCCCGAACGAAGGAACGGAAGCAATCTGCGGTCGAGAGTTTGGAGCCACAAGAGAAGGTCGACGCCACTCGAAAATCTTGAACAAAACAAGTGTGGCGTAAGAAAAAAAAATTCAACCAGCCACAACAACAACTCCGATTGCGGAAATTCTTCACGAAAAATGAGGTGTGGAGACGGACTGACTCGAGGACCACAAAAAATTTCGAGTCCTCACCGGCAGGTAAGCCGGAACTTATCTTTGCATTCATATTTATTTTTCATGCATTCCCACTACATATTTACTTTCAACTTTGCATTTACCTAGCATATAAAAATAAAAAAAATGTGAAAAAAATTTGAGGAAAAGTGGGGCCGATTGACCCACCATGGTCGGCGGACCCCCACCCGGCCGGCTGCCCTTTTTCTCTCCACACTTCGTGTCTCTTCACACCAACATGCCTACTCACCTTAGCTGATAGTTAGGCTATCCATTCACTGTTTGCATGTTGTTTAGCTCATTTGCATGCATCTGTCGCTTATAAACTGAGGGCAGCAGCTCTGAGAGATGCACACCACTACAGTGATTGCATTATCTCACTTCAACTCTCCTCATCCCCTTACATGTTTGATTAAATTGCATTAGCTCATTAATCATTGCATCCATGCTAATGACTTTGAGATTAAGCAAATATTATTTTTGTGGCGACATTTTGAGATGTCCCACAAGGACAATTAATCTTTGGACGACTAACTGCTAATTGTTGGACCGCTAACCTGTTATCCTCACTCTTTATGTCCTTCGGGTATTTGTGGTCTAACCCCTTCTGCAGAAATGTCGTGGTACGATAAGATTGGCAAAACCCTGTCCAAGGGTGCCAAGGGCGTTCACAAAAGTTTTAACTCTTTCAGCTCAGAACGGACTTACACTCTGACCGAGATTATGGATAGCAGCTCAAGGGAAGACATGTCAATGGACTCCCATTTCTCTGGGCAACACGGCTGGCAACCTGACTCAGCCGAACCATTTGGGGCTGATCAAAGCTTCAGGATCAGGGTGTTAACGTCGGAAGAGCAGATCATCCTCCAAAGCGACCATGAACAACATATATTCGAGGCGCTCACGAGTCAGACTTTTTAGTATACACGGTCTTATGACCCGATGTTGCTGATTAAGACCGGTCTTCTGGATGACTTTTCCGACACCTTTCAAGCAGTTGGCTAGAGCTAGATACTCATTTGGATTTTTCAATGAAACATTTGAATGCTCATTGCAAGATCTAACTAGACATCTAGGTTTCTCTATGAGATGTACAGTCACTCCTGATAGGCTAAAAGGCTTTAACCGTGATGAATTTTGGTTAACTATTTCTGGTAAGGCTTACTCAATTACACCTCGCATGAATGAAATTCATAATCTTACTCCTAGATTCATGCACCATTGGCTGGCCATGGTCATTAATTCTAGGTATGATATGTGTACTGTGCGCTTGAATGAAATGGCGCCTAAATGAACTGCAATACCTATTTGCTATGGTTAATAAGAAACCTGTAAACCCAACAGTAAATATGGTTTTACACTGGGTAGAAAATGAGAAACTTGAGAGGTGACATAGACCGCACTTCTCTTGTCACCCGCATTGCAGAAATTTTGGAGATTTTAGAACATGCCATTCCCGGGGAAGGACCACTTCATCCAAGGGCACATTTTGAGGGTAGATGAGTCTGAAGCCTACTACATGAGATTTTTGGGGACCACGGTTGAGGTCTGTTTGCCTAATCCAAGGCTCGGCCTCTACACCACCTGGAATCTGACCCTCAACTGTAGTGCCTTCGAACCCCCGCGTCGCAGCATTTCTGAACCAGTAGCTCGTAGTTGCGCACGCCGCCAGCGTGAGTTTGAGCTGCCCGAGCACAGTGAGCCCCACCACGATCCTTGGATGGGGGCCGCCTCATAACCTCACTAGTTTTGCCCTGATGCCAGTTGGGATCAATGGAACCCACCTGCCCATGGGTACGCACCACAAAGATTTGAGGGATGGGACTCCCATCATCACGAAGCTCGTGGCAACACGAAGCCGGAGGATCACACTACCAGCATGATCAAGGTCCCTCTGTTGGACGGGAAGGGCCGTCATCGGCCCGATACCCTTCTTATTTTGAGCCCTTTGCACGAGATCTCCGCACAGTAGGAGAGAGAGTGGACACACTGGTAGATGACATGGGCAACGTTCGTCAAACACTTGCCCAACAAACTTGGTTCCACAAGGAGATCACGAACGAAAACCTTTGAGCCAACACTAATGCGGTGATGACTGGTGCCAACGCTTTGATAGCTTGGTTCCAGCACATAGGTTTTGACCCACCAGCTCAATATGGTACGCCCCATCTACTCTTCCACTTGCTTCGTTGTTGTCACTGTTGTTGTTGTTGTTGTTGCTGTCTTGCCCTCCTTACCTATTACCCTGCCTTGCCCTGCTTTACCTGTTACCTTGCCCTGTCATACCTGTGGTCCTGCCATAAAAATTGAGTTTGCTTAGTCGCACATGTCATATGCATGATTAAATAATAAAAATTCTATAAAAATTTGCAAAAACTAAAATGACTAAAAACATTTCTCTTCAAATAAAAAGTATAAATGTTGATCTTTACCCAAGGAAATGATGAAAATTGTTCTATCATTGTAAAATAAATGCTGAGCTTACAACTTAGTAATCTCATTTAGGCTTGACATTTATTGGTATAAGTAGTTATCCTGCTTAGTCTTTGCTTAAATGAGTGCTAACATTATTGATCTGATTCTAAGTTGTTGTGAGATATGATATAACTAAGATAAGAGCCTAATTACTTATGCCCTCAGTAAGGCAAAGTCTTGGAAATTTATTTTGAAAAAATTTTAAAAATTTTAGGTCCTCATTAGACTTTTCCACCCACTAGAGCAAAAAATATCAAAAAAAATTAAACCCACATTTAGCCACTTATGGCTGTGTCGAGTTTTGTCAAAAGTTGAGTCCTTAAGAATTAGTGACCCTTCTAAGACGGTCATTTCCTTTCATGCACCCTTTTGTTTGCTAGCCTTTTCATATCTAGTAATGCTAGACTCCGAAATGGAAGAAAGCATCCATTCCACTAGATATTCCTCCACACCAAATAAGCCAAGTTCTTTATCTTGTGTCCACCATATACCTACCTATATAGTTTGCCACAAAAACTTCAAAAACTATATGACGAGTCATTCCTCAATTATGACAAATAAAGAGACAAAAAAAGAGAGAGAAAAAAGAGAACCATTATTTCCTTTTCTTGAAAAAAAAAGAAAAAGAAAATGCCTTCTCAAAACTATGGTTTGATGAAAATACTCAAAATAAAGAAGCCATGTAGACTGTCTCTTTAAGCACAAGAACCGATGTGACGAACTCATTAGTACCCCGCATCCTTGCACTTTTGTTTCTTCTTTCCGTTGGCGTGAGTCCATTCTCTCCGTCATCCCTGGAAATTATTTCTCTAAATGACCGGAATGCGAAGTGGCATGAACTTCTCGATAACCAATTTTTGACTCAACAAAATTATGCAGTCTAAGTAGACCATTATTTCCCTACCTTAAGCTCCACATAAACCTTAGAATTAGGGGGATAGAATGGGCCTAAAGGCCTTGGTGGGGATTGAATAAAATACCACTCAGCGATGCGAGAGTGATAATGAGGAACTACCATTTTTGAAAATAAGAAACAAATTCCGAGACCTAGCTTGGACAGGGTTAAGATAAGAATGTACTGTCAAAGTTATTTTGTCATTCAATTGCCTAAGATAAGGTGATATTTTGAAAACCTCATAAGTTTGACAAAGGTTGGTTACACTTGTACGAGTTTTTGTCAACAAATAATAAGGTACTACCTTATGGAGTTAGTATTTATTGAATAATGATATTGACGCAATCCTGATCCACTGATTTCGACTTTGAGCTCTTTGCTCGAGGACAAGAAAAAGTTCAAGTTGGGGATTGTGTTGGCGTCCACTAAACTCCAAAATTATAAGCCAACATACGCCGAAACTCCGATAATTTGGGAGAAATCAATGTTTATGCTTGCATTTTATTTAACCTAATAAATTTCCACAAGTTTTTGTGAGTATTGGTCCACAAGAATAAAGTGGAGAAAAATTGGAGCTGAACCGGTCTCAGAAGCAGGTCGGCCCGGTCGGCCAACCTGGACTTTTCACCCAACCGGCTCTGTTTTCTCCCATGTGGTCAAGAAGAACAAAATAAAGAGATCTACGCCATCCACCACATTGGTTTGATCCAAGGGCAACACTTCCTTCATAATTGGGTGACTTGGCTCTTAAGGAAGCCATATATAACGACCTTAACTACCAAAACCGATGCAAGGGGAAGATGTACAACGCACAAGAAGCATCCCAGGCGAAGGGGACGGCCGGGATTGACCGAAGGCCGGTCAGCCGACCAACTTGGGATCCCCTTTGGATTCTCCTTCGGATGGTGGCTTCCTTACACGTGTCCTGTGGAGTGGAGCTCACTCATTGGCTGCGGAAAGTTATAGAAGGACCCCCTCACCTCACTTGAGAACACACACCACACCACTTCACATCCCTCTCATTTGGGAGTTACACTTCACTTGTTAGAGTAGTTAGTTTGGGAGTTAGAGTTGAGTCGAGCGGAACCTAGGAAGTTCTGGAATCGTCTTCGGAAATTCGGGTAATAGCTCTTGTATCCTTTCTATTATGTAAGACTTTGCTTTTATTATATGTTTTTCATTATCTGTGCTGAGCATATTTACACTAAGTGGGAAGTGTGAATTATTAGAGCGGTTGATTAAGTTCATCTGGTTCCGAGTCTGGGTTAATTCTCATATGCTTAGAATAGCCTAAGTATTGAACTTTGATCGTTTCCCTAGGCTCCGGGGAGAAGTGATCGGATTTAATAGCAGACGTGGTGTCTGAAATTATCTCTGACTTGGTTTACACCTAGTTCAATGTACTTTGTGGTAGGTGGTAGGTGGTGACAGCCCTATCCATCCAGATTTATCTCACGCTTAATTCACTACGTTAGGATTTGGACCAGTAGGGCCCAATCGGGGGTGGTCATAACCATTCTGAAAGACCGGGATCAGTGACTAGAGGGGGAGAATAGGCGCCTAATACATTTTCTCTTCTCGATTACAATCACCCCTAGAACCTTCTGGACATGACATCGGACGCTTGTGAATTCTCATGAACTTGATGCTCTCTTAGACCTTTCATCGAACACTTGTGAATGCATCATGTTGACCGGTGAGCGTGGCTCCTTATAGACAAAACATCGAACACCTCAAAAGCATGTGCCACTGCCACTGCCGTGCACCACAAAGGGGTAGCGCCGGCTTCCACATCGTTGCCTTTGGGTGCATGCCGTCTGACACCGAAGTGCCGCAGCCGTTGGCCAAGGCCAGCTGGCCCTCCTCCTCAGCGCCTCCAACTACTTTCAGGGTGTTCTTATTGGGATACAACATAAGAAGAAAAACGTGGCGGAAAATATTGAAATAGGGATAAATGCCAAGATAGGCCTCGCAGAGGTGGATGAAGGAAGCAATCTGAAGGATGCAGTTAGGGTTAAGATTAACTCAATTTTGTAAACATTGAGAAGACTGCGAAGAAAAGTGCAGGCCGAAAGATCGAACCCACGCTGGAAAAAAGATTCGAAGATGATGATCTCCTCAATGCGAGGAGTGGCAGATCAGTTCCCTCGCTGGGAGGACTCTGGTGGCACCATCTCCTCCAGGCGCTCTTCCGTCGTCACCAAGGTTGACCATTCCTTGGTCAGATCTGACGTGGGGCATCCTTGGAGGAGGAAGACATCTTCAGTGGTCGTGGCGGCGGCTAACCCTAGCAATGGGAACGGCCAGCAGCGGCGCGAGGAGTGCGGTGGCTGCAAACCCTAACGGTCGAGCGCACTGAGATTGGAAGGCAAAGGGGTGTGGTGCGAAATGACGAGTAACCCTTCGTGTCGCTTCTGGCTTTGTATTTAAAGAGGAGCAGCGCTAGGTTTTCTGTCTTAGGCAGGAATGGCGTTTAAAATTTTGCGGATGGTTTGGGCTTGGGCCTAGATTTTGGTTCTACACCGAAATGGGCCGCCACCGCGACATATTGGGAGAGGTGCCACTTAGCCAAATGTAGCCTGGGCATGGTACGCTCTAAGTGGGCCACAAGTTATGCATCGCAATAGACGGGTACAGATACCCCTCGACCAAACCTAGCTTGTGATATGATATGCCTCACCATAGGCCGATTACCAGTCACCCGTATCAAGAGGGACTTGGGTACCTACCAATCAAACTTAAAAATCAATTTCTTCTCATGATATGCCCCATGATCGGGCTGACAGCCGGATACTTCATGAGTCAAATATGAAGTCATGAATTAATTTTGGATTAGGGTTTCGAGGGTATGATCTAAAAGGGCCACCAGCATTACACCGCGACAGCTAGGTACAAGTACCACTCGATCAAACCCAATCTATACGAAGGTACACTCCATGATGGGCCAACTACCAGTATCCCGAAAATGGGGTTGGGTACCACTTGAAAAATCAAACACGAGGAGCTCTATTGAGTCCTTGATCACAATCTCCTTGCATGCAATGGAGCACTCGGCGTGAATAAGAAGCAAGTCGGGAAGCGGTGTCAAGAACTTGAAGCACTAAGCGTTCTGCCTGACTCGGCTGGTCTACGACTAGAAAGGCAAACAACTCGATTGCGAATGACTCGGGGGCTACTGTGGAGTACATGGGCCCTAGATACCATCATGGCAGGCCACGAGGGCCACCCAACGGGGGATGGACCGAGCCGGCTACACGCACATGGGTGCCACCCGAACTATTATCTGCCTTGTGTGGCAAGAAAATGATAAAGATAAAAGTTGAACCCGAATAAGGAAGGTATGATTATGATCTCAGATATCTACGTATCTGACAAGAAAGGATAGAGATGGAAACCATATCTCGTAGCCGACCAGTACTCTACTTTGTAACCCTGCCCCACTATATAAGGCGGGCAGTGTACCCTGGTTCAACACACACCCGATCACCGGATCATAACCTCATCATCATAATTGCAGAGAACAGGATTAGGGTATTACCTCCTCCGCGAGGGCCTGGACCTTGGACTGTACAAGATACTGGTTTCTATTTTTGCAATTTCGGGGGGTTTTGATGAGCAATGTTTTGAAGAATTTTGAGATACTTATTTTTCATTCTAACAACATTTTCGTTTTAGCAATGAAAAAGTTCATAAAAAATATTTGAAGTGTACTGCTGTGTATGAAGTAGATGTGGGTGGGCATTTTTTTTAGAATTAGCAAATTTTTTTGTTTGACATGTATCTACTACTTGATTCTTGATGAATGAATGTAGTGTAGGTATTCATGGACCAATGTTGATAAAGTTGGTAGATACTTGGGTTCGGATCACATTTATTGGTTTTGGTGTTTGAAGGATTGTTTCTTCTCCATAAGAGTCAAGTTCGTTCAGTGCGATGTGGATGCACGTGGGATTGGGGGAAGGTTTGAGGCCATGATCACGTGATAGCTGATTTGTGGATACTGCAAAGTGTAGCATCAGGAGCTAGTTAGTTTTGCATCGTGATCCATGCATGTTAAGTTGGGTTTCGGGTTAACCTATGTAAAAGCCCCCCTGTTTTTTTTTTTGGGGGGGGGGGGAGGTGGTAGGTAGTGAGTGAATAAGGAGGTTTCAGTTGAGAGAAACTTTCTCTCTTTATTTTGATGGCCTTTCCCTTAGTATCTTGTGGTAGAAGAGAGAAAGGAGAGAGTGAGAGCGAGCTAGGGCGTAGGAAAATGGATATATGTTTATTTATCGAATCATTCTACTATGATCATTCTCCGGTAATCATTAAGAAGGCTTCAAAACTTATTAGTCTGGAATTTTTGCCCCCTTATCTCCACTTTGTTTCCACCGTGTTCTTGTATGTTCTTGAATCGAACCGTTGGAAATTTTGATTCATTTGATGTCGGCTGAGTTTTTTTTTTTTTTTTTTTTTGCGTGGATTAGCATCCCACTCAGTAGGAACACACATATGCATCACCTCACACATGTTCATCACAATTTTAGGTAATGGATTGAATTTCAAGATCTTTGTTTGGGTTCATGACATAGAGTTAATAGAATTCATAAAGGTCGAGCCTTTTAGTTGGGTTTTAAAATTGAGCTTCATTGACCAAGGGAATCAAGACCCATGTGGATTTCAAGCTTAATCACTGTCCATCCTTTGCGCAGCAGAGTTTGAGTGGATTTTATCTTTTAGCTTGGGTATCCAATTAAGGTAGTTCTTGTTATGTTGGTTTCTAACTTTTTTGGATAGCTACCATAAAATTTTATAACCATTCAAGGAACGAGCACAAATCATTTTTCAAACATAGTTTACGTAGGTTTCGGAGCGTATTGTGCATAGAGGGTCAAAAACAATAAGTCATGCTTTTATTCGTCCCTGTCTAGCCAGTCCTACATCCATAATAACATATCCGTAAGTTCTAATATATTTTATAATGGCATGTAACCAATTTTGAAGTTTATAAATAACAAGCTGCATTTGCGAAGGAAAAAGGCATTCTAATTAGCCCTGTATCATTTATCACGGACCGGGGTCAAGACAGATTGACCTCTCGAATCTCAATTCGATGACCTCCTTTCCAAATGATATTAAGTTCGCTTGCCTTGACGCGTATGACACCGCGCACACGAATTTGTAATCTCAGCGACATTTGTCCTATTTTGCCGATTTTACTTGTGCTGTTTTTCTCTAGTGCAATGGCCATTTTGCCCTTGTCCTCTTCAACCAGTAGCCCTTCTCTTCCCTTCTCCTCCTACTCTGGTAGCCGTTGGCACACCAGTGAGGTCGACGCCGCCTCCCCAACCGCCCCGAGCTCGTCGCCGCCTCTGCTAATGCTCGCTACCACCGTGGCCTCATCGCGGCTGTGCTCGTCACCGCCGTGCCTCGTCGAGTCCTTGTTTGCCGTGCTCGTTGCAACTGTGCTCCTTGCTACGGCCGCCTTGAGCTCGTTGCAACCGTGCTTGTCGCCGCCGCCGTCTCCCGCAACCTAGCTCGTTGCCGTTGTCGTGCTCATCGTTGCTGCATCGAGCTCGCCAACGTTGAGGGAGGCGGTGACGAGCTCGGGGTGGTTTGATAGCTCCGGTCTTGAAAACCGGTATAGTTCTAGGAACTATCGAGGGTTCGAATCCCTCTCTCTCCTTTTGCTTATTGAATACGTTTGTTTCTTTTTTATTTTGTTCTGTCCCTTTATCTTTCTTTCATAAAAAGGAATGAATGGCTTGGCTAAATAGAATAGCCGAGACAGAATAGAAAAAATAGAAGTAGAACAGGTATAAATAAGAAAATCTTAAGAGGGTTAGGTGGCGGCCCGCATTGGGGGAGGCGGCGTCGAGCTCGTCGGCATGCCCACGGTCAGTCGGTCACCAGTGTAGGAGGAGAAGGGCTGCTAGTTGAAGGGGGACAGGGGCAAAATGAACACTGCACTAGAGAAAAACCATGTAAATAACAAGTAAAATATAGGAAATAGGAGAAATGTTATTGAGATAAAAAATTTATGAGCCTGTTGTCATATACGTTAAGACGAGTGCCCGATAGGTCAGCCACTCAAGCCATTCATTGACCAGTCGCGCTCAGGCTGCTACCACACATCCTTGGCGCAGGCAAGAAGCGATCCGCCGTTCTCCTCGCTCCTCGCCCCCATTGCCCTCCCCTGCGTGGTCAGACCCAGGCACAGCTCCCCCCAACCATCCAGGGGAAAGGAAAGGAAATGGAAACCACCCCAGCTAAATCCCCGACCCGAGAGGAGGGAAGAGAGAAAGGAAAGGAAATGGCAACCAGCCCACCTAAATCCCCGATCCGAGAGGAGGGAAGAGAGATGTCGATGCCGAAGGCGGGGCAAGCGCTGGGGAGGGACGGGCGGGAGAGGGACGAGTACGAGCAGCAGCAGGCGAGAGTGCTCATGGGGCTCATGCAGAATTTCTGCGCCGCGCAGTACCGCAAGGCCGACAACACCGCCTGCGCCGTCGACCAGGTTGTTCATCTGATCCCCTGAGACGTGCCGCTTTTTTTCTGTCATCTCTTCCGATCCAGCAACGGATGGTCTGGTCTGGTCTGGTTCATGTATAATGTATTGCCATGCTATTCGATGTTTTGAGCCCGCTTGGGATTTTTTTTGTTTTTTTTTGCTACGACGGTACCAGTTAGGATTTGAAGGTTAGGATTGCGATGTAGTATATGAAGGCGAAGCATTGTAAGTCGGTGGAGAATTGGGGAGAGAACATTGGAGCTGCAATGTTTGTCCGGCGGCACTCTGGCATGAAGGCACTGGATGCTAGCTGGCCAGAAAGCCTCTGGTCCAAGGTGGCCATAGGCAGCTCCAGGTGAGCGAGGTGGCACTAGGCACATCGGTCCGAGGCACAGGGAGGCTGTTGCAGTATTCCTGGAGGGCAAAGGTGGCCTGGAGGCGGCTGGGTGCCACAAGGCTTGGAGGGATTCAGCGGCAAAATGAAAGAAGGATGGAAGGAGAGGGGAAATGGGAGATGGAAAAGGGAGATGCAAGAGCTGGTTATTGTGGTGCTTTTGGGTTTGGCCTCCTAGTTGGCGCCTTTGTGGGCAGAAGCTAGGCGGCCACCCGCTTTCCACCCAGAACATAGGGGAACTGGGGAACACTGCTGAATGGTGAATTTTTTTTTTGATGCTATTAAGTGTACAAGAATTATTTCTCACCTTGTAACAGTAAAAATCAAGGTGGATGAAGTGGTGTTATGCATTTGACATCCTTTGCGATAAGAAAATGCCACAAAAGCTAAAAGGTAAGTTTTCTAGGGCGGCGATTAGGCTGGTGATGTTGTATGGTCCAAAATGTTGGCCTACCAAAAGATGTCATATCAAAGACGTCATATCCAACAGCTAAGTGTAGTAGAGAGATGCGTATGTTACAATAGATTTATGGCCATATGAGAATGGACCAAGTTTGTAATGAAGTTATATGTGGTAGGGTTGGGGTGGCACCAATTGAAGAAAAGTTAGTCCAACATCGGTTGAGATGGTTCGGACACATTCAATGAACGCCTTCAAAAGCACCGTCACATAGTGGAATCCTTAGACGTAGTGATAATTCAAGGAGAGGTATGGGTCGACCTAACCCGATGTGGAAGGAAGTAATAAGGAGAGACTTGAAAGATTGGAACGAAGAAAAGTTAGTCCAACATCGGTTGAGATGGTTCGGACACATTCAATGAACGCCTTCAAAAGCACCGTCACATAGTGGAATCCTTAGACGTAGTGATAATTCAAGGAGAGGTATGGGTCGACCTAACCCGATGTGGAAGGAAGTAAGTAATAAGGAGAGACTTGAAAGATTGGAACGAAGAAAAGTTAGTCCAACATCGGTTGAGATGGTTCGGACACATTCAATGAACGCCTTCAAAAGCACCGTCACATAGTGGAATCCTTAGACGTAGTGATAATTCAAGGAGAGGTATGGGTCGACCTAACCCTATGTGGAAGGAAGTAATAAGGAGAGACTTGAAAGATTGGAACGAAGAAAAGTTAGTCCAACATCGGTTGAGATGGTTCAGACACATTCAATGAACGCCTTCAAAAGCACTGTCACATAGTGGAATCCTTAGATGTAGTGATAATGCAAGGAGAGGTATGGGTCGACCTAACCTGATGTGGAAGGAAGTTATAAGGAGAGACTTGAAAGATTGGAACATACCTAAAGACTTGGCCTTAGATAGGGGCGCATGGAAATTAGCAATCCATGTGCGACCTAGCTTTTCACGCTTTTTTTGCTCTTTATATATATATAAGGCTTTGTTGTTGTTGTTTGATTGATTAAGGGTGACCCATCAAATCACAATATACTTGCATAATACATATAACTTTCTTGGAAAAGGTGTCATTTTCTAGCTGTTAAATTTCATTGATCATCTTGATATACCTTGTAGGGCCTCTACTTGGGCTCTGTTAGGGCAGCATTGAACAAGGAGGCTCTGAAGAACTTGAACATCACCCATATACTGATTGTTGCCAGATCACTGAATCCCACCTATCCTGCTGAATTTACATACAAGAAGATCGAGGGTATGAATTTCGCTTTGTTTCCCTAATTTTTGCCTGTGATTAACTAGCTATAAATTTGCATTTGATCTTCTATTCAATTTTAAAAACTCACACAGTTTTTCATAAGTTCGCTACATATTAGCTAAATTTGTTGTTTTTTGGGTCCAATGAAAATATATGTGCGTATAAACTTTGATTTGAATGTTGTCAGTTAAAAGAGTGGATTTGCTCCATGCCATTGCAACTGTCACAGTTGGGAAACACCGTCGCAAAGAAGGCTGACTTCCCAGTGCCATCACAAAGGTCCAAAATCCTAAAAAATTCATCACAGTAATTTTTTTCTGTTTCTAGGGTGCAAACTGCATCCTCCAACCCCCCCTCTTTTTTGGGAGGAAGGGGGGTTGGCATGGTTTATAAAGGCATTGCGCTTAAGCAGCATGATTCCATTTGACATAGGGGTGAGCAGAGTGTGGGAACAGACAGGCAGTGAAGAGGGTAGTGGCAGCAGGTGGGTGAGAAAGCTGGAGCCCGTGATCATGGAGTGTCGTTGAATGGGTCTGAGGTATGGTGACCTCTAAGGTTATGTGGTATTAAACCTGCCTCTAGAATTGTTTGGGCTGGCCCATTAACCATTTGGATGCAAGTAATTGTTGCTATTAAGATTTTCTGCAATGGCGTTGCATCGCCGCATGGCTTAAGAGTTCAGAATTTGTGAATGTGGTCAGGCACCTTGCCTTGTGTTATGCGCCTGCAAACCCCAACTACCTTGTCTTGTCGTCATGATAGCCATAGGGGAGGATACTAAATAAGAGGGAGGCCGAATGGATAAAGTCTATCTGATCGTATTTCAATGTAAGGTTTTATTGAGATATTATTTTTGAACTACATGATAAATGTGATGGCATGGAGGAAATTTACTCTTTTGAAAAAACAATATAAAACATTGAACATTTAAATCTCAGCTTTCCTTGGTATTTTTAAAATATATTTATTTATGTGTTTTTCCTTTACTGTTGTTATCCATCCTTCCATACAAATCTAAAACCATAACTTTTTAATTGATGCAGTACTTGACACCCTACACTCTAATTTGGTGAAGCATTTCAGTGATTGCTTTAGTTTCATAGACGAAGGTATCAACAGTGGTGGCAATGTGTTGGTCCATTGCTTTGCAGGGAGGTCTCGGAGGTAATATCTTTTTCTTTTTCGAGTTGTTTGGCGTTAACTATTTTGAGTTTTGCTTAATATAATTGAATTATCGGCAACCCATTTATAAGGAGAAATAGATTTGGTTTCCTCATGTATATTGATGTGAAAGCCTAGAAATCTGTAGGTGGAATACAATGAAGCATGGTGTGGTATGATATGGGCATGATAATGTGGTGTTTCTTTGATAAAATAGTAATATTCTTCTATAGATATCCTATTCGACATGCGGGCATTTTGTTTCCATTTTTTTCCAGATAGGAATATGAATATGGATAATTTGAATTCAGTAAATACAAACATGGATCAACTATTAGCGAATTGAATGCGGTCCGAGACATTTTTTTGTATATTAATGACATGTAAACTGGGTGTCCGAAATTAATAAAAAAACATCTGTTGTTCAATTGTACATTATAAATCTGACATGAACTGTAATGTGGTGACAATTATTACACATACGTGATGCATCCATCGACCATCAATCCATCACCATGATTTGATATATGAAAATAACAACTCTAGACTTAAGAATGTAACGCTAGTGCATTATAGACAAGTTGCTTTCAATACAAATTGTAATAATCATGACAGTGAAGTGAAGATGTCCTGATAAATAAGGCTCCAAAAGTTGGTCAGGCATTGTTGTGTGCATGCCCAGGCCCGTGAATAAAACCCATGAGGCCATGACACTGTAGCACATAGATTTCATCACCCCTATTAGTTAGGGTTTATATTATATTGGTTTGCAATGTTAGAGATTAGATAAAATTACTTTTCTAAAGGGATAAGATTAGTTGAGATTATTTTCTTCGGGTTCTAGTCAGTCATCCCTATGGGTGTCATGTATGCCTATGAAGCAAGCAATGAATTAGTTTGAGATTCAATCTCATAGGCGGAGGCTCTAATTAACACCCTAGGCATTAGCTTCAGCAACAGGTTGTTTTCCTTGCGTTAAGGGCTGTGTTTGTCCTTGTTGCGTGCTTGGGATCTGGGACACAATAGCCGTATGTATCCATGACCATTTCGATTTGGGTGGACGCCTAGACGGTTTACAGTGGTGGACCGCTGGCACCTGGGACTTTGATGGGTAGTTCAGCCATGGGGATGCAGATATTGGAATTGCTACCTATACCATGGTCATTAATACGTCGTTAATACGTCGTATTAACGGAAATACGGCCTGGAGCTCTAATACGATAAAACCATATTCGTTTTATTATCCGCGTATCAAGATTTTATCAAGGTCGTTTTATCGTTATAAAGTCAACAAGGTAGTCGGTCGTATCGTGTTCGTATTACGTATTAATAACCTTGACCTATACAGATGATCCATGCAGGAAACGGGAAATTTTATGTGTTCTAATAAAGCCCTAAATAGGTTCTCCCTAAACATCAGTATCAACTAGCAGAAATTCCCGTGCATTCTAGGTTATTCGTTTGCTTCAGGATATTATCTGGGAAAGTTAAAGGCATTTTAAAAAGCAAACTTAACCCACAAACCTAAAGGGTTTATAGTTGATTTTAAAACAGGTGTATAAAGCCCCTACTTCCTCTGGATTTTTTTCATTATTTAATAATTATTGAAGATCTTTAACATTATGACGTGCTACCTCAGAATACCCTTGGAGATTACAATAATTTTCGTCCATTCTGGTATACATACTGTATTTTTTATGATTTTACTATGATGCCTCTTAACATTCTAAAAGCTCAATATTTTGTATTAGTGAAAACTCAGCTTATGAGACATATTACACATTTGTAGTCTGTAGATATATCATAAATAATATTTCATTTCTTAAATGACACGTGATACTGTCATTATTTTTTTGCTTTGCTTTAAGGTGATCTTTCTGTACATGTCCAGTGTCACAGTTATTATTGCATATCTCATGAAGAAGCATAATATGAGCCTGCAAGATGCCATGTCACTAGTTAGGAGCAAACGGCCTCAAGTAGCTCCTAATAAGGGCTTTATATCCCAGCTGGAAAGATTTGAGAAATCTCTGCAAGGTAAATATTCAAATATTTCAACAGTTTTTGTTTAATTGGTGTCAAATGGAAAGGGGTATATGTACCATGCTACATGAGAATATCAGATCTTATCTTGCTTTTTAAGCAATAGCAACGCAATATTACAATTGTTAATGTCAATTCCATTGATTCTCTTGATCTCTACTCTATTCGTTTTATTTGGGGAGTGTGTTCTTGTTCTAGTTGGACTATGGGCTTGTTTGGATCACGCCCTGGCCTGGGGGCGCTCGCCCAGGCAAGTCGATCCAGCCCCAAGCGCTGGAAATCGACGTCCTGGGTTTGCTGCCTGGGCCAGGCAAGTTCTCCAGTCTTTAAAGCAAACAAGCCCTATATTACTGTACCCAATCTAGACATTTCTTTGCCAGTTTGTGATAAAGCATATCCTGAAATTGCTGAAAATGGTGTAACAACAGGCTTCATCTTTGAATAAATAATGAAATCACCAAGTACAGTGCTGCACTATTCATTTAATTGTATAGGTACAACAGACATGACCTGCGTTTACACAATAGATTTCCTTGAATAGTTTTTTTGATGTTATTTTGTTTGTATAGTACTATAGTTTTATGCTCAAGCCATTTTTTTCGCAGAAACATATCAATGTACTTGTGCAACTAATGTTTTGCTTTAGAATGATCAATATTTAGTCTACTTCTCTGTTATAAGTGGTTTTGAATGTGAGGGCTGCTGTTTTCTTAATGGTTGATTTGCTAGTTTGTGTCGTTCATCTTGGTGATAGTCCTTATGTTGATTACCCTTGGTAGTTATGGTACTTTGACTGACATATTTCATCTTTTCTATTCTTTCTAGTTATCAGGAAACAAATGCAGTAAATAAGAAGTTATGTTTCTATTGTCCAGTTTTCATGCTATAGCATTGTGAAACAATTGATGAAATGTTGTTATTTTAGAATTTCTGCACAAAACAGGTTGGAGGACATCCGTACATACATGAGCATTTCTTCGCCTAGTTAGCATAGGAAATGTAATGACATGAGAAACCAGAAGGCTACTGAAGTGAGGGAAAAAAAACTTGAATGTTATAAAATTCATGTAGATTATGGAAAATTATAGATATGGCACATGGTTAGGAAATGCACAACTGCAGATTTGTGCAGAGAGTTATGTTACAATATTCGGGGGCATGTGCATGGGAGAAATATTTGGTATATTTTTAGCATTTCGCATGTACTAACCAAAGTAGTTAAGTAACCACTGGTTCAAATGTGATATTGGCATTAATTGAATTGAAGAGAAAACAACACTGCACACTGCACAATTGCATAGGCTAATCGAACTTTTGCGCGGTAGAAGAGTTAGTATTATTTTTCTTTATTGGTTAACAGTTGGAGATATGTAGCTCTCTCACAAACTGTCTCTTTTGTTCTTGTTGCACACAACATTTTCGTAGCATGTGGCACGCAGAATCAGTTTTGAAATGTCATTAAATCGTCTTTCATAACTCTCTGTCCTAACCACTATCATTTCACTTCATCACGTGGACTCTGCCTTTGATTAGTGTCCGTTCAATTTTTTCATTACATGCTTGGTATCTAGCTGTAAGATATCATTGCATTTTTCTTTGGAAAAGTATGTATTACACGCTGAACATCCTTCGTGTACATACCCCTTGAAATACGAAACCAGATATTTTAGCCCATAAAAACTTGAAAACAGGCGCAAATAACCCCTCGGGACGGTTTTGGAGGTGGTTCTGCGCATGTGGCAAGTGACATGGCGATCCAGTTATCAAATAGGCAAATAAATAAATATCCTCTCTCTCTCTTCCCCCTCTTTTCCTCCAAATCAGAGGCAGAGGCGTGGGATTGGCTGAGGTCGTGGTCCAAGTGGCGCTCCACCTCGCTCTCATCGGAGCCGGCGTCCTTCTTGGCAGCGCCGCCAGCGTTGGTGGCCTGGGAGTGGCAGCAAGAGGCGGTATGGAGGCGTGTGGAGGGGCATGGAGGCGTGGGGAGGAGGTGGCAGCGAGATCCGCGGGGAGCGGCTGGAGGCGGAGGCATGGAGAGGGGCGTGGAGGTGGCGGCGACGAAGAGGCGCGGTGAGAGGTGTGGAGGTGACGGCGGCAGGATGCGCGTTAGGCGGCGGCGGCGGCAGGGAGGCGCGAGAGGCGGTGGTAGGAGGCGCCGATGGGAGGCACGGGGAGGGGTAGAAAGGAGTGGTAGGCGGTGGCGGGAGGCGCGTGGAGGGGTGGGGAGGCGGGAGGCGCGGGGAGGGGCGGGAGGCTGTGGTGGGAGGCGCAGGGAGGGTCGTGGAGGCGCAGGGAGGCGGCGGTGCCGAGGCGGGGAGGCAGCGTTGAGACATTGACAGAGAGTGAGTCAGGAGATAGACAGGGGAAACGGAGAGAAGAACATAAGAGAAGAGGGAGAGAGGGGATGATTGATGGGTCCCACATTTTTTTTAGTAGGCCGCCATCTCAATGGCCTTGTCGGCAAAACTATCCTCAAAACCATTGCGACGCGTTATTTGTACCTTTTTCCTGGTTTTAGGAGCGGAATACTTGGTTTTGTAGTTTAGGGGGCATGTAGACGAAAAGTCATAGTTTAGATTGTAATATATGTTTTCTTTTTTCTTTTAAGTGCATCATTTTGTCATGGCTCACTTATTTATGACTTTCATAGTTTTTGGACATGATTGTGATTATGTCAATGGTTTGCTCCTAGATTATTGGTCTAATCGGAGTGCTCTCCCGTAATGTCTTATTTGAAAAAAAAAAGTTTATTACAGATCCAAGCCATCTCACATGGCAAGCTTCTTTAATTGTGCAGTGGAGCAGGAACGAAGACTCATTCAATCTCATGCTTCCTGACTGCTTGTCTCCTGAAAGAAATCGAGCAAGGCCATGACAACCGTTATGAAATCCAGTCGTGCTATTATACGCAGTTCCCTCTTGATGCTGTAATCAACTGGTATTCTGAAATGCCGAGTATACAGCACTCTTCTGTAACTGGTGCCACTTCCTTTTCTTCGCACTATTTTAATTATGTACCATGGTTTGGATGCTTCAGCTCCCTAGCAGTTTCCTGCTGAAATTGAAGTTGTACGTATGATTCGTTTAATATGGGCTGAATGCTGGCTGTTTGAAGATAAACGTGTAATACAGTAATACTGATCGTGGATGCGGTTTTGGTTGTCCGGGGCGCCACATGTTTCTTCTTTTTTGGACGTTCTTGATGTGAATATGATTTCGGAAAATACTATATGCTTAAACAAGTCTTGAAATCGATTTGGGAAAATACTGCATGCTTAAACAAGTCTTGAAATCCGAGCTCACACTACAGTGCACTACAAAAATCTGAGGTATTTACATTGGCCAGAGACCGACGTAAATATTCCAAAAGCCGAGGTAAATAACTAATTAAGCCGATGTAAACAAAGCGATGTAAATAGACGTAAATACGTCGGCGGCCGACGTAAATAGGGCCTATTTACGTCAGCCTCGCGGTTGACGTAAATATTTGTCGTCGGGGAGGGTTGTCACCCTGGGACGCTCATTTACGTCGGTCATAGCCGATGTAAATACCTTTTCCCTACTAACGTCGGCTTCGGCCGACGTAAATACATGGTCGACGGCACGGCATGGCTGTTCCATGTGGCCCTTCTAGTATTTACATCGGCCAGTTTACGTCGGCCAGCCTGGCCGATGTAAATACTAGAGCCGCTGGCTGGCAAAACAGCCGCATTTTTGACCCTAAATGACCAATTTTCAGCAAAAATTGAACAACATCCAATACAAGCAATTTTATATCAATTTCATAATCTCAAGACACAATCCAAACAATGTTTAATACATAGAGCAATCATCACATTTTTCATCAACTCAATTGTCATACGTATAATTCAAACGATGGTCGACACAAGTTCGCATAGACATTCAACACATGTTCAACAATGGTCTTAGCATCTCAAGTGTACATTCAACACATGTTTGCAACACGTTTCATCAATCCAAATGACATTGAACACGTCGCACATGTGCATATATAGATGAAAAGATATTTCACAGCATTAACTTGGAACAGTATTATTATACTGATGTCCGCTACTAGCATTGTCTCCTGAGGCAAGAAAGTTTTCAACGGTCAGCGGAGTACTCGAAGAAGAAGCGACTCCAACATTGCTATTTGGTGGAGCTACCAAACCCTAAATTACAATGCGTTATTAGAATTTTTAGATTACACAAGCATACACATGTACAAAAAGTCTAAGTTTTAATAATACTGTACCGTGATAGGAGATTGTTGTGTAAATATAGGTGCAGGCCGGAATGGAAGAAGGCTTAATGTCATTCCAAACTGCTGTGTCATAAATGCCCATAAATAATTTTAACAATTCTAAGTTCAAAATAGTGATTTGCATTTATTAGGTTAAAGTATGAAAAAATTAGATTATTTTTATGAATTTTAAACAATAATAAAGAATTCATAATAAGTGACCCAAGTTAATCATAATTTTTCAGTTTGCATGAATATGGAGTAAAATTTATCAATTTTCATGATTTTGAAACAAAATTGAATAAGTTTTAACGATTTGCAAGTGTTAGGTTAACAATGGAAGAAATGAACAATAATTGGACTATTTCATTAATGTGAAGCAGTAATATATATAATTCATAAGAATATGGAGTTCAATTTAGCAAGTTTTATGAATTTAAAACATAAATGAGCAATGTTTTGAAATGAACAAGCTTCAAAGATTACTTACTTGTATAGCTACTTGTTGTTCTGCCTGCCATGAAACAAAGTATTCTTGTTGTTACCTCAACTGTTCCTGTAGTTAGGCCTCGCGCATAGCTTGTTGTGCAGCTTGTTGTCTTTGTTGAAAGAGACATGCTCTGGTTTGAAGCTTCGGACTGTTCGATCCATGTTGAACAGTTCGGTACCTCGTCCGGCACCATATCCGTCCACAGCGCAAATATCTCCCATAGTCCAATTTCCAAAATCAAAGCAAGGCCAAACTCGCCAATCAATGTGAAAGTTGCCAAATACTCGTCAATAATCTCACAGTTACAAATTTAAATATCTGTAAATCAATGTTCCCATGTGTTGACCCTCGAGCAGGAGCTTGTTCGTTAATACCCGAATGTTTCCGGGAAACTTGGCGGTTTCCATTATCTGCCTTTGTGTTAATTATGATTTCACATGACGTGGTTATATATGATTTAATGAGTTAACATCAACTGAGTTGATTTCCTTATTTCTATTTTTACCTCTTTTCGTAAAGTTTTTATTTAGGCGACTAAAATATTTTGTCAGAAATTGATATTAATATAGTCTTGAGAATTTAATCTTAACCTCTAGGTACTATTGCAATTTATTTATAATATGTAACAAAATTATGACATTATAGAGTTATATTTCATCCCGCAATATAAATAGTTTAAATTATTTCTAAGACAAAAATTCTAAAATTTTGATTTATGTATCTCAATTTAAATGCCCTTTTTCTAAGAACTAGCTAGGGGGAGTAATAGACACTAGAGTGAGTTTTTTTTTAAAAAAAGAAAGGGTAGGAGGACTGCCGACCTTTTTCATTTAAGAAGGAGAAAACAAAAGAAAAGCCCGCAAGCGTGGGGTATAACCACATCGCAAAGCTGCGACCCTAGCAAAAGCCAGGACACCACCGGCCACCGCCGGGACTAAACACACGCCTAGAGAGGGAACGCAGCGCTGCCGCTGCCACCTAGGCCGAAACATGAAAGAGAAGAGAAATACAGGGGGAGCAAGAAGAACAACACAAGCCACAACAAGCCACTTCGCACGAAGGCGATAACGACATGGGCCGAGACCACCAGCGATGACAACGCGGCATACCAGAGGAAACACCAAGCCTAGGACCAACAATCTGCAGAGACGACGCCTTCAACAAGGTAGCGACGCAACGCGCCGCTGTCGAACAAAGTTTTCATTCAGAGGACTTTAGGAGTAGGATGGCAATCACGACAATGCCTCCATAAAGGGGAACAACGCCAAAACATCGCCATCGTCGGTCCTAGCGAGGAGGCAAGGCAAGGCTTTCGCCACACACATCAACTCCGAAAGCCAAACTGCAGGTTGTCCAATCTCAGGGTCACCAAGGGAGCCGAGCCCCAGCCCAGGGGCAAATGTCGCTACCGACCTCCGAGTGGAGCCGGAGGAGACACCGGAGCCACCCACCTCGGAGCCAGCCCGAACAAGCCCCCAGGGCGCCCGATGCGCCAGGAAGGAGCACCGAGCTTTCGTCGCCGGAGACCTCCGCAGCGAAGCAGGAACCACCACCAACCCGCGCCACAGTCTCACGAATAGAACAAGCCACCAACGCCATGGGATCGCCTCTCGCGAGCAAGTCGGAAACACCCATCGTCTCCCAAAAGAGGGAGGGAGGCAGGGGGGGGGGCGACGAGGCCGGACGCCACCCCTCCGACAAGGAAGGGGGCCGGAAGAGGTGATGGCGAGGACAAACGGGCGCTCCCCAACCGGACTGACGAACCACCCCCAAACGACGAAGGAAGGGACCGGGGAAGGGTCGGGGGCACACGGCCTGAGCCACCACTCTCCAAAAGAAGGGAGAGTCAGTGCGGCGAGGGCGGAGTAGCGGCCGCTGTGAGGACAAGGTGACTACCTAGAGGAGACGGGCAGGCAGAGGAAGGCCCGAAGCCGGCGGTGTGGTAGGGCTAGGCCGACAGGCCCCCGCCACCGCAGATCTCATGAAAGAAAGTAGGGAAGGGCGCCAGCGGTCGACAGCCACCGACGACGGCGCCGGAAAAACCAGCCTACGGAACCGGCCGGCGACTGGGCCGCCGAGCGGCGAAGACGCGTCAGTTTGTAGCATCCACGGCTTAGAGGATGGAGAACGTGGAGGGGAAAGAGCATCGGCGGCGGCCGTTACCAACAGGATGAGAGTCTGGCTGAGGTGGAGCGGCGCCGCTGGCGTAGAGGGAGGCCGGGAGCACCCTCCATCGACCGGATCCGCATCGTGCCGGGGTCGGGGAGACCCTCCCATGGCCAGATCTGGGAAGGAGGTGGCCACTGAGGAAAGGCGGAGGGCGCGTCGGAACGGGGGAAAGGAGGACGCCGCCGGCGAGGAGGGAGTCCGGGGAGACCCTCCACCCGCCGGATCTGGGGAAGAGATGACCACCGGCGCTGCCGGCCGGCTGGTGTCGGGGATAAAAATACGGCCCATTGCCATGGCCCACTCCCTGACGGCCCAATCGAACGACCTACGGGGCCCGGCTCCTGGAAGGTTCTATCAGCCCATGTGTGTCTTGCCGAACAGCTTCTGGTGGCGAGATGCGTAATGGCCAAGGCTTCTGTTTGAGTCCGACTCGAGCGAGTTACTGACTACGTGAAGACCGGGACGTGGTTTCCGGATTGGATTAGGAGTCGTGATCCCCAAGACTTGGAGTATACCTTATACGCCTCGGGATATGTTTGGCATGTATGAGTTAATTCACGATCTCGTAGTTAGCGGCCCGATATTCCCTCGGTAGGTCGGTTTGCTCTGCACTATATAAATAGGGCCTCTACGGCATTTAGAGGGACCCTGGTCAAGAGCTTTTGCATCTTAGCACCTCGTAGACATCAGATCATTGCGCTATCGCACTTGTGCGCCATAATCTCGCCGAGACTTGTTCGCCTCGTCGAGCCACCTCTTGTATTCATCTACGATATATAAGAAAGTTTGGGCGAGGGCTATTATCTCTCGAGAGGCTGAACCGGGATAAAAACTACATCTCCTGTTATTTGTTGTTCGTGGTTGTTTGGCGTGTCTCCTATCTCAATCTTAAAGACCCTTAGCGACTTGAGATCGATATCTCAACCGTCGGCAATTTGGCGCCGTCCGTGGGGACACGCAGATCGAGCATGTCGAACTCCGTCGGCGATCTGTGAGATACTTCACGAGGGCTCGACTCGGAAGGGCGGGGCGTCTCATCCTGTCGATTCAGATCGATCTGTTCGGTCTCGAGCGCTTTCGCATCCGAGGCGGATGTCTCCGCTTACATGGCGAGATAGCCTCGGATCGCCTCCGTCATCGGCAGCGACTCACGGGCGATGATCTTTCGACGGTTTAGATTTATCGATTCCAAGGTTATGTCGGTAGATTCCACTGTGGAACACGGCGATGACACCGTCTAGCATACCTTCGCATGGCCCCGCGGCATCAACATGGCGATGTAGGAACCTCGAGGATCCCGCGACGGCCGTGGCGGCGGGCGAGGTCGGGCGATTAACTCGCTCGGCATCAAGGCGAGGTGCAAGCAGTCGCTCGCGAGCAAGACGTCATTCGCCGCGACCTCGGCGATTCCATCAATCGACCTTAGCACGGTTTCGCGACGGTGTAGCGGCAGCGTCGCGACCGCCTCGCGTGCGGCGCTAAGTCTCCCGTGAAGCTTCTCTGTTCGGGACAATTCGCGTGACCGAACTCGGTCGGGCGAACGCGGATGGTTCGAGGATCCCGGGACCCATAGATCAAAGTCGGAACGGCTCGAAGCAATAGCAGCGGTCCTTAGATCCACCAATCAGTTGATCTCGCCCGCATGGGCGATCTTTATTGCGACTAACCTAGAGCGATCGGCCGAGGGCCTAAAGTCTCTAGGAGAAGTCAACAACTCCTCCAGCGGCGTAGACCAAAAGCTGCCGGAATGATTCGGACAGCTCGATCGATCGCGTGACCCGTCACCATCGAAGGATCCTTGTCCATGAGCGAGCTACCGTGGTCGCCGTCGCCGCCAAGTCCTCGTAGTCATCGCGACCACGGGGGCAGCGCGCGCGCGATGACCATGGGCGGTTCCCTCGTGAGGCGCGTCGTCGCGACCACGAGGAAGGGCGTGGTGGATTGTCCCGGAGGAGTTTCTCGAGCGAGTCATCCCGTTCAGCGAGAATTCCTCCGCGCTAACGGGACCAACGTCTTCTCAAGACTAGGTTACGCCGGGAAGGTGGCGGTCATATGCTCTGGGCGCAAGGCTTTCTCCGACGAGCTTGGCTGTCCGGTGGCCCTCAAAATTCAAGCCCGGTCACATGGAGAGGTACAATGGGACTCGAGAACCCGGAGGAATTCCTTTCCATCTACGCTTACGCCATCATGGCGGCGGGGTGACGAGCTCGTTATGGCTAATTACCTCCCGACCGTCCTTGAGGTCTTTGCTTTCGGACGTGGGTGTTCAATCGCCAGGAGGGTTCCATCAGCTCGTGGAACCAGCTTTGTGACGCTCGATCGCTAATTTTCGGAGTCATTACGTGCGTCTGGGCAAGGAGGATGATCTGCACGGATGATCCGGATGAGCGGGAGGCCCTCCGCAACCGTGAAGCGTTTCATTAAGATCCATAACACGATCCGAACATCTCGGATGAATCATTGTCCGCGCTTTCAAAAACGGAGTCCGCGACGGCGGCTCACTCAGGATCTCGAAATTAATGAGACCTGGACCGCCAACGACCTGTTCAAGGCGGCTGACCGCTATGCCAACGCGGCAGAGCGTGTTGATCTAAAAGGCGTTCGACAAGGCGAGTGCCCCTTGACTGGTGTGGATGAGAAGAAGAAGAGCAGAAGCAATGTTCACGGTGACAAGAAGTCCCAGAAGAAGAAGAACAAAGGTGATGCGAACAATACCGTCGCAGGTATGGATCGCGCACTTCCTCCCAAGGATGGGCAGAAGAAGCCCAACAATAACTACAAGGGCAAAAGCACCTTTCGGGGAGGTGGACAAGGCAAGAAAGGCCCGAGCGACCGATTTTGCAAGTTCCACCAAACTCTACAGGCACGATATCGCCTTTCAGAGAACTTGGGCTGCAAAGCTCGAAGATTTCTACAACGGCAAGGGCCCAATGCCCACCCCGCCCGAACATGGTGATACCGTAAGGCTAAGCGCCAAACCGGCGATGGTGATCGGAGGATGATGGCGAATATCAAGAACCCGTGAACCATATCGCCGTCATTTTGGCGGCTCCTCGACTTACACTCTCGGCGCAGCCTCAAGGAAGCTGCTCGGGAGGTCCACAGCGTCGAAAAAGCAAAACCTCGGCTGAATCGATGAAGTGGACTGAGGTCTCCATCTCCTTCTCTAAGGAGGATTGCCCCACTGGGATGACCAAGCCTCAGCGGCTCCCACTGGTGGTCGCCCCGACCATCAGCAACGCGAGAGTTGGCCGTGTCTTAGTAGACGGCGGGAGCGCTTTGGACTTGCTTTCTACTAAAGTCTTGGATGAGATGCAAATTCCTCGCTCCAAGCTGAAGGAAGTCGCAATGCCCTTCTACGGAATTGTTCCGGGAGAAGCTGTCAAACCGTTGGGGCAGGTTGTCCTTCCTGTCACCTTCGGCAACCCAAGCAACTTCCGGACAGAGTTGATCACTTTCGGCGTGGTCGACTTTCCGTCGGCGTACAACGCAATCTTGGGCGAGCCATCTCGGTAAGTTTATGGTCGTGTCCCACCACGCTTACCATTGCGTGAAGATCCGGTCCTAACGGTGTGATCACGGTCAAGGGCAATTACAAAGCTGCCTTTGGATTGCGTCGGCGATCCCTTGCCTGGTCGACCAGCTTCCCACGCGGTCTGAAGTTCATGAGACCAAAGTCTCAGACGCCCTAGGGTCTCCCTTCACCGGGGAGAAACCAAGGAAGTTCATTGCCGCAGCGATACTTCCAAGACAGTTCACTTGGGGCCAATCTGGACCCCAAATAGGAAAGCGAAGCTTATTGCCTTCCTCCGAGCTAATGCGGATGTATTCGCTGGAGCCATCGACATGCCCGAGTCCCAAGGAGGTGTCGAGCACAAATTGGTGTCGGCGGACAAAAGCCTGTTCGCCGGAAGCTTGTCGCTTTGAATTCAAGCAGGATCATCAAAGATCATTTCGACAAACGCTTTCATTCTTTGGATTCATCCGCGAGGTTGATCACACCGAGTGGTTAGCCAACCTGTCATTGTAAAGAAGAAAGGCGGCAAGTGGAGGATGTGTCGATCACACAGATCTGAGCCGCTTGTCCCAAGGACAATTTCCGCCGCCTCGTATTGACCCGGTGGTCGATCGATCATGCAGACGCCAACTCTGAGTTTTTAGATGCTTACTCGGTTACCACCAAATAAGCATCTCCCGATGATGAAGAGAAGCGCCTTCATCACCCCTTTCGGCACTTTACGCTATCGACCATGTCTTTCGGTCTGCAAGAATGTTGGTGCCACGTTCGGTAACAATGGAGAAGACCTTCCCGAGCAATGCGGAAAAACACGGAGGTCTATGTCGGCGACATAGTTGTAAAAGCAAGTGTGCTCCAGATCATGTAAAAGACCCGGCGAGACTTTTCGTAATCTCACCGGGCATCGAATAAAGTTAAATCCAGAGAAGTGTACCTTTGGTGTTCGATCGGAATGTTGCTCGGTTATGTCATTGGCTCGCAAGGTATTTACGCCAACCACGAAAAATCGAGGCCATTGAAAATATGCGAGCTCCAACTACCATAAAGGAAGTCTGAGCCTCTTTGGGCGGATGGTTGCTCTAGCGAGTTTATTTCCGTAAAGCTGACGCGGGCTGCCCTTCTTTAAGGCCCTGCGCAAGCACAATGGTTTCGAGTGGACGGAAGAAGCCGATAGATCCTTCCAGGATCTGAAGCGATACCTGTCCAATCCTCCCGTCTTGACTACCCCGCGGCATGGCGAGCAGCTCCTCTTGTACTTAGGTTGCCGCCTGGCGGTGAGCTTGATCTTGACGGTCGAAAGGGAGGCATCTGACCAATCTATTACGTGGCGAGGTACTTCATGGATCAAAGGAGCGTTACCCTGAGGTCCAGAAACTCCTCTATGCCTTGCTCATGTCCTCCAGGAAGCTTCGCCACTACTTCCAGGCGCATCAAATACTGGTCCCGACCACGTTCCCTCTGGGAGAAATCCTATGGAACAAGGAATCTAGCGGACGTATAGCTAAATGGGCAATGGAACTAGCAGAATTTGATCTGTTATTTGCTGCCCGAACTGCTATCAAATCACAGGTCCTAGCTGACTTTGTCGCTGAATGGACTTGCCCGCCCAAACCCCAGGAAGCTCCCGAGCAACCTGATGAACCCTCTTGGACCATGTTTTTCGATGGCTCACGCACTGGAAACTCGGGGGCTGGTTTTGTTCTCATCTCCCCTCAAGGAGAACAACTCCGATATTCTATCCAACTACACTTTGCGGCGACTAACAACGCTGCAGTACGAGCCCTCTCGCGGGACTAAGAGCGTGCAAGTCGCTTGGTGTCCAATGGCTAGCTGTGAAGGAGATTCACGGTGGTCATCAATCAGGTTAACAAGGAGTATCAGTGCTGCGATGACTCAATGGCGCGATACCTGGTTGAAGTGAGGAAGTTGAGCGGCATTTTCGATTCTTGAAGTGCTCTTCGTGCCAAGGAAGGACAACTTCTGGCCGACCAGCTATCAAGTTTGGATCCTCACGCGAACTGCTTCGGCAGGGTGCTCCTCGAGCACCTTTACAAGCCCTCAATCACGTCTCCGGACGAGGCAACAGAGCAGTGGTCTTTGTCTCCGTTATCGAAAGCAGTGCGGATTGGACAACGCCATTTGTCCGGTACCTTGCGAGATGGGACCACCTGACGACGGCCGAAGCGGCGTTCGGCTTACAAGGCGTCTTTGCTCCATACAAGCTTATGAATGGCACCCTTTACCGTCAAGGTGCTCTGGGAGTTCTTTCCAAGTGCATCTCGCAGCAGGAGGGTATGTTCCTTCTTAGGGACATACACGAGGGTGCCTGTGGCAACCACGCCTCCTTCAGAACTCTGGTCGGCAAAGCGTTTCGCATGGGCTATTATTGGCCCACTGCGTTGCAAGATGCCCGGGACATCGTGACTAAATGCAAGGCTTGCCAATTTCACGCCCGGAAGGCACATAAGCCCGCCCAAGAGCTCCAAACAATCCCTCCATCCTGGCCTTTTTCCACATGGGGTCTGGATCTGCTCGGCCCATTCCCTAAGGGGTACAAGGGCTATACACACCTGCTCGTTGCCATAGACACATTCACAAAGTGGATTGAGGCAGAGCCTGTGTCGTCTCTTCACGCCAAAACGGCTGTTCGCTTTTTCAAAAGCAACGTGGTCACGCCGAGGATTCCCCATAAGCTGATCACGGATAAGCGGTACCGTTCGGCGAGCTATTCGAGAATCTGCGAGCATTTGGGCACCAAGGTCGCCGCTTCCATGGCACATCCACGAGCAATGGAAGCGATCGGCGAGCTAACGGACAGATAGTCCAGGGTATTAAACGGCGGGTATTCGCTGCTCTCCGTGAGCACAACAAGGCCTGGGTTGACGAAGTTCCTTCCGTCCTCTGGGCAGTTCGCACTACGGCCAGCCGGGCGACCGGGGAAACCCCTTTCCAACTGGTCTATGGTGCAGAAGCCATCCTGCCCGCCGAAATCGTACTCGGTTCGCCTCGCACGAGCTCGGTCAACTTAGTTGACGACGAGCAAGAGCGCCTCCTCGATCTCGATCTCCTCGAAGGCACACGCGACCGGGCACAAGTCAGAATGGCGCGCTACCAGCAAGATCTTCGCCGACACGCTGCCAAGTCAGTTCGACCTAGGGCTTTGAAGGCGGGCGACCTCGTTCTGCGCCGTGTCCAGAACTTGTCCAATGCCAACAAGCTAACTCCTCGTTGGGAGGGCCCGTTCACGGTCGTTTCTTCTGCTCGCCCGGGGGCTGTTCGCCTGGCTATGGAGGACGGGAGAGAGCTGACCAGCACTTGGAACATCGACCAGCTTCGTAAGTTCTTTGTGTAGCTCCTCGTTTCTTTGCTTAGCCTCGCGCTTTTGTAAAACTCCGCGCCTTAGTTCGTTCAAGTCCCTCGGGCACCATGTAAAGTTCAATCCAACTCTCAGTGAGTCCTTGCGGCCTCTGTGCCCCTTTTTCACTACTTGTCTTCTCAGACTACTTTCTTCTGGTAACACTTGATGGCTGCCCGGTCTTGCGAACTCTTGGCTCCGCGATCTTAAGGATTGTTCCCTACCCGTATCTGGTTTCGACACGTTCCTAAACTCAGGGTTGCGTAACACGGCCTTTCCACCTTGCGGCTAAGTCTGCTCTCGTAAGCCCTCCGCGGCAGAGGCACTTACTGCTTGGCGCGACCACTTGGTAAAGCCTGCTCTCGTAAGCCCCCCGCGGCAGAGGCACTTTCCTTGCTCGGTTACTCTCGGAACTGCCTAACTTACGTCAACGAGCAGACTGTGGAACAAATCGAGCAAGGTTCGGGTGTCGCTCTTTCTCTCCACGCACGTACTCGAGTTCGCAAGCTTAGGTTCTCGAGCATCGTCCGTCGTCGGGCCGGGTGTCGCTCTTTCTCTTGTGCACCTGTTCGGGTACGCAAACTCAGGTTTCCGAGCAGATGCACAACGGGGGCTGGGAGTTAGGCAGAGCGTTCGATCGGTTTTCTTAAACTTCCTGACGCTGTTCGCTTTCCCCTTAGTTTCATTCGTTCTTGTCTTTTGCTGCTCTTTTTGCGGGGAAAAAGGTAAGCACTATTACATTACTCAAAAGTTTCAGGTACAAGGCCCTTTCGGGTTACAGCCGCGATGCTACTTAGGAGCAAGCTGCTCCTTCAGCTCCTCAACTTCTAACTTGAGGCGCACGACTTCACCCTGAGCCTTGATTCCTTCCCGGGCTTCAGCTCGGAGGCGTTCGATCTCCTCCTTGCTCCGCTTGGCTTGCGCCGCAGCCTCCGCCCGGATGGCCTCGACCTCTTCGGTCTTGGCGCGCAGCTGATCGTTCAGAGTCTCGCTCTGGCTGACTCGCTGCTCGGCCGTCTTGAGCTGCTCGTCCAGCTCCTTAGCCCTTTTTTCTGCGGAGATCGCCCTCACCGTCATCCCGCGCATCTCCTCGATCTCTTCCTGTGAAGCCCACAGGATTGAGATCTTAGCCTGGAGACCCGCGGATGTCTGCTCCTCCTCGGCGAGCTGGGCTTTTAGCTTCTTGGCTTCCTCCGCGAGCTGGTTCCGCCGTTGGGACGCGTCAGCAAGCTGCTCTTCAAGCCACTTCGTGCGGCCCAGCTTCTCCTCCGCGATGCTCGCCTTCACGGCTTGCGCGCGAAGCTCCTCGGCCTCCTTCAGAAGAGCCTCAGAGGAATGCCTCTCCTTGGTCAGCTTGGCCTTGAGCTTCTTCGCTTCGCCTTGGTGGCTCGGCTTTGGGCGGCCAGAGAGCTCTGCCCGGATCCCCGTGCAGAGATGCTCCCGGAGGGACGCCAATACGACGGCCCGTTCGATGGTAACCCCATCCTCGAGTTCGGCCATGGTATCCCTAAAGACCTGAGGGAGAAGATCCACTCAGAACACTTTGCGACAACACATTTAAGCTGAGCAAAATTTGGTCTTGGTGTTTACAGCCGTCGGCCTTCGATCCGCGACGCAGGCGGTCCTCGAGGCCATGCGTCACGAAGCCCAGCTCGTGCGGGATGAGGTGGGCGCGTTCTTGCCGTCGCCGCCTTGTTCGCTCCTTCTTCTTGCGGGAGCGCATCTGCTCAGGAGCGGGAGCAGCGGGCGAAGCGCTTTCGTCTCCGCGCTCCTTCTCCTCTTCCGCCCGAACGTCTTGGCGAGGCGAGCTACTCCGCTCGGTGGCGCCGTTGTCTCTCAGGCGGGGCGCCTGCGCGACCTTTCGGGCTTCTCCTTGCCTCTGGCGATCGGGTTCCACCACCTTTCATTGGAGAATCCCGTCGCCTCGGGCGAGAGTTGCCCCTGCGACGAAGTGCCTGGCGGGACTGGTTGCTCGGTCCCACCCTGGGCAACTCCCGGAGCCGTCGTCTTGGCTCCGCTCTCCGTGGCGCCGCGCGCCGCTTCTCCTGCCTCCAGCCGCTCTACCGCGCCTTTGAGCGCGTCGAGCTGCTCGCTGGAGCCGGGCAGGAGCAGGCTCCACGCCACCAGTTTGTCCTTGAGGCATGCCAGCCTCACCGCCCGCGATGCGCCGTGCAGATGCTCGGGCAGCAGCGACCGCTCGAGCGCCTCTTCGACATCGTCCGTGGCGGTCTCTTCTTGGGCAGCTGATCAATGAGAGTCGATCGTTAGGTCTAATGCGGTCAGAAGGTGGAAAGATCAAGAGATCGATTTCTACATACCTGCCGTAGAGGACTTTATCCTGATCTTCCTCGCCAGAACTTTCCGCCTCTTCCTCGGGGGCTCCTTGGCGGCTTCTCCGCCTTGGCCCTTGGGTGTTCGTGGCGATGAGCTCAGCTCTCACAGTAGCCGAGCACTCCTCTCGCAACGCGAGGAGTTTCTCCTTGCGCAACCTCCTCCTCGAGTCTCCTTTGCTCGGCGACCTGTTGTAGCCGCGCCACATGGCCCGGGTGAGCTTGCGTGTAGCGCCTAAGCCAGAGGGCCATGGTCTTTACCTCTTCGTCGCTCTGCTCGGCGAGGAGGGAAGGGCTTGGTCTCTTTTCTTTGGGCTGACTGCGCGCCGCTTAGTGCCTTTCGGTGCGCTCCGTCGCCGGTAGCCTCTTCGACGGTGGCGGCCGCCATGGCGCTGGCGAGCTCTGCGTCGGCACAACCGCCACCTTGGGCTTTGTGGCGCCTTGGCCTGCCCTTCTTCAGCTTCTCCTTCTCGGACCGGAGAGATCCTCGACGATCCTCCGAGGATCGGTGGTCCTCCTGCGCATTTCGAGAAGCAAGCGTCGGCGTTAAAACCAACGGTGTAAATCTAGCAACACGGGTGGGTATGAGTGATTTACCTAAATGCGTGCGTATGAGCACGTTCCTCGGACAAGTGTAGGCCACCTCGCCGGTGACCTCGCTGTCCTTCTTCGCCGCCTTCAACATGGCGTCGACCCTTCGGTCACCCATGCGTCGGTTGGCATCTCTGCCCGAGCAGATAGAATTGTTAAATTCTGTTGGAGAAAACGATTAATGAAGAGGTTGAGTCTTAAAGGCACTTACCGTGCTCTCCCTTGTGATGTCTTCCCATCCCTCTATCTTGTAGAAGGATAGGACCTTCTCCGCAATGACAGATTACATTATTTGTGAAGTCGGATGATCTCCTTCGCCTGCGTGAGCCCAAGGCTCACGAGGAAGCGATCTTCCTTGTCGCGTACCGATCCTCGGCACTCATCTCCGGCCGAGGCATTGGCGTCCTTCGCGGCGCCTTTTCCGGTGAAGATGAGCTTGCTATCGCCACTCCGCTTCTTTGTAGAACCACCTCACCCACCATCGCCCATTGAGTCGGCGGAGGTGGGCGAGGATCTGGCGTCGTCGGCGGTGGCCGGAGCTTGAGGTAGTAGCACCCGGCGCCGAGCGGCGAGCTGCTCCTCGTCATCGTGTAATAGTGGAGGAACAGCCCACCGGTGGATCGATTCTCAGATAGCCCGCGCAGTGTGCGAAGCGGCCATCTGGAGGATCTTTGACCGGATTGAGGTTCGCCACCTCCAATCCGCTAATATTTAAGAAGGCCTCAGCGAAGTCGCTTTGGGAGATCGCAACCCGAGCAGTCGGCTGTTGGGTTAACGAACTCTCCCTCAAGGGTGCTCGGAGTATCCTCCTCTCCGGGCAGCCTCCAGCTACCAGCGTCAATGTGGCCCTCCTCCTCCCAGACCTTCAGGTCCTCCTCGGTCAGGCTAGTACCGGTGAACTTGGCCATAGCGGTTCCCAGGACTGGACGATCGGGGTTGGTGGTGGATTTTGGGTGCTTGATGCTGAGCGCGGTTGGAACTAGGGCTTAGAGAGGAAAGGCGTGAGAACAGAAGTGGCTGGCCGCGGGTGGCTTGGGTGCTTTTATAGTCCCGTATAAGCAGCTCTGCAACGGTTTAGTCCCAAAACGGCTAGTTTTTTCTTGCAATGGCAAAGTAAAGCGATGCTTTGTTTTTCCTCGCTTGCAGCGATAGAAAGTTACCGTTAGAGTGCGCTACTTGGCTATTTTCTCGAAGGTGCTTTGAAGGTGAGTGCTCTGCTTTCGGACAGATGTCGTTCCTGTTCGATGCAGCGGAGTTGCTCGGCCTCGATCGGTTTATTCGGTCCCGAACAAGTCTTGTTCGGTTGGACCATAACTTTGTTGATGCTTTGTTACATGCCTTTGTAGCGAGGATAAATACCCTCTTCGTGACTTTGAGTCTCAAGAGGGCGACCCACTCTAGTGAGTCCTTCCACTTGAGTCTCGGGGCTAGTGTCGGGGATAAAAATACGGCCCATTGCCATGGCCCACTCCCGACGGCCCAATCGAACGACCTACGGGGCCCGGCTCCTGGAAGGTTCTATCAGCCCATGTGTGTCTTGCGAGCAGCTTCTGGTGGCGAGATGCGTAATGGCCAAGGCTTCTGTTTGAGTCCGACTCGAGCGAGTTACGCTGACTACGTGAAGACGGGACGTGGTTTCCGGATTGGATTAGGAGTCGTGATCCCCAAGACTTGGAGTATACCTTATCTGCCTCGGGATATGTTTGGCATGTATGAGTTCGTTACGATCTCGTAGTTAGCCCGGCCCGATATTCCCTCGGTAGGTCGGTTTGCTCTGCACTATATAAATAGGGCCTCTACGGCATTTAGAGGGACCCTGGTCAAGAGCTTTTGCATCTTAGCACCTCGTAGACATCAGATCATTGCGCTATCGCACTTGTGCGCCATAATCTCGCCGAGACTTGTTCGTCTCGTCGAGCCACCTCTTGTATTCATCTCTGATATATAAGAAAGGCTGGACGTAGGGCTATTATCTCTCCCGAGAGGCCTGAACCAGGATAAAACTACTGTCTCCTGTTATTTGTTGTTCGTGGTTGTTTGGCGTGGCTCCTATCTCAATCTTAAAGACCCTTAGCGACTTGAGATCGATATCTCAACCGTCGACAGCTGGGCTCTGCGAATACGCCGCCGCCGGGCCGTGGTCTTGGTCGGGCACTGCCGCCAGCTACGGTAGGAGGGAGGAGGAAGTGGAGGAGAAGGGGAACACCGGGGGAGGATAGGGCCCGCCACCACCGCTGGCCAGGCTCCACGAAAAGACGCCGCCGCCGGGCCGTGGCCTTGGCTGGGAAAAGCCGCCAACGAAGAGAGGAGGGAGGAGGAAGTGGAGGAGGAACGAGGAAGGGTGACACCTGGGGAGGAGGGGGCCGTCACCGCCGCCGGTGGCGACAGCGGCGGCTGCGCTAGGGTTTGGGGGAGGGGTGGTCGCCCCCGTGCCGCCCCAAGGGAACGACGCGGGGTCAGTTACAGGATAGACTTCACTAGTGTGAGTTTTGTATTTCAAGCTATTGTTAATTATGTATTTTTTTCAATATCCCGTGGTATGCATGGAATCAAAGATCCTGATGCAAACACGTTGAAAAATTTCTGGAATACTTTTCGCTCAAGCCACGTAGCTTAGGTATTGGTATGCAACGCATACTTTTTTGCAGATTGAATGTAGACTCTTCTCCTTTGGGGTTTTGCTGGCTAGTGGGTCAACTCTTGTGCTTCGCGCCATGCACTTCCTTTTCGATGTCAACCCTTTATGTGTTTCTACATCTCTCTTTTCAAACTTATTTTTTTGGCGATGTTAAATATCCACTTTCTACCAATTATCTAATTATAAGAATTGTATATGTTCTTAAAATTTCAAAGGATGACACAAGAATCGAGGATTATATATGAATGCTTTTGCTTTTTTTTTTCACACTACAGGAGGCGGCAACAGTCGATACAAATCCGTCAACCGTCGGGTTTACTTAGTCTCGACGGCCAGCCGTCGATACAAGGCCGTCGAGCAAAGGTCGTCGAAACAAGTCTTGAAGGGCCGTATGATACGCCGTTGATAAGACCCCCTGGACGCCGTTACCGGCATGGTGGGGCCAGTCTCGACGGCCGATAACTAGCCGTCGAAACTACTGCTGATGGTCAAATCAGATATATGGCCAGCATTGTAAAGAGTTTACTTTTCATAAATACTCGATCAGTATATTAATTTGCAGTGATATATTGTTATTCAACTATCTGTTTATGAAATTCATTATCAGTCACCCTCGGCTACAACTTGAAGTTATTTTATACGAAGCACGCAATATTTATTTAGGAAAATACAACATGTTCACTTGGTACTCACCGGTCCTCCGGTCACACAAGAGTGATGTTTAATGAAAGATCAATAATCACGCATAAGCTCAACTTTGATATTTAATTTCAATTGTAACATATTAATTCAAATTAGTAACAATATTATAATGTAACAAAGGTAGTTCTCGAAAAAACAATATGTAAATTAATATCATTTTCAAATGTCCAAGTCAAATAACAATCAAAATACTGACATTTGAGTACTCACATCGGATATTAGTGATGGGAAGCCCAATTTAAAAGGTGGAGACGTCCCTCACCCATCATGCCAGTCTTTTGGGTTGACTTGAGTCAAGATCTTGGTTATGACTCCAGTTGGGCCAATGGATTTGCTAGGTCATGAGATGGCAGGACCGCAATGAGCTCTAACAAGTGATTTTGATAGAGTTGATGTCGAATATGAGTTTAAGTAGGTTACATGGGCTCTGAGTTGTAATAAACAGGGGAGGGTCATGTTAGAGCCGAACTCCGAACTCATATATGTGACCTCCACTAAAAATACAAGGGCACCCCTGATGTAACCGGTCATAATGACCTAGCTGTAGCATAAGACGCACGGAGTCGACGGCCAGTTTATATGCTTGTGCTGATTGGGGAGTAGAGCCCATTGTCACATCTCTGCATACATAAACAGCTATTTTAAACTGCATTACCAAATATTGTGCCTCCGATATCGTCTAGGTCTTGCGTGATAATTAAAATCCTAAAGACACCGAATCAGCGCGGAGACACTCAGCCACACGCATATACTCTACCTAGAAAGGTTGTGTCTGGCCGTCAAACTCAAGGTGGCCACGTCACCAAGAAATCCTTGTCATCTGTTCTACCCGGACCACCACATTGCCTAAAATCTCTTGCCATCGATCGAAAAATAATACAAAACGCTCCGCTCGGCTAACTAGCTAAGCTAGCTCCCAAAGCGCAGATCCTCGGTTTGAATCCCACGTCCCGCATTTTCCTTGCGCCTACCTCTTTTCCTCGGACCACGTGCGTGGCCCTTTGCCTCTTTTCTTTTTTTTCCATTTCTATTTATTTTTTGTAGGTCGCAAAAAATACAAATAACATAAAGTTTACAAAAATGGAATCATGCCTGTACAAAGAACATTTGTACATAGTTTTTATATTTTTTAAAATATTTTCAAGTTCAAATCTAAAAATAGTTTGTTCTTTCTAATTTAGGCCATATTTGTTCTCTTTCCTATTTTGTTTTCCCTATGTCCCAAAAAAAATGAATAAACAAAAAGTTTGCAAAAACAAAACCATGGATGGTCCAAAAGATTCCATAAAAAGTCTGAAAATTTCAAAATTTCAGAAAGTAGAAATTTAAATATAATGTTCCTTTACTCTTTCCCCTTCTCATACTTTCTTTTTGTAGGCCCAGGCCAAACAACTCAATCATTACATATATACAAAATGGAGGATTTCAAAAATTCCAAACTACTGTAATTTTAGAATATTGTTTGTTTACTCTTTTTTCCCTCTTATAATTTTTTATAAATATTGTTCTTTTTTGCTCTTTTTCATTTATTTTTTTTCGATTTGGTCCATTAATTAACCATCATTTGTGCGTGTTGGCTCGCTTTTCCACCTAGTAATATTGGAGATCTGTACAATGTATGAGGGGATTTATGGAAATGAGTATGAGACTCAGCATATGGCATCCTACCCAAATGTCATAGACACATGCCCTGGGACATGCAAATTGAGTGTCGTGTGTTCTAAATTGATTTTCCCCTGCCATGCATCTCTGTGCGACTGTGTCATGTAAGTCCTGCAATACACACGGTTCTTTCCATGTGAACGAGTTCTAAATGAAGAAACTAGTTCCCGGCCAACAGTCATCACCATCCTGAAACTGTCCATGGGACTGGTCAACAACCAACACTAGCTAGGTCTTCGATGTGCACGTACCTACCTGCAATGAAACTGCAAGTACAAATGTGCAACAAATATCCTTTTTTTTTTTTCACCGTTTCAGTTAACTTCTGGCTAATGTGCATGCAACTGAAGCTTCCCGGGAAGCAGCAGTTCAGTTGAAACTTGAAAGTCACCGATCCGGGAGACAACATGCAAACGCCACAGTTGACACATTCGCAGCGAGCATCACTACTTGCCAAACCAAAAATTGCATTCCAAGCAACGGAGTTCTTCATCGTTGAATTTACATTGCCAATATGTGTCATGTTTCAGCTGCTAGCTATCTAGACGTACGAGAACGAGTGCCTAGCTAAACGCGACGCCACACGATCGAGCATGAATTGATGTGGTCTTGAGTTCAAGTCGTTCCCGTACACAGGTACTCGATCCTACAAGGTAGGTACGGGAGACAGAGTAGACCATTAAAAATCAATTCAACAGATGAATCAAATAATCAAACGCTTACTTAAGCAAATCTACGCAGCGAATGACGAAAAAAGATTGAAAAAAAAGATCATCGAGCGTGTGCCTCGATGTGGATCTGCATGAGAGTGACAGTTGCTGCTGCAGCTATCTATGGTGCTATAAATAGAAAGCCATCTCACGGAAGCTCATGCAGCAATCGATCTCAAGTCTCAACTTCTCAGGGTTGATTAAATTGAATCAATATATTTTTTATTCTTGCACGCATACGCAGCGAGTGTTGCCCGTGCATGGACATGGAGGGCATTGGTGCGGCAATGGCGGCCGACGGCAAGGGCAAGGGCAAGGTGTTGGTGGTCATGGGCGCGACGGCCACCGGCAAATCCAAGCTGGCCATCGACCTCGCGCTCCGGTTCGGCGGCGAGGTCGTCAACTCCGACAAGATCCAGGTTCACGACGGCCTCGCCGTCGTCACCAACAAGGTCACCGCCGGCGAGAGCGCCGGCGTGCCGCACCACCTCATCGGCGGAGTGCACCCGGACGCCGATTACGCCGCCGCTGACTTCTGCCGCGACGCCGCGCGAGCCGTGGAGTCCGTCCTCGCGAGGGGCCGCGTGCCGATCATCGCCGGCGGCTCCAACACCTACCTCGAGACGCTGCTCGACGGCTCGCCAGCGCTCCGCCGCCGGTACGACTGCTGCTTCCTCTGGGTGGACGCCGACCTGCCGGTGCTGCACCGGTACGTGCGCCACCGCGTGGACCGCATGGTCGAGCAGGGCCTCGTCGGCGAGGTGAGGGGGCTCTTCCGGCCGAACGCCGACTACACCCAGGGCATCCGGAGAGCCATCGGTGTGCCGGAGATGGACACCTACCTCCGGCTGGAGGCCGCCGGTGCGCTGAACGGAGAAGACGAGCTGCGCGCGTGGCTGCTCGCCGCCGCCGTCGACGAGATCAAGGCCAACACGTGCAGGCTGGCGCGCCGCCAGCTGCAGAAGATCAACCGCCTCCGCGGCTGGGGCCTCCGCCGCCTCGACGTCACCAGGACCCTGACGCTGAAGGTCGGCAAGGCAAAGGACGCCGGCGCGGAGCTCTCCGCGTGGCAGGCGGACGTCTTGGGGCCCGCCGTGAGCGCCGTCGAGTTGTTTCTGGGTGGAAGCATGGTTCACGGCGGCTGGGCGGCGAAGGAGGTGGTCGTGTCCGGCGCCGGCGCGACGGCGGAGTGGTGTGGCATGCAGCTCGTGGAGACGGTGTCGTCAAGGTCGTCGGGCCGTGGGTTTCATGGAATGGGGGCAGCCGCGGCCGTTTGACTCGTGTGGTTTAAGGCTCATGCATACTTAAGCACATAGAGTCGTCTTATATGCCACGTATAACGGTGAATTTGCTTAGTTAGCTCGCCATTATTCTTTTAATTAATTTATTATTTCATTTTTTGGGTGAATACTTTGTTGTATCCATTCGGCTAATAGATTTGATATTGTTCAAACATGATGTGTCGTACATATCTGTCGGGGATTAGATTACGGCCCATTGCCATGGCCCACTCCCTGACGGCCCAATCGAACAGCCTACCAGGGCCTAGCTCCCTGAAAGGTTCTATCTGGCCCATATGCATCTTGCCGAGCAGACTTCTGGTGGCGAGATGCATAATGGCCAAACTTCTGTTTGAGTCCGACTCGAGCGAGTTACTGCACGGCTACGTGAAGACCGGACGTTAGTTTCCGGATTGGATTAGAGTCGTGATCCCCAAGATTAGGAGATTACCTTATCTGCTTGTAGGTTATATTGGGCATGTCTTGAGTTAGTTCACGATCTCGTGGTGGCCCGGCCGATATTCCCTCGGTAGGTCGGTTTGCTCAAGACTATATAAACAAGGCCCTACGGCGTGTAGAGGGACTTGATCCGCTTTGTATCTACTAGACACGATATTAAACATGTACACCCATAATCTCGCCGAGACTTGTTCGTCTCGTCGAGCCACCTCTGTATTCATCTTTGATATATAAGAAATTTGGGCGAGGGCTATTATCTCTCGAGAGGCTGAACCGAGGATAAAAACCACATCTCTGTTCGTTCTTTGTTCGTGGTTGTTCGGTGTGTCTCGTATCTCCTCTTTGAAGAACCTTGGTTGACTTGGGTCGATATCCCAACCGTCGGCATTTGGCGCCGTCCGTGGGGACACGCAGATCGAGCATGTCGAACTCCGTCGGCGATCTGAGAGATACTTCACGAGGGCTACGACTCGGAAGGACGGGATATCTCATCCTGTCGATTCGGATCGATCTGTTCGGTCTCGAGCGCTTTCCGCATCCGAGGCGGATGTCGCTTACATGGCGTAGATAGCCTCGGATCGCACTCCGTCATCGGCAGCGACTACGGAGGCGATGATCTTTACGACGGTTTAGATTTGTCGATTCCAAGGCTATGTCGGTAGATTCCACCTATGGAACCTGGCGATGACGGCGTCTAACATACTTCGCATGGCCCCGGCATTAACATGGCGATGTAGGAACCTCGAGGATCTGACGGCCGTGGCGGCGGGCGCGGTCGGCGATTAACTGCGCTCGGCATCAAGGCGAGGCTCGCGCAGTCGCTTTCGCGAGCAAGACGCCCTTCGCCGCAGCCTCGGCGATTCCATCAATCGAGACCTTATGCGGTTTCACGACCGGTTAGCGGCAGCGTCGCGACCCACCTCGCGTCTTGGCGCTAAGTCTCCCGTGAAGCTTCCCCGTTCGGGTCAATTCCCGCGTGACGGACTCGATCGAGGCGAAGCGGCGATGGTTCGAGGATCCGGGACCCATAGATCAAAGTCGGGAACGGCTCGAAGCTATAGCAACGGTCCTTAGATCCACCAATCAAGCTGATCTCGCCCTAGATCCACCAATCAAGCTGATCTCGCTAGCATGGGCGATGCTGTTGCAACTAACCTAGAGTGACTGGCCGAAGGTCTAAAGTCTCTAGGAGAAGTCAACAACTCCTCCAGGCAGCGCAGCCAAACTGTCCGGAATGATTCGGACAGCTCTGATCGATCGCGGGACCCCCGTCACCATCGAAGGATCACTGTCCATGAGCAGGCTGCCCGTGGTCGCCGTCGCTCGCCAAGTCCTCGTAGTCATCGCGATTAGAGGCAACAGCGCGCGCGATGATCACAGACGGTCCCCTCGTGAGGGCGCGTCGTCGCCACCACGAGGAAGGGCGTGGTGGATTGTCCGGAGAGAGTTTCTCGGCCGAGTCATCCCGTTCAGCGGGGAGTTCCTCCGCGCCGCGGGACCAACGTCTTCTCAAGACTAGGTTACTGCGGGAAGGTGGTCGGTCATATGCTCGAGGCTGCGGGGCTTTCTCGGCGAGCTTGAGTGTCCGGTGGACCTCAAAGTTCAAGCCGGTCACATGGAGAGGTACAATGGGACTCGAACCGGAGAATTCCTTTCCATCTCGCTCTGCCATCATGGCGGGGGGGTGACGAGCTCGTTATGGCTAATTACCTCCCGTGTCCTTGAGGTCTTTGCTCGGACGTGGTCGTTCAATCGGCAGGAGGGTTCCATCGGCTCATGGAACCAGCTTTGTGACACTCGATCGCTAATTTCCGGAGGCATTACGTGCGTGCAGGTAAGGAGGATGATCTGCACGGATGATCCGGATGAGCGGGAGACCCTCCGCAACCGTGAAAGCGTTTCATTAAGATCCATAACACGATCCCGAACATCTCGGATGAATCATTGTCGCGCCTTCAAAAGCGGAGTCGCGACGAGCGGCTCACCCAGATCTCGAGATCAGCGAGACTTGGACCGCTAACGACTGTTCAAGGCGGTGACCGCTATATGTGCGGCGGAGCGCGTTGATACAAAAAGCGTTCGACAAGGCGGTGCCCCCGATCTGGTGTGGATGAGAAGAAGAAGAAGCAGCGACAATGTCACAGTGACAAGAAATCCCGGAAGAAGAAGAACAAAGGTGATCACGAACAATACCGTCGCGGTATGGATCGCGCACCTCCTCAGGATGGGCGAAGAAGCCCAACAATAATTACAAGGGCAAAAAGCACGCTTTCGGGAGGCGGACAAGGCAAGAAAGGTCCGGCGACCGATTTTGCAAGTTCCACCGACACTACGGGCATGATATCGCCCTTTGTAGAACTTGGGCTGCAAAGCTCGAAGATTTCTAGCGGCAAGGGCCCAATGCCCACCCCGCCGAACAAGATGATGCGGTAAGAATAAGCGTAAACCGGCGATGGTGATCGGAAGATGATGATGAATATCAAGAGCAGTGAACCATATCGCCGTCATTTTGGTGGCTCCTCGACTTACACCTCTCGGCACTGACCTCAAGGAAGCTGCTCGGGAGGTCCTAGCGTCGAAAAGGCAAAACCTCGGCTGAATCGATAAAGTGGGTGAGGTCCCCATCTCCTTCTCTCGGGAGGATTGCCCCTTTGGGATGACCAAGCCTCGGCGGCCCCACCGGTGGTCGTCCGACCATCGACAGCGGCGTTGGCCGTGTCTTAGTGGGCGGCGGGAGCCCTTTGGACTTGCTTTACGCTAAAGTCTTGGGCGAGATGCAAATTCCTCGTTCAAAAGTGAAGGAAATCGCAATGCCCTTCTATGGAATTGTTCCGGAGAAAGTTGTCAAGCGTTAGGGCGAGTTGTCTGCTCGTCACCTTGACAACCCAAGCAACTTCCGGACGAGTTGATCACTTCGGCGTGGTCGACTTCCCATCGGCGCATAACGCGATCTTAGGCAAGCCATCTCGGTAAGTTTATGGCGTGTCCCCCACGCTTACCATTGCGTGAAGATCTGGGTCCTAACGGTGTGATCACGGTCAAGGGCAACTACAAAGCTGCTCGGATTGCGACGAGCGATCCCTCCTACTGTCGACCAACTTCCGCGGCTGTCTGAAGTTCCGCATGAGACCAAGTCAGACGCCCTAGGTTCTCCTTGACCGGGGAGAAACCAAGGAAGTTCATTGCGTAAACGATGATACTTCCAAGGCAGTTCACTTGGGGCCAATCTGGACCCCAAATAGAAAGCGAGCTCATTGCCTTCCTCAGAGCTAATGCGAGATGTATTCGCACAGGAGCCATCGACATGCCGGAGTCCCAAAGGAGGTGTCGAGCACAAAGCGGCTGTCCGGCCGGACAAAAAGCTGTTCGCCCGGAAGCTTCGTCGTTTTGAATTCAAGCGGGGATCATCAAAGATCGACAGCAAGCGCTTTCATTGCTTTGGGTTCATCCGTGAGGTTGATCACACCGAGTGGTGAGCCAACCTGTCATTGTAAAGAAGAAAGGCGGCAAGTGGAGGATGTGTGTCGATCACACAGATCTGAGCATTGCTTGTCCTAAGGACAATTTCCGTGCCTCGTATTGACCGGTGGTCGATCGACTCTGACGCCTTGACCGAGTTTTTAGATGCTTACTCCGGTTACCACCAAATAAGCATCTCCCAGGATGAAGAGAAGGCGCCTTCATCACCCCTTTCGGCACTACGCTGCTCGACCATGTCTTTCGATCTGCGCAATCTTTGGTGCCACGTTCGGTAGCTTAATGGAAGACCTTCCCGAGCAGTGTGGAAAAACACGGAGGTCTATGTCGGCGACATAGTTGTAAAACAAGTTTGCTCCGGATCATGTAAAAGACACGGCGAGACCTTTCGTAATCTCACGGGCATCGAATAAAATTAAATCCAGAGAAGTGTACCTTTGGTGTTCGATCGGAATGTTGCTCGTTATGTTATTGGTTGCAAGGTATTTACGCCAACCTGAAAAAATCGAGGCCATTGAAAATATGCGGCTCCAACTACCGTAAAGGAAGTCTGAGAGTCTCACGGGCGGATCGTTGCTCTAAGCGATTTATTTCCGTCAAAGCGAACGCGGGCTGCCCTTCTTTAAGGCCCTACGCAAGCACAATGGTTTGAGTGGGCGGAAGAAGCCGATAGATCCTTCCAGGGATGCGAGCGTCTGTCCAATCCTCCCGTCTTGACTACCCAGCGGCATGGCGGCGGCTCTGCTGTACCTAGGTTACCGCCACAAGCGGTGAGCTCTGTCTTGGCGGTCGAAAGGGAAGGCATCTGGCGACCAATCTATTACGTGGCGAGTACTTCACGGATCAAAGGGCGTTACCACGAGGTCGAAGCTACTCACGCCTTGCTCATGTCCTCGAAAGCTTCGCCACTACTTCCGAAAGCATCAAATCTGGTCGACCACGTTCCTCTGGGAGAAATAAATGCGGAACAAGGAATCTAGCGGACGTATAGCTAAGTGGGCAATGGAACTAGCAGAGTTTGATCTGTTATTTACTGCCCGAACCGCTATTAAGTCACAGGTCCTAGCTGACTTTGTCGTTGAATGGACTTGCCCGCTCAAATCCCAGGAAGCTCCCGAGCAACCTGATGAACCCTCTTGGACCATGTTTTTCGATGGCTCGCGCCTTTGGAAACTTCGGGGCTGGTTTTGTTCTCATCTCCCTCAAGGAGAGCAACTCGATATTCTATCCAACTACACTTTGCGGCGACTAACAACTTATTTGTAAGTACGAGGCCCTCTCGCGGGACTAGAGCGTGCAAAGTCGCTTGGTGTCCAACGGCTAGCTGTGAAGGAGATTCACGGTGGTCATCAATCAGTTAACAAGGAGTATCGGTCTTGCGATGACTCAATGGCGCGATACTGGTTGAAGTGAGGAAGTTGGGCGGCATTTTCGATTCTTGAAGTGCTCTTCGTGCTAAGGAAGGACAACTTCTGGCCGACCAACTATCAAGTTTGGATCCTCACGCGAACTTGCCCGGCAGGGTGCTCGTCGAACACCTTTACATGCCCTCAATCACGTCTCCGGACGCGGCGAGCAGAGTGGTCTTGTCTCCTCCGCTATCGGCGAGCTGCGGATTGGACAACGCCATTTGTTCGGTACCTTGCAGATGGGACCACTGCGACGACGGCCGGCGTTCGGCTTACAAGGCGTGCTGCTCCATACAAGCTTGTGGACGGCATCCTTTACCGTCAAGGTGCTCTGGGAGTTCTTTCCAAGTGCATCTCGCAACAGGAGGGTGTGTTCCTTCTTAGGGACATACACGAGGGTGCCTGTGGCAACCGCCTCCTTCGAACTACGGTCGACAAAGCGTTTACGCATGGGCTATTATTGGCCCACTGCGTTACAAGATGCCCGGGACATCGTGACTAAGTGCAAGGCTTGCCAATTTCACGCCCGGAAGGCACACAAGCCCGCCCAAGAGCTCCAAACAATCCCCCCATCTTGGCCTTTTTCCACATGGGGTCTGGATCTGCTCGGCCCATTCCTAAGGGTACATGGGCTATACACACCGCTGTCGCCATAGACACTTTTACAAAGTGGATTGAGGCAGAGCACGTGTAATCTCTTCACGCCAAAAGCGGCTGTTACGCTTTTTCAAAAGCAGCGTGGTCCGCAGCGCTTTGGGATCACCATAAAGCGATCACGGATAACGGTACCCGGTTCGAGCGAGCTATTCGGGAATCTGCGAACAGTTTGGGCACCAAGGTCTGTTCGCCTCGTGGCACATCCACGAGCAATGGAGCGATCGGCGAGCTAACGGACGAGATAGTCGAGGTATTAAGCGGCGGGTATTTGCTGCTCTCGGCGAAAGCACAACAAGGCTGGGTTGTGAAGTTCCTTCCGTCCTCACGGGCAATTCGCTTTCTGACGGGCGGGCGGGAAACTCCTTTCCAAGCGGTCTATGGTGCGAAGCCATCACGCCCGCCGAAATCGTACTCGGTTCGCCTCGCACGAGCTCGGTCAACTTAGTTGACGAAGAGCAAGAGCGCCTCCTCGATCTCGATCTCCTCGAAGGCACACGCGACCGGGCACAAGTCAGAATGGCGCGCTACCAGCAAGATCTTCGTCGGCACGCTGCCAAGTCAGTTCGACCTAGGGCTTTGAAGGCGGGCGACCTCGTTCTGCGCCGTGTCCAGAACTTGTCCAATGCCAACAAGTTAACTCCTCGTTGGGAGGGCCCGTTCACGGTCGTTTCTTTTCTTTCGCCCGGGGCTGTTCGCTGGCTATGGAGGGACGGGAGAGAGGCGACCAGCACTTGGAACATCGACCAGCTTCGTAAGTTCTTTGTGTAGGTCTTTTCTGTTTTCTTAGCCCTGCGCTTTTTGTAAACTTCGCGCCTTAGTTCGTCCAAGTCTCTCGGGCACCACGTAAAGTTCAATCCAATTCTCAGTGAATCCTCGCGGCCTCTGTGCCCCTTTTCACTACTTGTCTTCTCAGACTACTTTCTTCTGGTAACACTTGATGGATGCCCGGCCTTGCGAACTCTTGGCTCCGCAATTTTAAGGATTCTTCCCTACCCGTATCTGGTTTCGACAAGTTCCTAAACTCAGGGTTGCGTAACACGGCCTTTCCACCTTGCGGCTAAGTCTGCTCTCGTAAGCCCTCCGCGGCAGAGGAACTTACTGCTTGGCGCGACCACTTGGTAAAGCCTGCTCTCGTAAGCCCTCGCGCGTAGGTACTTTCCTTGTTCGGTTACTCTCGGGCTGCCTAACTTACGTCAACGAAGCGGACTACGGAGCGAATCGAGCAAGGTGCGGGTGTCGCTCTTTTCTCTCTACTGCGTGCTCGAGTTCGCAAGCTTAGGTTCTCGAGCATCGTCCGCATCGGGGCTAGGGTGTCGCTCTTTCTCTTGTGCACTGTTGGGTTATAAACTCAGGTTTCGAGCAGATGCTGTGGGGTGGGAGTTAAGCTAAGCGCTCTACGGTTTTCTTAAACTTCCTAGCGCTGTTAAGCTTTTCTCTTAGTTTCATTCGTTCTTGTCTTTTTTTGCTCTCTCTTTGCGAGGGAAAAGGGTAAGTCTTTATTAACAAAATTTGCGGTACAAAAGTCCATCTCGGGTTACAACCCTCTGACTACCTAGAAGCGAGTTGCTCCTTGAGCTCCTCGATCACTTCCTTAAAGCGCAGGACTTCCCTTGGGCTTTGAACCCCTCTCGGCCTCGGCTCGGAGGCGATCGGCTTCCTCCTTGCTGCTCTGGCCTGCTCCGTCGCCGCCAGACGGAGAGCCTCGACTTCTTCGGTCTTGGCCCTTGGTGGTCGGTCGAGCCTCGCTCTAGCTAACTCGGCGCTCGGCGGTCTTGAGCTGCTCGTCCGGCTCCTTGACCTTCTTCTCGCGGTGATCGCCCTCACGCCATCCCGCCCATCTCCTCAATCTCCTCTGTGAAGCCCCGTGGTTGAGATCTTAGCACAGAGTCCCGGATGTCTGCTCCTCCTTGGCGAGCCGGGCTTTGAGCTTCTTGGCTTCCTCCATGAGCTGGTTCCGCCGATGGGGCGCGTCGGCAAGCTGCTCTTCAAGCCACTTCGTGCGGCCCGGCTTCTCCTCGCGGTGCTTTCGCCTTCACGGCTTCTTGTAGCTCCTCGGCTTCCTTTAGAAGAGCCTCGGAGGAATGCCTCTCCTTGGTCGATTTGGCCTTGAGCTTCTTCGCTTCGCCTTGGCCGGCTCGGCTTTGGGCAGCATGAGCGCTCGCCTGGATCCCCATCTGGAGATGCTCCGGGAGGACGCCAAGATCTGGCCCGTTCGATGGTGACCCCATCCTCGAGTTCCGCCATGGTATCCCTAAAGACACGAGGAGAAGATCTATTCGAACACTGCGATAACGCATTCAAAGCGAGCAAGGTTTGGTCTTGGTGTTTACCTTGCCAAGTCGGCGCTTCGATCCCGACGCAGCGGTCCTCGAGCCATCGTCACGAAGCCCCTTCGTCTTGGGATGAAAGCAGCGTTCTTGCGTCGCCGCCTTGTTCGCTCCTTCTTCTTGCGGGGCGCATCTGCTCGGGTGCGGGAGCGGCAGGCGGCACTTCGTCTCCGCGCTCCTTCTCCTCTTCCTTTTCCTCTTCCGCTGAGCGTCTTGGGCGAGGCCGGAGCCCTCCGCTCGGTGGCGCCGTTGTCTCCACCGGCGGGGCGACTTGCTCGACCTGCCGGGGCTTCTTCTTGCTCCTGGCGGCGGGATTTCACCACCGCGCGGAGAATCCGTCGCCTCGGGGTGAGCTGCCCTGCGAAGTGCCGGCAGACCGGCTGCTCGGTCCGTCTGGCGATTTCGAACCATCGCTTTGGCCCGAAGTCCGTGGCGCCACCGCGCTATTTTTGCCTCCGGCCGCTCCACCGCGTCTTTGGCGCGTCGTCTGCTTCGGCGGAGCCGGCGGCAGAGCTCCACGCCGCCCGGCTTGTCCTTGAGGCTCGCCGACCTCACTTTGCCGCGCGCCGTGCAGATGCTCGGGCAGCAGTGACCGCTCGAGCGCCTCCTCGACGTCGTCTGTGGCGGTCTCTTCTTGGGCAGCTGATGAAAAAGAGATGATCGTTAAGTCGAACACGATCAGAAGGTTGGAAGATCTAAAGATCGGTTTCTACATACCTGCTGTGGAAGGCTTGATCCTGATCTTCTTCGCCGGAACCTTCCGCCTCTTCCTCGGGGGCTCCTTGGCGGCTTCTTCGCCTTGGCCCTTGGGTGTTCGTGGCGACGAGCTCAGCTCCCTGGTGAGCTGAGCGCTCCTCTCGCGCAGCGCAAGAAGTTTTTCCTTGCGCGCGACTTCTTCTTCGAGCCTCCTCGCTTTCGGCGACACATTGCGGCCGATCCATGCGGCGGGGTGAGCTTGCGTGTAACGCCCGAGCGAAGGGCCATGGTCTTTACCTCTTCGTCGCTCTGCTCGGCGAGGAGGAGGGCAGTCTCTTCCGCTGGGCTGACCGCGCCGCTTGGTGCGCTTTCGATGCGTTCCGTCGCCCAGATTGGTCTCTTCGACGGTGGCGGCGCCGTGTCATGGCGAGCTCGCGTAAACTCGGCCGCCACCTTGGGCTTTGTGGCGCTTTGGCCTTGCCCTTCTTCGCCTTCTCCTTCTCGGACCGGAGAGTTCCTCAACGATTCCTCCAAGGATCGGTTGGTCCTCTGCAGCGTTTTGAAAGCGGGCGTTAACATTTAAACAACATTGCAAGTCTATAGCAACACAGGTCGAGAGTAAGTAATTTACCCAAATGCATGCGGACAACTGCGCTATGCGGGCAGGTGTCGCCACTTCGCGGTGACCTCCCGTCCTTCTTCGCCGCCTTGAGCATGGCGTCGACCGCTTCGGTCACCCATGCGTCGGTTGGTTTCTCTGTCCGGACGGATGGAGTCGTTAATTCTGTTCGGAGGAAATGATCAATGAAAGGTTGAGTCTTAAAGGCACTTACCCGTGCTCTCCTTGTGATGTCTTCCCATCCTCTATCTTGTAGAAGGATAGGACCTCCTCCGTGCCAGACAGACCACATTCATTGTGAAGTCGAATGATCTCCTGCCCGTGAGCCCGAGGCTCACGAGGGAGGTGATCTTCCTTGTCAGTACCAATCCTCGGCGGACATCTCCGGCGAGGCATTAGCGTTCCTCGCCGGCGCCTTCCGGTGAAGGCGAGTTCTTGTCGCCGCTCCGCTTGCTGTAGAACCACCTCACCCACCACGCGCCCATTGAGTCGGCGGGGTGGGCGAGATCTGGCCTGTCGTCGGCGGTGGCCGGAGCTTGAGGTAGTAGCACCCAGCGCGGCGGCGGGCTGCTCCTCGTCCTGTGTAATAGTGGAGGAACAGCCCACCGGTGGATCGATGCCTAGATAGCCCTCGCTTGCGGTGTGCGAAGCGGCCATCTAGAGGATGGAGTTGGATTGAGGTTCGCCACCTCCAATCCGCCGATGTTCAAGAAGGCCTCGGCAAGTCGCTCTCAGAGACCTCAAGCGAGCAGTGCAAGCTGTTGGTAACGAACTCTCCCTCGGCGGCTCGGGTATCCTCCTCTCGGGCAGCCTCCAGCTACGGTGTCGATGTGGCCCTCCTCCTCCCAGATCCTAAGGTCCTCCTCGGTCAAGCTAGTGCCCGTGAATTTGGCCATAGCGATTCCTGTGGACGGCGGGGTTGGTGATGGAGTTTGGGTGTTTGATCTTGGCGTGGTTGGAGCTAGGGCTTAGAGAGGAAAGGCGTGAGAGCAGAGTGGCTGGCAGCATGGGCGGCAGGTGCTTTATAGTCCCGTATAAGCAGCTCTGCAGCGGTTTAGTCCCAAAGCGGCTAGTTTTTTTGCAGCAGCTAGGTAAAAGCAGTGCTTTGTTTTCACTGCGCAATGACAGAAGTTACCGTTGGAGTCTACCAGCGGCTATTTTTCGGTGTTTGCTTTGAAGGTGAGTGCTCTGCTTTCGGACAGATGTCGTTCCTGTTCGGCCTTAGGAGTTGCTAAGCCTTGTCCGGGTTTGTTCGGTCCCGAACAAGTCTTGTTGGTTGAACCATAACTGTTGATTCGCTTGTTACACGCCTTTGTAGCAGGAAAAATACCCTCTTCATGACTTTGAGTCTCAAGGGATGACCCCACTCTAGTGTGTTCTTCCACTTGAGTCTCGAGGCTTCTGTCGGGGATTAGATTACGGCCCATTGCCATGGCCCACTCACGACGGCCCAATCGAACGACCTACGGGGCCCGGCTCCTGAAAGGTTCTATCGGCCCATATGCATCTTGCGAACAGCTTCTGGGCGGCAAGATGCATAATAACAAACTTCTGTTTGAGTCCGACTCGAGCGAGTTACTGACTACGTGAAGACCCGGACGTTGGTTTCCCGGATTGGATTAGGAGTCGTGATCCCCAAGATTAGGAGATTACCTTATCTGCCGTAGGTTATATTGGGCATGTACTGAGTTCGTTACGATCTCGTAGCTGGCCCGGCCCGATATTCCCTCGGTAGGTCGGTTTGCTCCGCACTATATAAACAAGGCCCCTACGGCGTGTAGAGAGGACTTGATCTGGCTTTTTTGTATCTACTAGACACCTGATATTCGCTTGTACACCCATAATCTCGCCGAGACTTGTTCGTCTCGTCGAGCCACCTCTTGTATTCATCTTTGATATATAAGAAAAATTTGGGCGTGGGGCTATTATCTCTCCCGAGAGGCCTGAACCAGGATAAAAACCCCTGTCTCCTGTTCGTTGCTGTTCGTGGTTGTTCGGCGTGTCTCCTATCTCCTCTTTGAAGAACCTTGGTTGACTTGGGTCGATATCCCAACCGTCGACAATATCTGCTTCGTAGAGATGCTTCAGGGCTTTCATACCTACATAAATGCTAAGTAACATGCAAAAAAAAAAAAGTAGAAGGAAGTGGTGCTATCACTTCCCAAAGAAGCAAGGATGCCAATGTTATTTGGATTAACATTGTCCGAAGGCCCATGAGCCTAACCTGATATCGGGTTTCCCCAAGCATCCTAGACGTGTATCCGTCAAATAAGGCAGCCTTGTTCGTTTTAGCCGTAAGATTGATCAACGAAGCACACTTATTCATCTCCCTGTCATCTTTGCTTAGCTTGTCTTCCAAACGAGTTAGAAAAGCCCTGACGCAGCTCATATTTTTCCGGTGCTAAACTTGCACCTTTTCCTTTCATCCCTTAGTCTTGCATTTATTCTAGAAAAATTACAAGTTTTCTACTCAAATTAAAAATATTAATTCCAAATGAATTCCATCTCTAGCACTTCTAGTTTTAGATGAACCTAATCCTAACCAACCATGGATTTTTCTTTCCCCGAAATTCCGTGAATTTTGATAATTTCAATCTAGAGAAAAATTTTAAAATCCCTCCTATAAATTTGAATTTAATTAATTTTATTAAATTTGAGAGTAACATATAAAAAAGAAGGCCATAACATCCTCCTTTTCACTATAGGAATCGTTACTAGTTTCGGCGGCTTCTTTTCACTACAGGAATCGTTACTAGTTTCGGCGGCCAAAGCCGTCGACACAGCTTCGAATACCGCCGACATAGGTACTTGTCGGCGGCCAGCCGCCGACACAGCTCACCGACGTTAAATCCCGACACAGGCCCAGTTGTCGGCGGCCCGCCGGCTACTGTAAGCTAAATGGCAAGCCACCTGGGTTAACTCTGTGTCGGAGGCCCAATGAGCCGACCACACAAGATCCCCCTGATGGAACGCACCGGATGACGGCGCTCTGCCAAGTGGACCCCATAGTCGAACGATGGGCCGGCACGTGGCACGTCAATGTGGTCGGTTTCAACAGATGCCGCCGACACAGAGAGGCCTTGCTGGTTTGCCTTGCCATCATTTATGTCGACGGCCTTGAGGGAAGCCGCCGATAATAGTTGATGTCTATGTTGGCGGTCTAGATGCTAGCTGCCGACAATAATTGAGGGCTATAGGGCTCTCCTGGATAGAGCTGTGTGGTCGGCCTTGGTAATGGTCGACGACATAGATAGTTTTCCAAAAATAAATTTTCTGGTAATTATTATTAAATTTCATCTTCAACCTGCAAAATAACCCCATATAACCCACAGATTCATTCCCCCGATTCACCCGATAACATACAAACATAAATAAGTGCATGATATCACATTTTCAACCACAAGCACATCCACCAGATAGAACAAATGTCGATAAAGCTCGTCGCAACGTTCACAAATTATCGACCAATGCCGATAAAGCTAGTCTCAACGTTTACAGAAATGTAACAAGTCAAGAACGGTAAAGTAGAATTTAATACAAAATCACAAAAGCACTCCTACGGGTTTTGTGAACCGCCACCTAGGTCGGGATCTGGGTTAAGCAAATCCGTCACGAATTGCTCCAGCGGAGTCGACCTTGTGGCACGTAAATCACTTCCTGCGGTGCAATCATTGCGGCCTTGCGTATAGCCGAACCGGACATCTGCAATAGTTGAGAAAACGGTGAATTTTCAAAAACTTTATGCATTTCTGTGTTGTTTTGAATATGTTGTAAAATGGTTTAAATGCATTACCCCTGGAGAAGCTGCGGGAGCATGTGGAAACTGTACCATGGGGAACCAATGCGGCGGCGCGAACGGGGGAAGTGTGCTGGCCTGTGTCGTCAGGGCCCTAGACATGGGCGTGAAAGGCAGTGGCGCGAGAAGGCTACGTGCTGTTGGAGGACCCGCCCGAGAACACCTGCGGATATAATATCTTAGCTTATAAAACTAGAAATGACAACCTAGCTAGCAGGCTATACAATCTTAATTACCCTTTGCATGTACTGCATCATGTACAAGCTCTGTTCTAGTATGGCCTACATCCGCCAGTTGTTCTCCTCTTGCTCCACCTTCCACCGCTGCTCGTCCGCCTCCCTTTGTTGTTTCAACTCCTCGATAAGTTTGTTCTGGGCACGAGCGGAAGCCGAGGCGGACTGTCGACGTGCCCTAACCTTAGGCTTGTACGAGTCGGGCGGCACGACTGCGTTCATGACGCCGTACCTGCCGTGAGCCCTCCCACCAAACTTCGTCATATATGAGCACAGGTGGTGGCATCTTTGTCGAGGTCACGATCGACACCGTGCTTTTCCCTCATGGCCGCATTATAGATATCCTGCGAACAAATCAGATATATAGGGGATTACTTCGAAAATGCTCAAAGTAGGTGTAGAGAAGTGAATAGAAATAGCCACTTACAAGCTTCTTCTGGGTAGCCGGCGGCATCGGTGATTGTGTGCCGTCTGGCCGGACACGGGGCGTGTGTGCAATCCTCCACACGACGATTCCTGAGGGCTCAAGTCCCGTTTCATGCTCCTATATGAAATCAAACAGTGATATATATACTAATGATATTCTTAAAGTTATAATATTGTAGGTAGAGAAGAAGTGTACTTACGATGTCTCGTGCGATGTGACCCATGCCAAGCCCACCAAGGTAGGTGGAGCAGATTTTAGGGTTGGCATCCCTATTGCCCCTGTTTCTTTTAGACATCTCGATCTAGTCCGATGATTCCCACATCAGACACAGGTCCCTCCAGGCGCGTGGGCACTTGTCCATCCAGTCTGGACGGTAATCAATATACTGCTTGGCGTCGAGGTACTCCAGCGCTGCCCTTCCCCTCGACATCTGTCGGCCCCTCTTCTTGTGGTGCTTGATCACCGCATCCAAGCGAGCCAGCCTTAAGGCGTCCTTTTGACCTTCTTTGTCGCCATTCTGTTGAGGACATGGCGACAGGACTTTTAGTCCTCTGCAGTCGTGTCAGAGGATATCTGATACCTCGCCTAAAACAAAACAAATAAATGATCATATACATGCAGTCACAAATTTATGAACACAAAAAACTGTAAGAAATTGAGCATATTATACCCAAAACTCTTCGATGACGGCATCGGCCACAGTATCTCCCTCCCCGTCCCGCACGAGGTAGTAGTCGCTCCAACTCAGCGCAGGGCGTTTGTTGCCACGGCCCTCGCCCACTCGCCCGGGGTAGAACTGCCTGAGGAGCACCCCTAGCTGCTTTCCTGGCTCCTGCGGGCCCTTGTTGAGACAAACCAAACCGCTGCACGTATGGTTATCAATTGAATTCAAAACACGGTTAGAAAGTTTATGTTTAACAATTTAAGACATCGAATTTAAAATTGTTGGTTAGCACATATACCTGTCCCCAGGGGCAACCTGTATCTCTATCCTCTAAGATGGATCTGCGGGGGCTTTTGACATTTTATTTCGCCCCGGTGTCTCTTGGAGCTCGAGGACTCGGCTCTAGAGGACGAGGGCGCCGGCTCCCACTCGTCATCCCCATCCTCATCGCTCTCATCCAACCGAGCATTTGAAAATATTATCCTCCAGTCCTCATCCTCCCCCTCCCTCTCATCCTCCCCCTCCCCCTCATCGTCGCTCTCCTCGGAGTCGAGCCCTCCGGCACACCCGCCGACACCTCGTCCGATGCGAGCTCCCCCCTCCTCCTTCGACGAGAGCTCTCCCCTCCCCCTCCATGTGCTCTCTCCACATCCTCATCCACAGACCCGATCTGCAAGTTGGGGGCCTACTCCTCGGAGCTAGACCCCACCCGATGGTCAGTGGCCACTACCTCGTCCGATGTGCTATGCTCCAGACTCCTCCTGCCTCGCTGCCCAAAGAGCTTTTACGCCGTTCCAGCTAACCTGTTCAATGGTCCTGTCATCCTGCACAAATCAAACAAAATTGATAAAATTGAGTAACAAAAAATAAGTGCATATGAAAGTAAATGACACAAAATAAATGTATATGTCATAGAAACCTAAAATTCTTCCGCTTCATCTTCCTCTCTCTCTTCCTCCTCTTCGGTTTCTTCTACCTCGTATTCTTCCCCTTCCCCTTCCCCTTCCTCTACCTCTTCCTCTTCTACTTCCTCGTATTCTTCCCCTTCCTCCACATCCTCCTCTGCTGCTTTCTCTTCCTCTTCCTCTTCTTCTACTTCATCTTCCGTTTGTTGTATCACATCACCAATATCGACGTACAGCTCTCCTGACAACTCTCGTTCTTGAAACGGCTCCATATCTTGTTGAGACTCGTAGTCTTCTTCCTTGAGGTCGGACAATCTACCAAACGGATGACATTTATGTACAATCCACCAATTTTTGTAATCTGGGTGAGCGTATGGCAGATAGAACACCAGCTCGACTTGTTCGGGTAGAATAAACACGTCAGGCTTTTGATACAACTTCTTATGATTTATTTCAACTAGTCCTAGTTCAGGAGTACGCCGCACCCCATACTTAGGATCAAACCATTTGCACCGAAACAGTACGAGCAAGAGATCATTGTTGCCTTCATAAGATATTTCCACTATCTTCTCAATAATCCCGTAATACTCAATGTCTGGACCATCAAAGTCGGCTGTGACATAGCTAACGACGCCGCTATTAACTGTGCTTGCATTTGGGCGAGAAGACTCGATTAAATCGGAAAGCGATATCCATGGCAATCATAGCATCCATGGACCTTAATTCCACCACTGCATCCACGTGACATTTGTCAAAGATCGTTATGCACGCTTGAATGTTTACGACGTGCCTTCTTATATCTCGGTTGTGCTACTTGGACTTTGTTCCTTGTCGCAAAATACTTGTCTATGAAGTAGGCGATTTCCTGAGTTAGCCAAGCTTCGGCAATACTTTCTTCGACTCGTGCTTTGTTCTTCACCTTCGCTCGGAGATTTTTCATCATCCGTTCAACAGGATACATCCACCTGAACTGCGCCGGCCCCCCAACTTTTGCTTCATATGGCAAATGGACTAATAGATGTTGCATGCAATTGAAAACCCAGGAATATAAATCTTCTCGAGTTTTGTCACAAGCACAACAACCTCCTTCTCCAATTCCTCCATCCTCGATACAGATATCTCTTTTGCACACAACTCTCGATAGAAGAAGCTCAGCTCTGACAGTGTTCTCCAAATAACGTCGTCAACATATCCACACCAGGCCGGAAACAGACGTTCTATAAAGACTTTATAGTCGTGAGCCTTCATTTCATTTAACTTGCATTGGCCACACTAACGGCATGACGAAGGCTAGCCGCATAACCATATGAAAATTTAACTTTTTCCTTAATCCAAACTAGAATCTCCCTTATTTGCCCACGTGTGAGGCAGTACTTTGCCCTAGTCTTCATCCCCTTCTCGTCGAGGTTCAATTCTGGACGATCACATATTAAAGCGCAGTCTAGTCAAGCTTTTTTGTTATCTCTTGTTTTTTGTGGGTTGTCCCAGTTTGTATTGACGATTGCCTCACACATATTCTTTTCTTGATACATCAGGTCGAGGTTGTGAGGCTGCTTCAGGTCTATTGCGTACGGAAGGTTATAAATGCTGCACTTATGGGTCCAATGGTGCTCCTCACCATAACCATCCTCATAGCCCTTTTTTTTCCAAATCTTCATGCCAAACAATGATATCCTTGACCTCGAACCGTTCTAGTGGTCTCTGTTTCGTCATAGTCTTGTCTTTACGAAATGCATTTCTTTGCTTTCTAAATGGATGGTTCGGTTCAAGAAAACGACGGTGACAGTCGAACCAACAAGCCTTACCACCTTTTTTAAGTATGAAAGCATCAGTGTTACACAGGCATTTTGGGCACGACAACTTTCCATGCGTGCTCCACCCCGAGAACATGCCATACGCCGAAAAATCGTGTATTGACCACAAATATGCGGCTCGCATTCTAAAGCTCTGACCCTTGTAGCTATCATGTGTCAACACTCCTTTACTCCACAGGTCGCTGAACTCTTCTATCAGTGGTTGCATGAACAAATCTAAATTTTTTCCAGGAGACTTAGGCCAGGTATGATAACACAAAGAAACATATACTCTTCTTTCAAACAGAGTTGCGGCGGCAGATTGTATAGGATAGCAAATACTGGCCAACACGAGTACGGGTGTGAGGTCATATTGAATGGCGTGAACCCATCAGTGGAAAGTCCGATGCGAACATTTCTTGGCTCAGCTGCAAACTCAGGATGTAGATGGTCAAAATGCCTCCAGGCTTGTGCATCTAATGGATGGATCATTACACCCTCCTTTCTATGTTTCCCCTCTTTGTGCCACCTCATGTGCCTAGCTGTGGACTTCGACATATACAACCGTTGCAGGCGTTGAGAGATCGGAAAGAAATGAAAGGTTATATGAGCCACCTCGTCTGTCTAATCGCACCATCTCTTCCTTTAACTTTCACATAACGACTCTCACCACAATACTTACAATGAGTCAGACCAGAATCATCCTTTCGGTAAAGCATGCAGAATTTTGAGCAATAATCTATCCCCTCGCACGGCATGCCTAACACACTAAGAAGTTTCTTCGACTCGTACAGATTTGGAGTCATTCTATGTCCAGTCGGAAGTAGGCTATCAACCAATTTGCAAAGGTCGTTGAAGCAATTGCCGGAAAGGTTGTATTTAGTTTTCACGGCCATTAGACGTGACACCGTCGAGAGCACAGTCACATCGGTATGCTCATGCAAGTGGTCACATCGGCAGAATTAAGAAGATTCTTGAATTGTTGGGCAAGTGGCTCGGACTCTTCCTCGGGGGAGAGATCATAAGCCCTACCCACATCATCCGTGAGCTCGTCCAATCTATCCACCTCAACTTCATCGAAACCCTCTCCAAAATCCATAGGTCTAGGCGCCGGACGTTTTCTCTCACCATGATATACCCGTTCAAAATAGTTTGGTTTAAATCCATGGCTACAGAGGTCGGCGCTAATATCCCTCTTGGTCCTCTTTTCGGTATTTGAGCAGACAGCGCAGGGACAACGCACAAGCGCTGCATTAGGGTTAGAGAATCTTCCGAAAGAATCTTCCACGAATGCCTCAACTTTGTCGAACCACTCATCAGTGTGCCGACCAGACTTCTTCCATCCATCGTACATCCACCGTCGATCTTCCATCGTTTACTATATAACGTTCATGCATGCATAATAGTTCAGTTTTAAACGGTTAACGGCTTAAGCCTAACTAAATAGGAGGGCTTACCCATCTACGGATGTGCGTTTGAGTACGGTGGTCGTGGGCACGAAGGTGTACAGGTCGAAATTCCAGCAGAATAACCCCGCAGTCCTCCAAGTGCAACGACGGGTACGACGTACCACTTATGTTATGCACTAGGAGAACGACAGGGTTATTCTGTCAGAATTTTGACCCGTACACATCATGCCCACGACCACCGTACTCAAACGCACAACCGTAGGATGTCCAAAATGTGGACAGCTCGAAAGCACAAAAAATTTCATACTGGAACACAACGAATCACCGTCCGAGTTCCGTGTGAAATTATAGAGCGCTTCCGAACAGGTTAAATATGGCTGCGTTCAGAATACAACATAATAACAAGGTAGAATCACTAATCGACGTCTTACTAAGTACAGTACACAAAGAAATACCGACGACATAGATATCATATTAAATACTATAGCCATGACAGGTAGTACATACCTCCACGATACGTGAGCACGTCGCGACAAAAACGGACGAAGGGAGACGGTCGGGGTAGTGCCCCGCACTACGGCCGGGGTAGTGGTCGGGAGCGGCCGGGGGTGGACGGCCACCGGAGGCGGGCGGGGATGGGCGGCGGGAGGTGGACGGCCATCGGGGGCGGCAGGGGTAGTGGCCGGGCGGCATGGGTGAGGCGCGGGCGGCATGGGGGGGCGCTGGCAGGTCGGTCGGTGTGGGTAGGCGCGGCGAGGCGGCAGCAGGAGGCGAGGGAGCGGTGGGAGCCGGCGACAGCGGGGAGCGGGCGGGAGCCGGGCGGGGGGGGCGAGGGAGGTGGCGGGAACCGGCGGTGGGGTGGGCGAGGGAGCGGTGGCTGGGGGCAGCAGCGATGGCGAGAACTGGTGGTGGAGGCGGCGAAGCGGAGCCGGCGGTGGAGGCAGCTGCGTGCGTGGAGGCGGGCTGCTGGCTGAGGCAACCTCGTCGGTGGAGGCGGCGGCTGGCGAGACCTGGGCCGCGCTGGGTCGGCGAGATCCGGAGGTGCAGCGGAGGCAGCGGCGTCCAGCGAGGTGGAGGCGGCGGCGTTGAGTCGTCGGCAGCGCGAACTGCGGCGCCGCACGGGTGGAAGCGGCGCGCGGCGATTGGCGGCGTCGATGGAGGCGGCAGCGCCGCAGGGTGGCGGCGGTGGGCAGAGGCGGTGGCGAAGCGTCGGCGGCACGCGGCGGAGGCGAACGAAGAGTGTTAAGTGTTGGCCTGTGCGCTAGGTCTAAGGACTTAGCGCACAAGCCAACTCTTTTTTCTGAAAAATACCAGTGTCAGCGGCCATAACATACCGCCGACATTACTATGGCCAGGCCCACAAGACAGTGGCACAAATATTTATCAGCGGCAATTTAAGGCCGTCGACACAGCTCTATAAAACCAGGCAGTTGCACAGGCTAATGTGGGCGGGATTTTTTGGCCGCCGACAGTGCTGGATAAGCCTAGGCTCACAACGGCATGGCCCACAGACAGTGGCACAAAGTTTTGTGGGCGGGTATTATTTTACCGCCGACATAGATGATCTATGTCGGCGGCCTATCCTTTGCCGCCCACATAGACCCATAGCCGCCAAGCACCCGCGACTTTCTGGCCCGCTCTCGGCTTGATCCAAAGCATTGCTTTGCGCAAACTTAGGGTTTAGAGTATACCCAACACAAAACAAGTCAATGCACGAGGTTTTCTTACCCTACTGTACACTTTTAGTATAAGTACGTTACAAACCCAAGCATGCCTGTTACGAAACTGATACAGACTCAGCGTTACAAAGGACACTATATCGAAAAGCGTAACGCAGGGTGTGACAACCATACGGAATGACTTGTTATGGATTGTGCATACCCAAAAACCTTAGGTTGCACATAACAATGCCTCAGATCGAGAGGAGGGACGGTCAGGATGGCATTGGGGCCCTAAGACAAATGGATCTATGTGGTTGGCATATACCTAGACCGCCGACACAGACTTAGTAAGCGCCATATTCAGTTCAGTGCCCCACATGTCAGCCGCAGAAATTTGTGTCGGCAGTTGTGAGAAGGCCGCCTAAATAGGGTAACTGTGTCGGCGGTACTTATGTTAACTGACCACATAGCCCCTACCAGCCCTGCCGGCAAATTCTCCCTTGTTGGCCCCACATGGCAGAGACACCTAAGTTTTGGGTAAACTTAATGGCAACAGTTGGGGACGTTAGCGTAGCGTGAATGCGTGATATAATGTGGTCGGCATTTGTATGGCCGACGACATAAATATATTTGGCGGGATCAGAAATTAAAATTTGCGGTGGCGCGGTTTGTTGATTGGGACTAATGTTGGCGGCCTTACTTGGGCCGACGACATAGATGGCCGTGATTCTCTTTTGTGGGCGGTTTTATATGTTACCGCCGACATTATTTTGTTGTCGGTATTTTGGCCGCCGACACTGATTTCCTGGCTGCCCACATAGATTTCGTTTCCTGTAGTGTTTGAGAACATGTAATAGCTTGATGAGTAGTCCACTGTGGATCAAACATGTGGTGCATGTTTGGATTCGTTAGTTTGCTATCTTTCATTACTTTTTGTTTAAAATTCAAAATCTCTATTTTTCTTTTGGTATATTTTTGCCGTATTTTGTGAAATTCAGTATTTTTTGGTAAGATAAGGGACATTGGCTCACGTGGCTCCTCGCCCCCCTACCAGTAGCGGTTGGCGACACCTACCGGTATTGGTTGGGGCGTGGGCGAGATGCCACGTGTGCGCTACGGCATAGCAGGATGTGCCTTCAGTACCGGTTTTTTGAACCGGTACCGATGACCCTTATGAACTAGTACTAAATGCCAGTTATGTAGTAGTGTCAATTAAGCTTCAACTCCTTCGGCATTAGTGTGACTTGAAATCAATCTAGCTTGGCAGACCTCAACATGCATCAAGAGGAATCTATTTCTCAGCAACCCGAAAGATGGATCCTTATTTGTTAGAGAGGAAAGAGATCTTTGACCCGTGCAGTACTACAATCTTCGGTGACCATCAGTAAAGATTTCCATGCCCACTTCAATTTTTTGAGGCATTGAGGATTCGGTAGAAAGCACTCTATAGGATTCTCTTATCATGTTTGAACGCTTCAATGACTGTAAAAACATTTGCAATGTCTAGAGTTGAGCACGTGGGACTTAACATCCATGTGTAGCCTTGGAGATACCTAGCCTATGTCTTTGGCACTACTATGGCCTTCGGAGTGTGTCTCTACCTTGAGGGACATCTAGTTCACGCATGGAACTAGGAGGTCATCCAACGAATCATCGATCGATGAAAGCTTGTTATAGAAGCTATTGACTACCAGTTTTCAACAAACAAAAGATGGCAGTCACACTTTAGACCTTTGGGCCAAGGCATCAAATCGTAGCTATGTGTCCTAGGTGACGTGGATCACCTTCACGAGTCGTAATTCCTAGGCAAGAAACTTACCATTGGAGTACATCCTATAAGGTCCACCTTGATTCCATTGACGATTTTATTGTATCAATCAAGCCACTAGTCCATCAGTTCGAAGCTATGTCGTTTAGGCTAGTCTCTCAAATCTTACATTGAAGCTAGGTCAACAAATGGTCACCTGCATGGTGAAGTGTTAAGACATTTCTCCCATCACTAGGTTAGAGTACAACCAAAAAAGAGTTGCAAAACATAATATTATAAGAGATCCCGGAGTTACATGGGCCTAAAATAAAACAAAAGCAAAGCGAAACTGTAAATATAATATAATTAGGGTGGCCCACTCTTGACGGCGAGTTCTTCGCTTAACCACGGCGAATCACACCCCTGTCAGATTTTCTATCTTGCTAGCCGATCAGCTCGGTTCAGTTCGATTCGAGCGTCGGACGCGGCGAGGAGCGACACGCAGAGATTACCCAGGTTCGGACCCCCCTACGGGTAATAGTCCTACTCCTGCCGAGCCTTAGCTCTTTTTCGTGTTGTGGTTGTGTGGAATGCGATTACAGAATGTTTCGAACCCCCTTCTCGCTTCTCTCTCCTCCCCTTTTGTCGACTGGTAGTTAACTGGGGGGTACCGTCGGCAATGATTATATATGGGACGATGCGCGCAAGATCTAAACTCGATGGTAGCACAAGACAAGGATTTATACAGGTCCAGGCCCTCATGGCGGAGGTAATACCCTACGTCCTGTGCTCTGGGATTATATGGGGTATATGTGTACAGGATGATCAAGATGATCAGCCCGAGAGATGCTCTAGATGCCGATGTAGATGGCCTGCCGAACTATGGCCCCCTACCCCCTTTATATAGTGGAGGGGGTGGGGTTACAAGGAATAGTCCTAGTCGGTTACGAGGTAGGATTCCTATCTTTATCCTCTAGTAGTTATCCGGGATTACAAGTATATCTTCCCTATTAATTAGGGATAGACTTCTATCTTCATGTCTTTCCTTGCCGAGCAAGCCTTCTAGAGTCCGAGTGGTACCCGTCCTCATCCACCGTCTTGGTCCATCCCCTGTCGAGTGGTCTTTTAAGCCCGCCGTGTGGATACCCGGGGTCCATGTTATCCACAGTAGCCCCCGAGTGCTTCATAGTCGAGTTGCTGCTCTTGTTTGTCGCACCTTGGATGAGTCATGCTTCATGCCGAGTGCTTGTAAATTGTTGCTGCTTCTTCCCGATTGGCTTCTGCCTGCTATCTGCGAGGAGACTATGAAGGACTCATAGAGAGTTGTTAGTGATACCCAGCCCGGGATTGCCGGGGTTCTGGCTGTCGGCCCGTTATAAAGCGCATCACCTTGATTTTGATGAAGTGGTACTGTACTGCGTCTTGCGATGTCAATTGGCGATAACATGGGGCGTACCATGCTTTTGGTGAAGAGCCGAGTGATACCAGACTGCCTCTTGCGATGTACAACGGTGGCACTCCAACATGGGGCGTACCGGTTTTGGCTGAAAAGCCGAGTGATACTGTGCTTGTCTTGCGATGTACGGTGGCGACAACATGGGCGTACCATCGGTTTTGCTGAAAAGCGAGTGATACTGTGCTGATTGCCGTGCGATGTACTGTTGGCGACAACATGGGGCGTACCAGCGGTTTTGGCTGAAGAGCGAGTGATACTGTACTTGTCGATGCGATGTCTGGTGGCGACAACATGGGGCATACCACTGGTTTTGGCTAAGCAATGAGCGGTACTGCATCTTAACGGAGTAGGATCTTTGGTGGCCCGGAGGGCATACCGTATTCTTAACCATCTGGTACCCATACTCGTCTTGCGATGTACAGCTTGCGACCCAACATGGGGCGTACCATGCTTTTGGCTGAAGAGCCGAGTGATACATGTACTCGTCTTGCGATGTACAGCTAGCGACCCAACATGGGGCGTACCACTGGTTTTGGCTGAAAAGCCGAGTGATACCTGTACTCGTCGTGCGATGTACAGCTGGCGACCCAACATGGGGCATACCACTGGTTTTGGCTGAAGAGCCGAGTGATACCTGTACTCGTCGTGCGATGTACAGCTGGCGACCCAACATGGGGCATACCTGCGGTTTTGGCTAAGCAATGAAGCGGTACTGCATCCGGCCAGGAGTAGGATATATTTGGTGGCCCCAGAGGGCATACCGTATTCTTAACCATCTGGTACCCATACTCGTCTTGCGATGTACAGCTTGGCCCAACATGGAGCATACCATCTGGATAGGATTTGGCCCAATGATACCTGTATCCGACTGGTGCGGTAACACAGCTAGTGTCCCAACATGGGGCATACCATTGTTGTCAGCCAGGCGGTACCTGTATCCCACTGTAGTGGAATACAGCTAGCGACCCCACCACAGGGCGTACCTTAAGGAAAGAGTTTAGCCGTATGGTATCCATACCCGGGTAGCGGTGTACTGACATAGGCCCCAATGGGCGTACCATCGAAACTCAATCCCGACATCCACGGTATCGATCGACATGCGGCGACCAACTAGTGACCCAACATGGGGTATACCAAGAGATGGGTAATTTTTATAGCTCTGCCGGTGATATGCCCTCAAAGGGTGCACCGAGGCTGAATTTGGCTTAGCCCGGCTGCACTTGTACCACTGGTTGTGACGCGCAGCTGGAAGGCCGTAGTTAGCGCTCAGGGCACAGGATGGCTCATGGCCAGAGGCGTAAGCGTATAGCCGTACCAAAGTCGGTGTAGACGTATACCCATGAACTCCTGTAACATGTACATTAAATTCCTCCAGGTAATATTCCTTTTGTTAAGCACTCTGCCTAACTAGTCTAGCCCCCGGGCGTCGGGAATTGGCTCATGGCTCTTTTCCCAGGCACGCGTATCGAGTGACTAGAGTTCGCCGTCCGTGGGTCAGAGCTTCACTACTCGAAAAAACCACTCGGATTCATTTGCAATCATAAAGAAAAAACAACAAAAGAGTGCACGCAAGTGCACCTATTAGGTATAGCCCCCGACTTACTGCTTAGTTGGAGACCAACTAAGTAGCAAGTCAAGAAACAACATAGATTAACAAGAAAAGATTATGGTAATGAGAACTTAGCTCTGATGTAGGCGTAGGCGTGTAGCCGAGCCGTAGACTTGGCTGCTCGTGGCGATGGCGTAGGCGTGTCGCTGAGGAGCGTGTCGCCGAGCCATAGATTTGTGCGCTCATGGCGCTGGCGTAGGCGTGTAGCCGAGTGGCTTATCGCCGAGCCGTAGATTTGAAGCTGCGGCGACAACCGCACGGGCGCTCGTGGCGCGATGGCGTCTGACCGAAGCTGAATATGGGCGCTAAATGGCGCGTGGCGTGGCGTGTCGCTGAGTAGCGTGTCGCCGAACCATAGACTTGTGCGCTTCGTGGCGCTGGCGTGGCGTAGCCGAGTGGCTTATCGCCGAGCCGAGATTGAAGCCGCAGCGCAGCCGTCACGACGCTCATGGCGCGCGATGGCGTACAACCGAGCTGAATACTTGGGCGCTTATGGCGTGGGCATAGGCGTGTCGCTGAGTAGCGTGTCGCCGAGCCATAGACTTGTGCGCTCGTGGCGCTGGCGTAGGCGTGTAGCCGAGTGGCTTATCGCCGAGCCGTAGATTTGAAGCTGCAGCGTCATACGTCTGCGGGCGCTTCGTGGCGCGCGATGGCGTACAGCCGAGCTGAATACTTGGGCGCTCGTGGCGCGGGCGTAGGCGTGTCGCTGAGTAGCGTGTCGCCGAGCCATAGACTTGTGCGCTCGTGGCGCTGGCATAGGCGTGTAGCCGAGTGGCTTATCGCCGAGCCGTAGATTTGAAGCTGCAGGCGTACAGCCATACCGGGCGCTCGTGGCGTGCGATGGCGTACAGCCGAGCTGAATACTTGGGCGCTCGTGGCGCGGGCGTAGGCGTGTCGCTGAGTAGCGTGTCATCGAGCCATAGACTTGTGCGCTCGTGGCGCTGGCATAGGCGTGTAGCCGAGTGGCTTATCACCGAGCCGTAGATTTGAAGCTCGCAGCGCATACCATATCGAGCGCTTCGTGGCGTGCGATGGCGCACAACCGAAGCTGAATACTTGGCGCTAAATGGCGCGGCGTGGCGTGTCGCTGAGTAGCGTATCGCCGAGCCATAGACTTGTGCGCTCGTGGCGCTGGCATAGGCGTGTAGCCGAGTGGCTTGTCGCCGAGCCGCAGATTTGAAGCTGCAGGCGTGTAGCCGTACCGGGCGCTCGTGGCGCGCGATGGCGTACAGCCGAGCTATAGACCTTGAAGACGTAGGCGCATAGCCGAGTTGAGGAAGTAGTCGTTCAGATCTCGATCAACACCGAGTGACACACGTCGTGGTCGGCAACGAACAGCACGTGCTCGCCGAGGTATCGTCCGCGGTCGACAGAGTTGGCCGTAGTCGTAAATGATCTCCATGCGGTTGGTGTAGCTTGACGAAAGTCGATGAAAGTCCTCGCTGATCTTCAACGTCCCACGAGATGTGGTACGATCAATCCTCACGCCGTAGCCGGCGCCGACGAGCTTTACGAGCTCGCCGAAATTCGCGACCTCTCTGCGCAAGCTGTCTTCAAAAAGACGCCACGATCGCATCCGAAGTCGGATTCAGACGTTCTTGGATTCGTTGGAAAGATAACGAGATAAGCTTTCCAACGCATCTTATTTCACCCCGATACTCATTCTGAGTCAGCGGGAATTTGCAACACAAGTTCCGTCCAGAATCTGAATGGGAACCGATCGCATCTTCTTCTCATGTTGGTTTCGCGGTTGATGAAGCCGGCGTCGCACGATGGACGTCGAGTCCGAGTGATTTGCTGCTGATGACGGTCACCATCCGAGATTAGTTCTCCATTGGGACCTCACCGTATCCGAGTCAGGAATTAAGCCCCCGGCGCACTACTCGTCGGTAGGCGGCAGTGACGTTCCCCAACACGACCGGGAGTCCGAGTGAAGCGCTGTTGAATTCCATCCCGGATCGGATCTTGTCCGAATCCGAAAAGGCGTTGTTGAAGTCCTTGGTTGAGTTCTCACCGTATCCGAGTCAAGAATTGAGCCCCCGGCACACCACTCGGGAGCAGTGGCGGCGGCGTTTCTCGAATCGAACGGGAGTCCAGACGAAGCGATGTCGATGTTCTCCTCAGACTAGATTAGATCCAAGTCCGGAAGAAGTGTTGTTCGTTGATTGTCTTGAGTAGCTCCTTACTAATTCTCGATGTCCTTGGAGGTGTATCACGGGCTATCCGCATGCAACAGCCTCCGCAGATGGGTTTTACGAGCTCGCCGAGATTCGCGACCTTCCCACGTAGCCTGCCTTCAAATGGATGTCCCGGACGCATCCGAACTCCGTTTTGGGCTTTCTTGGGCTTCACGGAAAGATGACGAAATTATCTTTCCAACGCATCCAGTCTCATCCCGAAATTCCTTCTGGATCAATGGGAATTGCAGAAACAAGATGACGTCCAGAATCTGTCTTCGAGCCGTCGCCGTATCCGAGTCGGGAATTGAGCCGTCAGCGTACTACTCATGAGTAGATGGCCGTGGCGCTCCCCAATCCGAGCGGGAGGCATTGTTGTTGTTCTCTCCAGATTGGATCTGATCCAGATCAGGGAAGTGGAGTTCGCCGAAGTCGTTGCTGATGCAATCGGCTCCCAAGCAGGAAGCCTTGTCGAGGGCGGAGACGACGACGACACTGTTGATCGATGCCATCAAGCTTGATGAAGATGATCTTGACGCTGCCCCTACCTGGCGCGCCAACTGTTGACTGGTAGTTAACTGGGGGGGTACCGTCGGCAATGATTATATATGGGGCGATGCGCGCAAGATCTAAACTCGATGGTAGCACAAGACAAGGATTTATACAGGTTCAGGCCCTCATGGCGGAGGTAATACCCTACGTCCTGTGCTCTGGGATTATATGGGGTATATGTGTATAAGATGATCAAGATGATCAGCCCGAGAGATGCTCTAGATGCCGATGTAGATGGCCTGCCGAACTATGGCCCCCTACCCCCTTTATATAGTGGAGGGGGTGGGGTCACAAGGAAGAGTCCTAGTCGGTTACGAGGTAGGATTCCTATCTTTATCCTCTAGTAGTTATCCGGGATTACAAGTATATCTTCCCTATTAATTAGGGATAGGTTTCTATCTTCATGTCTTTCCTTGCCGAGCAAGCCTTCTAGAGTCCGAGTGGTACCCGTCCTCATCCACCGTCTTGGTCCATCCCCTGTCGAGTGGTCTTTTAAGCCCGCCGTGTGGATACCCGGGGTCCATGTTATCCACACCTTTTATACAAGCCTCGAACTGGCGGAGAGAGCCGAGGGGATAGGCAGTACAGTACTCTCAGCACACTGATAAGACGTGAGGGACGGGATAGGAGAGACGAAAACGTGCTGCTATTGTGCCGAGAGGCGCCGCCCACGCAAACTCCGCAAGTGGTCTCTGACTCGTGCGAACACGTCGGTGAGAGAACGAGTGGGACCCAGCTTGCTCCTCCTGACACGGGCGGCCATCCTGACGACGGCGAACTCTCTCTGCCGGTCAATTCCGCTGCGCCACAGTGACAGTTGGACAGACTCACAGAGGTCACTGTGGCGGTAATCATCTCTTCAACTGTCCATCCGCGCGTAATGTCGCATTGAATGCGCCTGTCCTTCGCAGCAGGGGGGAGCCTTCGCCAGAAGACTCTCTTCAGGATGCTCCCTGCCACACGGGCCCCACTTGACAGTGGGGGGCCCTACGCACGCCGAGGGGCTCACCCACACGCTGGGGCCTGGTCACCCGCCTGACGTGTGGGGCCCTCGCTCGGCGCTCTGAGGGGCTCGCCCACACGCTGGGGCCTGATCGCCCGCCTGACGTGTGGGGCCCTCGCCCGGCGCTCTGAGGGGCTCGCCCATACGCTGGGGCCTGGTCGCCCGCCTGACGTGTGGGGCCCTCGCCCGGTCTTCTTTCGGACTCTTCATACCCCGGTATTTGTTGCACCGATAGTAGCCCCAGGGACCACCATGATACGCGAACCGTCGCGCCGATATCTCGTTACTTCTCGCGCAATGGGAGACGAATCGTGGGGGGCCCACCCCTCGCGGCGGCCGTACGCTTGATTCTCCACCTGCGCACGATCTTCCTTGGGGAACTCGAAACGCGCGGGGCATAATGGCGCCACGCGCGTGAGTGGGGACGGAATCCAAACTGTCGCACTCGCTTCATCCTTCTACAAAAGCTTTTCTCCTCTGCGCTGCGATGAGTTCTTTTGCACGCCAAGTCCTCAAGCTACCATCCACCTTCTTCGCCGCCGCCACAGTGCTTTTTCGCCAACGCCACCACCGTCTTCCTATGGCGCCAAAACGCAGCAAGGGTCGCCGTGGGGACGCCGCCCCGGCTGTTCCGACGGCCGATTCTGCTTTGCCCACCTCCATCGCCGATGAGGAGACGGTGGCGCGGCTCCGGCGGCACGTGCCGCCTTCCGTCGCCCGGTTCCGCGCCGGCACCATGGCGCCAAGCCCCCGGGACGGGGAGATCATCACTTTCACCTGGGCGGTACTGGCGGGCCTTGTTCCGCCAAACTCCGAGTTCTTCTTGGGGGTGCTTGCCTTCTACGAGATCCAGGCGGCGCACCTCCCCCCAACTCCATCATCATGCTGGCCATCTTCGCCCACCTCTGCGAAATGTTCATGGGGGCGATGCCGAACCTCCCGCTCTGGCGCCGACTCTTCACCCTGCACACGAGCTCGCCCCCGAGCGGGGTTGGGAGCTGCTACTTTTCACTTCGCGACGCCGGCGCCTTCATCCCAGTCGCGCTTAAGTCCAACTGGAAGGACTGGGCACGACAGTGGCTGTACGTGGAGGATTCCAGCGGCTACGACGATCTTGCCCTCCCCGAGGGTCCGGCGGAATCCTCGCCACAGGGGTCTCGGCCAAGCGATTCTGCGGAGATGGAGCGATCTTTGGCGCGCATTCTTGAGCTCGCCGCACGGGCTCACGGAACCCTTGTGGCGGCGGACTTTTTTGGCGCCGCCTCCGCCTCGCTTTCGCATGAGGGCGCGCCCGCTGGCGAGATACGGTGACGATGATGGGACCCGTGTTGCCCGTGGAGGTGAGTACTCTTGCATTCTTTTGGATCTTGCGACTTTGTGGTACGTCCCTTCCTTCTTCTTGCTTCGTGGTTCCTTGCCAACTTGCGGCTTCTCCTTTTTCGTACGCCCAGCCGCAGGGAACGTGCCAGAGGAGGTGCTCCGGCTATGGCTGGCGGGACTCCTGCTCGCGCCAGCTGGCGACATCCTTCTGCCTGCGAGCATCCGCCCCCTCTGCGACCGGGACCCACGGGAGCGTAACTCGTACTTGCGTGCGCTGCCTCCCATAGAGGTTTCTGGTCCCGCGGTCCAGGTGGCCCGGGAACCCCTGCAAATCCGCGATCCTCCGTCAACGAGCGCCGAAGCTCCTGCGGCCGCCGCTCCTCCTGCAGTGGCGGCCGACTCCGACCGCGCTCTCGGGAAGCGCCGCCTCATCCTCTCCCAAGACGATGATGACGAGGAGGGAGAGACGAGCCCAAAGAGGGCTCGCTCCTCGAGTCCTGAGCCGCTTCCGCCTCCTCCGGCCCCCTCGGTGAGGCCTGCTGCTGAAGTTGCCGCTCCGCCGCCAGCGAGAGCGCGGGCGACTCTCCGGGACGGCGCCTCTGCTTGCCGGTTTCTTCAGCCCGGCTCCTCTGTCTTGGCACTGCCGTCCGCCTGGCTTCTCTTGCGCCGGCAACTCCCAGGCCGGCGGTTGCTTCAACAACGCCGGCCGCGGTGGCTCCACCGCCTCCTTTGCCTCCTACAACAGGAGGAGGAGCGGTGGCACCTGCTTCACGACCAAGCGGCCTGACGCTGCCCCCCTCTTCCTTCGCTTTCGGGGGGCGTCGCTTCAGGTAGCTTTCTCTGCGTTCATGTACATTTCGCATTAGGGTTAGCATGCCAGACGTTTTTCGCATACCTGAACCCTTTTGGTTTTTCTTCGCGGGATAGAGCGAATGCCGGGACTTCAGGCTCCGTCCCGCGATCCGTAACCCCATCTTGCCCGCGGCCTTGACGGAGCGGCTCCTCACTGCGGAGAAGCGCGCCGGTCTTGGAGGACCTTCGGCCGCTGCCTCAGCCGACACCGACGCCATCTCTGCCATTGCCGCCGATGTCGGGCGCTCCTTCGAAGCGCTTCGCGCCCTCGCCCACACCTGGGCGGCGCGGGAAGGTGTTCTTGCTTCGGCGAGTTGCGGCGGGCCCTCGACCGGGAGACTGCTGTGAGGGAAACGGCAACCCACGAGGCTGCGGCGACACAAGCCGCTGCCGCCTCGGCCACCAAAGACGCTGCAGACCTTTGCGCGGCGCACTCTGAGTGCCTCCGGGTCCTTGCTGACATGCTGCGGTCCGCCTACCGTGACTTCGGGGCGCCCCAGACCCACCGGGGTTTCTTGTCGGGGATTAGATTACGCCCATTGCCATGGCCCACTCGACGTGCCCAATCGAACAGCCTACAGGCCCGGCTCCTGGAAGGTTCTATCGAGCCCATGAGCATCTGCCGAACAGCTTCGACCGCACGGTGCGAACGGCCTAGGATTCGTGTTTGAGTCCGACTTCGCCTGCGAGTTACTGCAGCTCACGAAGACCGGACGTGGTTTCCCGGATTGGATAAGGAGTCGTGATCCCCAAGATTGGAGCTTACCTTATCTACCGTAGGTCATATTTGGCATGTATGAGTTCGTTCACGATCTCGTAGTTAGCGACCCGATATTCCTCGGTAGGTCGGTTTGCTCTGCACTATATAAACCGAGTTCCCCTGGCGTAGAGGGGACGACTTAGACTGCATCTAGCTTTAGCATCTGTTAGACACTTGATCATAGCGCTTTGCTACACCATAATCTCGCTGAGACTTGTTCGTCTCGTCGAGCCACTCTTGTAATCATCTGTGATATATAAGAAAGGCTGGACGTAGGGCTATTATCTCTCGAGAGGCTTGAACCAGGATAAAACCCTGTCTCCTGTTCGTTCTTTGTTCGTGGTTGTTCGCGTGTCTCCTATCTCCTCTTTGAAGAACCTTGGTTGACTTGGGTCGATATCCCAACCGTCGGCGGTGGCGCCGACCGTGGGGACACGCAGATCGAGCATGTCGAACTCCGTCGGCGTCTGAAGATACTTCACGAGGGCTACGACTCGGAAGGACAGGATGTCTCATCCTGTCGATTCAGATCGATCTGTTCGGTCTCGAACACTTTCGCATCCGAGGCGGATGTCTCGCTTATATGGCGAGATAGCCTCAGTTGCACTCCGTCATCGGCAGCGACTACTGAGCGATGATCTTTCTGACGGTTTAGATTTGTCGATTCCAAGGCTATGTCGGTAGATTCCACGTGGGAACATAGCGATGACACCGTCTAGCATACCTTCGCATGGCCCCCCAGCATTTACATGGCCGATGTAGGAACCTCGAGGATCTGCCGCGGGTTGTGGCGGTGGCGAGTCGGGCAGATTAACTCGCTCGGCATCAAAACGAGGTCATACCGGCTTTCGCGAGCAAGGCGTCATTCGCCGCAACCTCGGCGATTCCATCAACCAGATTATAGCGCGGTTCGCGATCGGTGCAAGCGACAGCGTCGCGACCTACCTCGCGTGCCCTCGCCAAGTCTCCGGCGGCTTCTCTGTCGGATTGGTTCCCGAAACCGGACTCGGTCGGGCAAAAGCGGATGCCTCGGGGTCCCGAGCCCTAAGAGAGTCGGGAGCGACTTCGCGGCCATAACCGATGATTAGATCTACCAACCAGGCGACCTCACCCGCATAGGCGATGCTGTTGCTTCTAACCTAGAACGACTGGCTGAAGGCCTAAAGTCTCTAGGAGAAGTCAACAATTCCTCCAGGGAGCGCAGCCAAACTGCCCGGAATGGTTCGGACAGCTCGATCGTCGCGTGACCTTCGTCACCGTCGAAGGATCCTTGTCCATGAGCGAGCTACCCGTGGTCGCCGTCGCTTCGCCAAGTCCTCGTAGTCATCGCGACCACGGGGGCAAGCGCAGCGATGATCCGCAGACGGTCCCCTCGTGAGGAGCGCGTCGTCGCAACCACGAGGAAGGAGCATGGTGGATTGTCCCGGAGAGAATTCCTCCAGGCCGAGTCATCCCGTTCAGCAGGAGTTCCTCCGCGCAACAGGACCAACGTCTTTTCAAGACTAAGTTCTGCCGGGGAAGGTGGCCGGTCATATGCTTTGGGCTGCGGGGCTTTCTCGACGAGCTTCGAGCTGTCCGGTGGCCCTCAAAGTTCAAGCCGGTCACATGGAGAGGTACAATGGGACTCGAACCGGAGAATTCCTTTCCATCTACGCCACGGCCATCATGGCGGCGGGGTGACGAGCTTCGTTATGGCAAATTACCTCCGACCGTCCTTGAGGTCTTTGCTCGGGCGTGGTGTTCAATCGGCAGGAGGGTTCCATCAGCTCATGGAACCAGCTTTGTGACGCCTCGATCGTTAATTTCGGAGCTATTACGTGCGTGCTCGGGTAAGGAGGATGATCTGCACGGATGATCTAGATGAGCGGGAGACCCTCCGCAACTTCGTGAAGCGTTTCATTAAGATCGCAACACGATCCGAATATCTCGGATGAATCTGTTGTCCGGGCCTTCAAAAGCGGAGTCGCGACGAAGCGGCTCACCCAGGATCTCGAGATCAACGAGACCTGGACCGCCAACGACTTGTTCAAGGCGGCTGACCGCTATGCTAACGCGGCGGAAGCGCTCAAGATAAAAAGCGTTCGACAAAGGCGGCCCGCCCTTGACTGGTGTGGATGAGAAGAAAAAGAGCAGCAATGTTCCTGGTGACAAGAAGTCCCAGAAGAAGAAGAACAAAGGTGATGCGAACAATACCGTCGCAGGTATGGATCGCGCACCTCCTCCCAAGGATGGGCAGAAGAAGCCCAACAATAATTACAAGGGCAAAAAGCCAGCTCAGGGAGGCGGACAAGGCAAGAAAGGTCCGAGCGACCGATTTTGCAAGTTCCACCAGCACTACGGGCGTGATATACGCCACTGTAGAACTTGGGCTGCAAAGCTCGAAGATTTCTACAACGGCAAGGGCCCAATGCCCACCCTGCCCGAACAAGGTGATGCGGAAGGGAATAGCGCCAAACCGGCGATGGTGATCGGAAGATGATGATGAATATTGTCGGTACATAAGGTGCAGGTGTCCTCTCCACCTCCTCCCGAAGGGGTAGAAAACAGCGTCATCGGAAGGATCGTGAAGACCGGGTGCTGGTTTCAAGTGGATGGCGGTAGCTGGGCCCACCGCTTGAGGCTGGGCCCGGCGTCTCGGCGGTAGGCGACCAGACCCCTGCGTCGGGAGGCGAGGCGAGCCCTCCATGCGGCGGGCGACCAGGCCCAGTGGCGAGCCCTCCATGCCAGTGGGCGACCGGGCTCTGATGCAGGCGAGCAGCACCCGGCAAGGACACGGGCCAAGGCGAGCAGCTTCGGTGACAAGGACCTTGGCCTTGGCGAGGCGGCTCGGCGACAAGGATACGTGGCAGAGCGGCAGGCTGGCGGGCGATCAGGCCCCGCGCCGCATCGGTGACCACGTGAGCAGCTGGCAGGGTCGGCGGGACTCTGGGCCTCACCTGCCACTGATGGGACGCGACAAGGCAGCAAGGCGTGCGTAGCAGGCGGCTACGGCAGCACGGCATTTATTGTATACCTACCAGTGCAGTGATCATGTAATAGGTTAGATGCGTCCCCCCTGTTTTCTCTCTCTCCGTCGGGTCGGGCTCACCCACGCTATATAAGGGGATCAAGCCACCACGGGGAAGGAGGACGAGTCTCATGTTCTCTCATTCCACCTCATTTGCATTCGCAATACACACATAGAGCTGGAGCTCAGCAGGAGTAGGGCTATTACCCACCTCGGGGGCCCGAACCTGGGTACATGGCGTGTGTTCTTCCTGTTCTTGGGAGCTCGAGGGTGGTTCGAGGCGCAGCAGTGCTACCCCCCGTGTCGGATCTCTGATTCTTCTCGTCTAGCGGCAGAAAAATACGCTGACATTGGCGCGCCAGGTAGGGGGGTAGGTGTTGAATCCTCTTCCCCTCAAGTTCTTCCCAAAATCGGAGGCGAAATCGGTGGAAATCGGTGGTCAGAATCATACAGATCGAGCAAGCAAGGTGAGAGTTCAGAGTGGAAGCGAAGAAAAAAGGAGCAGGCAGAAGGCGAGTTCCTCTTTCCTCCAGATCTGGGCGGCGCCGGCTTAGGGCGCCTCCCGCCTCGTCCTCTCCGGCTGCCCAGCAGCGGCGCCCGACGGCGTCTCCCCTCCTCCATGGCGGCGGCGCGTGGAGCTCCCTCGCGCCTCCTCCATCCCGGTGGCGGCGCGGCGGCGTGCGGGGTTCCCCTCGTCCTCTCCAGCGGCTGGGGGCGGCGTGGTCCTCCACGGCGGCCTCCTCCTCGAGTTCCAGCGTCCAGTGGCGCCGTGGGCGCCCTCTTCCTCCGCGGTTTCTTCCTCGAGCGGCGGCGGCAGCGCCTGGCGGCGCGGCGTGGGCCCCCTCGTGCTCCTCCTCCGGTCTTCAGCGGAGGCAGCGGCTTGGGGGTTGCTCCCCCACGGCTCCTCGGTCTCCTCTCCAGCGGCTTCTCCGGCCTCTCCAGCGAGCCGGCGGCGTGGGCTCCTCCCGGGCTGCTCCTTCTCCAGCGAGCGGCGGTCTGGGGGCTCCCCCACGGCTCCTCTCCAGTGGCGCCGGCGCGGAGCCGCTCCTCCACGGTGGGCCTCCTTCTCGAAGCGGCCAGCAGCGGCGGAGCTCCCGCCGGCCTCTTCCTCTTCTTCAGCAAGGGCCAGCGGCGCCTCCTCCTCCAGTGGTGCCGGCACTCCACGGCTCCTCCACCAGCCCGGCAGCTTGGAGTCCCTCCTCCACGGCTCTCTTCCCGTCCAGCAGCGCCCGGCGGCACTCCTCCCCGTCCAGCGGCGCCCGGTGGCGCTCTCCAGTTCAGCAGCAGCGTCTCTTCTCCTCGTCCGGCTCCAAGCTCCGGCCGCGCCTGCGGCTCCATGACAGTGCCCATGGCCGTGGCGACGCCATGTTCTTGGCGGTATCAAGTCCAGATACGAAGAGGTTTCGGTCGGGGCCTTCAGGAGAAGGCTTCCGCGACCGTCCGTCGCCGCCCCGGCTCTGGTGGGGACGACGAAGTGGCTGCCTCGGCCTCCGGTTCAGGGAGGGAGCAGCGTCGGCTGTGTTTTGGTCGGGGCTTTAAAGAAGGCTTCCGCGACCGTCCATCGCAGCCCCCGACCCTGGTGGGGACGATGGTGCGACTGCCTCGGCCTCCGGTTCAGGGAGGAGGCAGCTCTGCGACGTATCAAGTCATCTGCAGTGTAAAGATAAGTTTCGTCTCTCTGTGAGCATTTGCTTTTCGCCTTAAAAGTCTGTTAGAAAACGATACGCCGAAAGGTGGTAGCGAAAAAATCTTGAAGGTCTGATGGCCCCTTTATCGCATAAAAACAAGCGCTTAAGCTTGCATTTGGGCGGCGATGCGGATGGAAGTGAGGGCTCTAGCCTGGTGTGTCGGTCGGTGCGGGCAATGCGCCAGCGGCACGGCGACTAGACCGCTTCACGAAGCCAAGCTCTCGCCACGCATAGCGTTTAAGGTCGGTTTGCGAGAGGCCATAAGGGTTGAAGTAGCCGGATGCCTAAGGAAAAAGCGCTCACTTTCAGCGAGCGTTACGTCTAAAGCTTTTGGCGTTCAGTTGTTTAGCCGTGTGCTGCGGTGTTGGTCTTGCGGTATCGTCTCTGTTTCTTCTGTGGCCTTAGTCGGTAGAGGGCGTAAACATTCGTGTCGAGAAAGGGAGGCGACCGGGGTCGAGTCCTGCACCGATGCATCGGCGACTGCTCATAAGCCTTTGCTGGCCTATGACCACCCGGAAACCTGCAGCCTTAAGCCGCACGATGTTTTGGTCCGGCCCAAGAGACCGCAAGGCGTAAGTCTCGAAGGTGAAGGAAAGCGACATAGTGACACCAGCAACACCGTGGCGGCGGTGCTCCTCCTGTAATTTCAGTTTATTCCTCTGTGCAAAAGTGTGATATAACCCCCGGTGGTCGGAGAGGTGATCTGTTTGGTGTGGGTGAATCGCCCGAACAAGGCTCGGCGAGACTCAGGAGTTACCGGTTGAAGTGGAAGACCAGCGTGCGTGGCGGATTAGCCCACCCGGGGTGCATCAGAACATCGGCAATCGTCGAGCTCGGCTTGCGCCCAGGCGCGGAGGGCTTCGCCGATTACATAAGGTGCCGGGTGTCCTCTCCACCTCCTCCGAAAGGGGTAGAAAACGGCGTCATCGGAAGGATCGTGAAGACCGGTGCAGTTTCGAGTGGATCGGTGGCGGTAGCTGCCCCCCCGCTGGCGGGGCGGCGTCTCTCGGCGGTAAAGGCGACCGGACCCTGCGGCCGGAGACAGGCGAGCCCTCCATGCCGGCGAGGCGACCAACTCAGATGCAGGCGGCAGCGCCCGGCAGAGATTTCTGTGGCGCAGCAGGCGAAGCTTCGGCGACAAGGACATCTTGGCGCGCGAAGCGCAGCTTCGGCGACAAGGATCGTGGCGAGCGGCGGTGGCGTCGGGCCCCGCGCGCATCGGTGACCACGTGAGCGGTGGCGTGGTCGGCGGGACTCTAGGCCTCACACGCCACTGATGGGGCGCGACAAAGCAGCAAAGCGTCGTAGCGGCTGACTCTGGCAAGCACGACATTTATTGTATACCTACCAGTGCAGTGATCATGTAATAGGTTAGATGCGTCCCCCCTGTTTTCTCTCTCTCCGTCGGGTCGGGCTCACCCACGCTATATAAGGGGATCAAGCCACCACGGGGAAGGAGGACGAGTCTCATGTTCTCTCATTCCACCTCATTTGCATTCGCAATACACACATAGAGCTGGAGCTCAGCAGGAGTAGGGCTATTACCCACCTCGGGGGCCCGAACCTGGGTACATGGCGTGTGTTCTTCCTGTTCTTGGGAGCTCGAGGGCGGTTCGAGGCGCAGCAGTGCTACCCCCCGTGTCGGATCTCTGATTCTTCTCGTCTAGCGGCAGAAAAATACGCTGACAAATATCAAGAGCCCGTGAACCATATTGCAGTCATTTTCGACGGCTCCTCGGCTTATACCTCTCGGCGCAACCTCAAGGAAGCTGCTCGGGAGGTCCACAACGTCGAAAAGGCAAAACCTCAGCCTGAATCGATGAAGTGGTGAGGTCCCCATCTCCTTCTCTCGGGAGGATTGCCCCCTTTGGGATGACCAAGCCTCGCGGCTCCCAGCGGTGGTCATGGGACCATCGACAGCGAGAGTTGGCCGTGTCTTAGTGGACGGCGGGGCGCTTTGGACTAACTTTACGCTAAAGTCTTGGGCGAGATGCAAATTCCTCGTTCCAAGCTGAGCAATCATAATTCCTTCTCTGGAATTGTTAGGAGAAAACTGTCAAGCCGTTAGGGCAGGTTGTCCTGCTGTCACCTTCGACAACCCAAGCAACTTCCGGATAGAGTTGATCACTTTCGGCGTGGTCGATTTCCCATCGGCGTACAAGCGCAATCTTGGGCGAGCCATCTCGGTAAGTTTATGGCCGTGTCCCACCACGCTTACCATTGCGTGAAGATCACCGGGTCTAACGGTGTGATCACGGTCAAGGGCAACTAAAGGCTGCTCGGCTGCGACGAAGCGATCCCTTGCCTGATCGACCAACTTCGCCAGCGATCGAGGTTCCGCAGACCAAATCTGCGCCCTAGGGTCTCCCTTCATCGAGGAGAAACCAAGGAAGTTCGTAAACGATGATACTTCCAAGGCAGTTCACTTGGGGGCCAATCTGGACCCCAAATAGGAAAGCGAGCTCATTGCCTTCCTCCAGAGCTAATGCAGATGTATTCGCTGAGGAGCCATCGACATGCGGAGTCCCAAGGGAAATGTCGAGCACAAAGCTGGCTGTCCGGGGACAAAAGCTGTTCGCGGAAGCCGTCGCTTTTGAAATTCAAGCAGGGGATCATCAAAGATCAACAGCAAGCGCGCATTTGCTGGGTTCATCCGCGAGGTTGATCACACCGAGTGGTTAGCCAACCTGTCATTGTAAAGAAGAAAGGCGGCAAGTGGAGGATGTGTGTCGATCACACAGATCTGAGCATTGCTTGTCCTAAGGACAATTTCCGCTGCCTCGTATTGACCGGTGAGTCGATCTTGCTGGACGCCAACTCCTAAGTTTTTAGATGCTTACTCCGGTTACCACCAAATAAGCATCTCCCGAGAGATGAAGAAGACGCCTTCATCACCCTTTCGGCACTACGCTGCTCTGACCATGTCTTTGGTCTGCGCAATCTTTGGTGCCACGTTCAGTAACTTAATGGAGAAGACCTTCCCGAGCAGCGGAAAAACACGGAGATCTATGTCGGCGACATAGTTGTAAAAACAAGTTGCTCCGGATCATGTAAAAGACCGGCGAGACTTTTCGTAATCTCACCGGGCATCGAATAAAATTAAATCCAGAGAAGTGTACCTTTGGTGTTCGATCTGGAATATTGCTCAGTTATGTTATTGGTTACGCAAGGTATTTACGCCAACCACGAAAAAATCGAGGCCATTGAAAATATGCTTGAGGCTCCAACTACCGTAAAGGAAGTATAGAGCCTCATGTAGGATGGATGGCTGCTCTAAGCGAGGTTTATTTCCGTCAAAGCGAACGCGGGCTGCCCTTCTTTAAGGCCCTGCGCAAGCACAATGGTTTCGAGTGGACGGAAGAAGCCGATAGATCCTTCCAGGATCTGAAGCGATACCTGTCCAATCCTCCCGTCTTGACTACCCCGCGGCATGGCGAGCAGCTCCTGCTGTACCTAGGTTGCACGCCACAAGCGGTGAGCGCGGTCTTGACGGTCGAAAGGGAAGGCATACAGCGACCAATCTATTACGTGGCGAGGTACTTCACGGATCAAAGGCGTTACCACGAGGTCGAAGCTCCTCTATGCCTTGCTCATGTCCTCGGGAAGCTTCGCCACTACTTCCAGCGCATCAAATCTGGTCCCGACCACGTTCCTCTGGGAGAAATCCTCTGGAACAAGGAATCTGGCGGACGTATAGCTAAGTGGGCAATGGAACTAGCGAGTTTGATCATTATTTGTTGCCGAACCGCTATTAAGTCATAGGTCCTAGCTGACTTTGTCGCTGAATGGACTTAGGCCCAAATCGAGGGAGCTCGAGCAACCTGATGAACCCTCTTGGACCATGTTTTTCGATGGCTCGCGCACTGGAAACTCGGGGGCTGGTTTTGTTCTCATCTCCCCTCAAGGAGAGCAACTCCAGTATTCTATCCAACTACACTTTGCGGCGACTAACAACGCTTGCGATACGAAACCCTCCTCGCGGGACTAAGAGCGTGCAAGTCGCTTGGTGTCCAGCGGCTAACTGTGAAGGAGATTCACGGTGGTCATCAACCAGGTTAACAAGAATATCGGTCTTGCGATGACTCAATGGCGCGATACCTGGTTGAAGTGAGGAAGTTGGAGCGGCATTTTCGATTCTTCGAAGTGCTCTTCGTGCCAAGGAAGGACAACTTCCTGGCCGACCAGCTATCCAAGTTTGGATCCTCACGCGAACCTGCTCGGCGGTGCTCGTCGAGCACCTTTACAAGCCCTCAATCACGTCTCGGGACGAGGCAAGCGAAGGCAGTGGTGCTGTCTCCGTTATTGAGCGAGTGCGGATTGGACAACGCCATTTGTCCGGTACCTTGCGAGATGGGACCGCCTCGGCAGCCGAAGCGGCGTTCCGGCTTATGGATGGCACCCTTTACCGTCAAGGTGCTCTGGGAGTTCTCTCCAAGTGCATCTCGCAATGAGAGGTGTGTTCCTTCTTAGGGACATACACGAGGGTGCACAATGGCAACCACGCCTCCTTGAACTCTGGTCGACAAAAGCGTTTCGCATGGGCTATTATTGGCCTTTGCGTTACAAGATGCCGGGACATCGTGACTAAGTGCAAGGCTTGCCAATTTCACGCCGGAAGGCACACAAGCCCGCCCAAGAGCTCCAAACAATCCCCCATCCTGGCCTTTTTCCACATGGGAGTGCGGATCTGCTCGGCCCATTCCCTAAAGGGTACAAGGGCTATACACACACTGCTGCGTCGCCATAGACACTTTTACAAAGTGGATTGAGGCAGAGCGTGTGTAATCTCTTCACGCCAAAGCGGCTGTTAAGCTTTTTCAAAAGCAGCGTGGTCACGCACTTTGGGATTCCTCATAAGCTGATCACGGATAACGGTACCAGTTCGAGCGAGCTATTCGGGAATCTGCGAGCGGTGAGTACCAAGGTGCATTTTGCCTCGTGGCACATCCACGAGCAATGGAAGCGATCGGCGAGCTAACGGACGATAGTCGAGGTATTAAGCGGCGGGTATTTGCTGCTCTCGCCGAGTCACAACAAGGCACTGGTTGGCGAAGTTCCTTCCGTCCTACGGGACGATTCGACTCTGACGGTACGGGCGGCGGGAAACTCCTTTCCAAGCGGTCTATGGTGCGAAGCCATCCGCCGCCGAAATCGTACTCGGTTCGCCTCGCGAGCTCGGTCAACAGTTGACGACGAGCAAGAGCCTCCTCGATCTCGATCTCTTGAAGGCACACGAGCGGGCACAAGTCGAGAATGGCGCTACCGGCAAGATCTTCGCCGATGCGCTGCCAAGTCGGTTCGACCAAGGGCTTTGAAGGCGGGCGACCTCGTTCTGCGCGCCGTGTCGAGAACTTGTCCAATGCCAACAAGTTAACTCCTCGTTGGGAGGGCCCGTTCTGATGCGTTTCTTCTGCTCGCCCGGGGGCTGTTCGCCTGGCTATGGAGGACGGGAGAGAGCTGACCAGCACTTGGAACATCGACCAGCTTCGTAAGTTCTTTGTGTAGGTCTTTTCTGTTTTCTTAGCCCTGCGCTTTTTGTAAACTTCGCGCCTTAGTTCGTCCAAGTCTCTCGGGCACCATGTAAAGTTCAATCCAATAGTTAAGTGAATTCTCGCGGCCTCTGCGCCTTTTTCACTTCTTGTCTTTTGAAGACTATCTCTTTCTCTCTGGTAACACTTGATGGCTGCCCGGCCTTGCGAACTCTTGGCTCCGCAATCTTAAGGATTGTTCCCTATCCGTATCTGGTTTCAATAAGTTCCTAAACTCAGGGTTGCGTAACACGGCCTTTCCACCTTGCGGCTAAGTCTGCTCTCGTAAGCCCTCCGCGGCAGAGGCACTTACTGCTTGGCGCGACCACTTGGTAAAGCCTGCTCTCGTAAGCCCCCCGCGGCAGAGGCACTTTCCTTGTTCGGTTACTCTCGGAACTGCCTAACTTACGTCAACGAGCAGACTACGGAACGAATCGAGCAAAATGCGGTGTCGCTCTTTCTCTCGCGACGTGCTCGAGCTTCATAAGCTTAGGTTCTCGAGCATCATCCTAACCGGGGCTAGGGTGTCGCTCTTTCTCTTGTGCACTGTTCAGGTTCGCAAACTCGGGTTTCGAGCGGATACTGCACAAAGTGGGAGTTAGGCGAGCGCTCTACCGGTTTTCTTAAACTTCCTAAGTTGTTCGCTTTTCTCTTAATTTCTGTTCGTTCTTGTCTTTTCCTGCTCTTTTTGCAGGAATAAAATAAAATGCTATTACATTACTCAAAAGTTTCAGGTACAAGGCCCTTTCGGGTTACAGCCGCTGCGCTACTTAGGAGCAAGCTGCTCCTTCAGCTCCTCAACTTCTAACTTGAGGCGCACGACTTCGCCCTGAGCCTTGATTCCTTCCCGGGCTTCAGCTCGGAGGCGTTCGATCTCCTCCTTGCTCCGCTTGACTTGCGCCGCAGCCTCTGCCCGGATGGCCTCGACCTCCTCGGTCTTGGCGTGCAGCTGATCGGTCAGAGCCTCGCTCTGGCTGACTCGCTGCCCGGCCGTCTTGAGCTGCTCATCCAGCTCCTTGACCTTCTTCTCTGCGGTGATCGCCCTCACCGTCATCCCGCGCATCTCCTCGATCTCTTCCTGTGAAGCCCACAGGGTCGAGATTTTTGCTTGGAGACCCGCGGAAGTCTGCTCTTCCTTGGCAAGCTGGGCCTTGAGTCTCTTGGCTTCCGCCGCGAGCTGATCCCGCCTATGGGAAATGTCAGCGAGCTGCTCTTCGAGCCACTTCGAGCGGCCCGGCTTCTCCTCCGCGGTGCTCGCCTTAATGGCTTCTGCTTGGCTCCTCGGCCTCTCCTAGGAGAGACTTCGCGGGAGTGCCTCTCTTGACCAGTTGGACTTTGAGCCTCTTTACCTTCGCCTTGCACCAAGCCGACTTTGGGTTGGCGCAGAGCGGCCCCCCGGACTCCTCGTCTGAGGTGCTCCCGAGCGACGCCTTGATCTGGCGCTCCGCTTGGTGGTGACGCCGTCCTCGAGCTCCTCCATGGTATCCCTGAAGACCTGAGAGGGAAGAACAAGTTAACTACTTTGCGATGATGTAGCTAAGCTGAACAAGATTTGGTCTTGGTGCCTACCTTTCCAAGTCGTTGCTTCAGTCCGCGACGCAGGCGGTCCTCGAGACCATGCGTCACAAAGCCCCGCTCGTGTGGGATGAGGCGGGCGCGTTCTTGCCATCGCCACCTTGTTCGCTCCTTCTTCTTCTTGCGGGGCGCATCTGCCAGTGCGGGAGGCGGCAGGCGGCGCTTTCGTCTCAGCGCTCCTTCTCCTCTTCCTTTTCCTCTTCCGCCCGAACGTCTTCGGGCGAGGCCGGAGCCACTCCGCCGGGTGGCGCCGTTGTTTCCACGGGCAGGACGACTTGCGCGACCTGTTCGGGGGCTTCTTCATGTTCCCTGGCGGCTGGGGTTTCACCCTGCTAGCCGGAGAATCCCATCGCCTCAGGGGTGAGCTGCCCCTGCGACGAAGTGCCTGGCAGGACCGGCTGCTCGGTCCTGCCCTGGGCAGCTTCCGGAACCATCGCCTTGGCACCGAAGTCCGTGGCGCCGCTTGCCGCTACTTTTGCCTCCAGCCGCCCATCGCGCCTTTGGAGGCGTCGATCTGCTTCGCTAGAGCCGGCGCAAGCGAGCTCCGCTGCCGGCTTATCCTTGAAACACGCTAGCCTCGCCGCCCGTGAAGCGCCGTGCGGATGCTTTCGGCGGCGGCGACGCTTCGGCGCCTCCTCGACATCATCCGTGGCGATCTCTCCTTGGGCAGCTGATAAAAAAAAAAGATCATCGTTAAGACTAACGCGGTCAGAAGGTTGGAAGGTCTAAAGATCGATTCCTACATACCTGCCGTGGAAGGCTTGGTCCTGATCTTCTTCGCCGGAACCTTCCGCCTCTTCCTCGGGGGCTCCTTGGCGGCTTCTCCGCCTCGGCCCTTGGGTGTTCGTGGCGACGAGCTCAGCTCCCTGGTAAGCTGAGCGCTCCTCTCGCGCAGCGCAACAAGTTTTTCCTTGCGTCGCGACTTCTTCTTGAGCCTCCTCTGCTTTCGGCGACACTGTTGCAACCCGATCCATGCGGCGGGGTGAGCTTGCGTGTAGCGCCCTAAGCGAAGGCCATGGTCTTTACCTCTTCATTCGCTCTGCTCGGCGAGGAGGGAGGGCTTGGTCTCTTCCGCTGGGCTGACCGCGTACCGCAGTCGCTCGAGTGCGTTCGTCGCCGCAGCTGGTCTCTTCGGCGGTGGCGGCCGCCCGTGTCAATGGCGAGCTCGCGTCGGCTCGGCCGCCACCTTGGGCTTTGTGGCCGCCTTGGCTTTGCCCTTTTTCGCCTTCTCCTTCTCAGACCCGGAGAGCTCCTCAACGATCCCTCCAAGGATCAGCTGGTCCTCCTACGCGTTTTGAGAAGCAGACGTTAGCACTAAACAACATTGCGAGTCTAGCAACACAGACTGGGAGTAAGTAATCACCTCGTCTGTGAGGACGAGCACGTTGTGCGGACAGGTGTACGCCACCTCGCCGGTGACCTCCCCGTCCTTCTTCGCCGCCTTCAGCATGGCGTCGACCCGCTCGGTCACCCATGCGTCGGTTGGTTTCTCTGCCCGGACAGATGGAATCGTTAATTCCTGTTCGGAGGAAATAATCGATGAAAAGGTTGAGTCTTAAAGGCACTTACCCGTGCTCTCCCTTGTAATGTCTTCCCATCCCTCTATCTTGTAGAAGGGATAGGACCTCCTCCGCAGCGGACGGACCACATTATTTGTGAAGTCGAATAATCTCGCCTGCGTGAGCCGAGGCTCACGAGAAGCATTTTCTTGTCAGTACCAATCCTCGGCGGACATCTCCGGCCGAGGCATTGGGAGTTCCTTGGCGCCTTCTGGTGAAGACGAGTTTCTTTGTCGCCCGCTCCGCTTCTGTAGAACCACCTCACCACCACAGCGCCCATCCAGTCGGCGGTGGGGCGAGGTCTGCGCGTCGTCGTGGTGGCCGGAGCTTGAGGTAGTAGCACCCCAGCGCCGAAAGCGCGCGAGCTGCTCCTAAATCAACTGTGTAGTAGTGGAGGAACAGCCCCACCGGTGGATCGATGCTCAGATAGCCCTCGCGGGTGTGCGAGCGACAGCCATCTGGAGGATGGAGTTCGGATTGAGGTTTGCCACCTCCAATCCGCTGATGTTCAAGAAGGCCTCGACGAAGTCGCTCTCGGGAGACCTCAACCCGAACAGTGCAAACTGTTCGAAGCTGACGAACTCTCCCTCGAGCGGCTCCGGAGTATCCTCCTCTCCGGGCAGCCTCCAGCTACCGGTGTCGATGTGGCCCTCCTCCTCCCAGATCCTAAGGTCCTCCTCGGTCAAGCTAGTGCCTGTGAATTTGGCCATAGCGATTCCCAGGGCTGGACGAGCAGGGTCGGTGATGGAGTTTGGGTACTTGATGCTGAGCGTGGTTGGAGCTAGGGCTTAGAGAGGAAAGGCGTGAGAGCAGAAGTGGCTGGCCGCGGGCGGCTTGGGTGCTTTTATAGTCCCGTATAAGTAGCTACATAGCGGTTTTGTCCCAGGCAGCTAGTTTTTACCCCAGCGGCTAGGTAAAAGCGGTGCGCTGTTTTCACCACGGCAGCGGCAAGGAAGTTACCGTTAGAGTCCGCCTAGCGGTTATTTTTTCGATGTACTGCCTTTGAAGGCTGAGTGCTCTTTCGGACAGATGTCGTTCCTGTTCGGCGCCAGCGGAGTTGCTTCGGCCTTGTCGGGTTTATTCGGTCCCGAACAAATCTTGTTCGGTTGAACCATAACCTGTTCGATGCTTTGTTACATACCTTTGTAGCAGGAAAAATACCCTCTTAGTGACTTTGAGTCTCAAGGGGCGACCCACTCTAGTGAGTCCTTCCACTTGAGTCTCGGGGCTAACTGTCGGGATTAGATTACGGCCCATTGCCATGGCCCACTCTCGACGGCCCAATCGAGCACAACCTACAGGCCCGGCTCACTGGAAGGTTCTCTCGAGCCCATGAGCATCCTGCCGAACAGCTTCTGGCCCGCGCAGTGCGTAACGACCTAGGATTGATGTGTGAGTCCGACTTCGCCTGAGTTCTGCACTGACTCGAGAAGACCCGGACGTGGTTTCCCGGATTGGATAAGGAGTCGTGATCCCCAAGATTAAAGCTTACCTTATCTACCGTAGGTCATATTTGGCATGTATGAGTTCGTTCACGATCTAAGTAGTTAGCCCGACCCAATATTCCTCGGTGGGTCGGTTTGCTCTGCACTATATAAACCGAGTTCCCCGGCATGTAGAGGGGCGACATAGACTGCATCTAGCTTTAGCATCTGTTAGACACTTGATCATAGCGCTTTGCTACACCATAATCTCGCCGAGACTTGTTCGTCTCGTCGAGCCATCTCTTGTAATCATCTGTGATATATAAGAAAGGCTGGACGTAGGGCTATTATCTCTCCCGAGAGGCCTGAACCAGGATAAAAACCCCTGTCTCCTGTTCGTTGCTGTTCGTGGTTGTTCGGCGTGTCTCCTATCTCCTCTTTGAAGAACCTTGGTTGACTTGGGTCGATATCCCAACCGTCGACAGTTACCCTGTACACCCCGCTGGAGGAGACGGCCGCTCAATATGCTGGCGTAGTGGGGCGCTCCGTCGAGGCCCTGTGCGACCTGCCGGTGATGATGCGGACGCGGGGGATCGAAGATGGTCGCCACGGTGCTTTTGAAGCAGCGCGGTTCGTCTTGGGCAACTGCCTTGCCCAAAACGCCGCGTTCGACCTTGACGCCGCCACGGGGAACCTGCGCCCGGCTAGACCGAGCGAACAATCTGGTCGAGTCGCCGCCGCCAGCGTATCCATGATGGGTGGCGCTCCGGCGAAGACGCGATGACGGCGAGTAAGCGGAACTCCCTTGTTTGTTTCGCCTTGTATATAGAACCTATATGTCGATTGTAATAAATCTGGGGAATGCGAAGAGTCTGAGAAGATCGGCGGGCCCCATCGTCGGCGGGCGACCAGCCCTAAGCGCGTGGCGAGCCCATCAGCGCTTCAGGCGGGCCCCGCGCGTCGGCGAACAACCGAGGCCCGGCAGAGTGGGCGAAACCCTCGGCGCTCGAGCGAGGGCCCCCCCACGTTAGGTGGGCGACCAGGCCCGGCGTGTGGGCGAAACCGGTCGGCCTTGCCGGGCGAGGGCCCCCGTGTCGGCGGCGCGGCGTGGGCGGCGCCTCGGCAGCGGCGTAGGGCCTCCAGCGTCAAGTGGGGCCGCGTGGCGGAGCGTTCGAAAAAGGAGTCTTCGGGCGAGCTTCCCTAACTGCGAAGGGCGGCGCATTCAATGTGACATTACTGGCGTGGATAGAGCGGATGAAGAGATGATTACGCGCTTGATGACCTCTGCGGCCTGACCATTTATCAGCGTGGGGCGGCGGAATTGATGACGCGAGAGAGAGTTTGCCATCATCAAGCTCGTCGCCCGCGTCGGAAGGAGCAAGCTGGGCCCCACCCGCAGTCTCGCTGGAGCATTCCTGCGGGTTAGAAGCCACTTGCGAGGCACGCGTGGGCGGCGCCGATGCGGCTTGATGGCGGCTGCGTTTTCGTCTCTCCTGTCGTGTCCCTCGTGTCTTATCGGTGTACTGTACTGAGAGTACTGTATTGCCTACCCCCACGGCTCTCTCCGCCAGCTCGAGGCTAGCTTGTATAAAAGGGACAAAGAGAGGAGGGAGAGGGGGTCCGAAGCATTCTGTAACCACATTCCTCACAACCACAACAAGAAAAGGGCTAAGGCTCGGCAGGAGTAGGACTATTACCCGCGAGGGGGTCCGAACCTGGGTAAACTCTGTGTGTCGCTCCTCGCCGCGTCCCACGCTCGAATCGAACAGAGCTCGGCTGATAGGCTAGCGAGATAGAAATCTGACTAGGGGTGTGATCCGCAGTGGTTGAGCGGAGAACACGCCGTCACTGTCAATGCAAACTTTTGCTTTTTTGCCACAAGTCTCGATTAAACTTTACGTCTCTTCATCACCAACTTCCAGGGCACCTTCGAGCAGCCTGGAGTTGAAGACAATCTCCACAATGTGGAGCAGAAGAAGGGAGAGTCGCTGCGCGACTACATCCAGCGCTTGATCGAGGTTCGCAACACCATCCACGACATCTCCATCAGCGCCGTTATCCGGCCTTGAGGAAGCGCCGAGATCGGGGTTAAGGAGAAGATGGCCACCCACAAGATCGAGGCAGCGGAAGAGCTCTTCACAGCCCTAGAGTGTGCCCTTGACGTGAGGCTCGTTAGGGCAGTGAGGGCATCGGCGGGGACCTCGAAAACCGGCAAGGACAAGAAAGAAGCGTAAAGCGGCGAGACCGGACAGGTCCTGGCAGCCCAGCCGCGATAACGACGACAAAACGGCGGCGGTCGCGCAGCAAGCAATGCGCGAAAAAAAAAAGGAGGCAGCGGCAATGGCGCAGAAACAGTCCCAGGCCAGGCGGCAGGTGACCGCCGTGTACAGCGGCCCCGACGCGGCGACGGCGGCGAACCACCGTCCCGTGAAGTGGGGCGGAAGGACTTCTATCCCATTCACGCAACAATTCCACGACGGCGATTGCCATGTCGTCGACAAATGGTGGACAAAGCGTGTCCTGAGCGGCAACAAGCGTCCGTAGCGGCAATGGCAAGGAAGCGGCAGCAGATTCCAACAAGTGGAAGCGAGTCGCCGTCATCCGCAGCGGATCGATCACCTATCCGTCCGCTAGCTTTAACTGGCGTGCGATGAGAAGGTGTGCGCCCGCCGTGCGGCGTTAGGTCAGCAAAGCGGTTGGCGTGGTCGAAACAACCGTCGCGTTCGATCGGCCGATAACCCGCCCGCACCGCCCGCCGGAGCATCTCCGATCGTGGTTGTGCCCGCGGTCCGAATGTCAAGCTAGAGGCGGGTGCTGGTCGACGGAGGAGCTCTCTCAACCTCCCATCCGCCCGAGTCGCAAAGCGCTCAGATCAACAGCGAAGAGCTTCGGCCGGCGCTCCGTTCTTGACATCGCGGGCTGAGTCCGTCCCTGCGGGACACGTCAGCCTCGGTGATGTTCGAGGCTCCGACAACTTCCGCCTGAAGATGCTCGAGTTGAGGTGGCGGACTTGACCTCCTTACCTAGCGCCATACTAGGTCGGCGTGACCAAGTTCATGGCGGCTTTGCCACTATCGTACATGGTGGTGAAGATCCCGAGCCCAGCCGGCCCCATCGTCTTAACGATGGACCGCCGGGCGCTCCGCTGCGACAAGGCAGCTCTCGCTTTGGCGGGGCAATCGGCGTCGAAGGCGAAGCTTCGACTCTGGGAGCTCCTCGGCGAAGATCCGTGCCTCCCCGGTTCGTCGCGGAGGTTAAAGCGATCTCCTGAGTGAGTCGAACCGGCGAAGACCGTTGGGTGGGCACCTCTCGGCGCCAAATAGGAAAGCGCGCCGTCTCCTTCCTCGATCTAACATAAGCGTATTTGCATAGCAACCGTCCGACATGGTGGGGTCCCGAGGAGTGATTGAGCATAAGTTGGCAACGTTCTCGTAGCGTGACGGTTATCACGAAGGTTGAAGCGATCGGTGGAAGCGTCGGGGCGTTATCCGCCGGAGGTGGACAAGCTCTTAAGAGGCGGGGTCGTTGGGCGTCGCCCATCCTAGGTAGCTCGCGAACCCGTCCTCGTCAAAGAAATCAGCAGGCGGTGGAGGATGTGCGTGGACTTCACCGACCTCAACAAGGCATGGCGAAGGATCCGTACCCGCTGCCCCGCATCGTCCTCATCGTCGACTCCACGGCGGGGTGCGGCATTTGTGCTTTTCGGATCGTACTCGGGTACCACAGATTAGCATGGCCGAAGAAGATGAAGACAAGACAGCATTCGTGACGCCCATGGGCGTCTACTGCTACACAAGGATGGCGTTTGGAGTGAAGAATGCAGGTCCGACCTACCAGAGGGCCATGCATATCGCTCACCGCCCCCAAATAGGTCGGAACTTGGAGGTGTACGTCGATGACCTGGTGGTGAAGTCCAAGAAGGCGGAGGAGTTGATCGGTGACCTGGAAGAAACCTTCGCCAACTTGAGGAAGTACTGCATCAAGCTCAACCCTGGGAAGTGTGTATTCGCCGTTCCGTCGGGCAAGCTGCTAGGTTTCCTCGTCTCCCGGAGGATTAAGGCGAACCGACAAGATCGCGGCGATTGAGAACATGAAGCCCCGATCGACTTGGCGGATCACGGTGCTTGGTGGGCTGCTGACTTCCCCTGGGCGCTTTATAGCTCGCTGGGGATAAAAGCCTCCCTCTACTCTGGCTCTGAAGAAGACCAACCAATTGAATGGGCCGGCGGCGCGAGGAGGCGTTCGACGGGCTGAAGAAGTATCTCACTTCCCCGCCCGTGCTGGTCGCCCCGGACCCGGGCGAGCCGCTGATCCTGTATGTCGCGGTGAACCCCCAGGTGGTCAGTGCGGTGCTGGTGGCGGAAAGAGAAGGTGTTCAGCGCCCCATCTACTACGTCAGCAAAGTCGTCCACGACGCCGAGACAAGGTATTCACAACACCAGAAGATGCTCTACGCCGTTCTGACGGCGTCCCGGAAGCTGTGTCACTACTTCCAGGGGCGAGAAATCACAGTGTTAACCAAGTACCCCTTGCGGGAGATCCTCTTCAATCGCGAGGCAACGGGCTGCATCGCCAAGTGGGCCATGGAGTTGGCAGAATTCGACCTCAAGTTCGCTCCCCGAACGGCCATCAAAGGGCAAGCTTTGGCGGAGTTAAATCGTAGTGGACTCGGCGAGCGGAAGCGAAGGCGTCCGGTACCCTCGCCGTGGGCTCTCTTCTTCGACGGTTCGTTCCGGCTTGAGGGGGATGGGGCAGGTGTCGTTCTGGTGTCTCCCACCAGCGACATTGTCCGGCACCTGGTGGTGCTGGAGTTCCGCGCTACCAACAACGTCGCGGAATACGAAGGGCTGCTCGCCGGGCTCAGGGTGGCTTCGACCCTCGGCATCCGGCGGCTGCAAGTCAAGGGCGACTCTCTCCTAGTCATCAACCAGGCGAGGAAGGAATTCACCTGCGCGGATCCCGTCATGGCGGCCTACCTGGCGGAGGTGCGCCGGTTAGAGCGGCACTTTGAGGGTTTGGGCTTCGCGCACGTCCCTCGCCGCGACAACTATATGGCAGATGAACCGTCCGGCCGAGGTCTTTGAAGAAAGACTCACGCGGCCGTCTGTCGCAGCCCCCGATTCTGGTGGGGACGACACCTTTCCTAGCGCAGCTCCCACATCTGGAGGAGACGTCACCATTCCTGCCACAGCTCCCCGGTTGGAGGGAGGAGGCGGAAGAACTGCCGAGGCGGTTGAGGCGGAAATGCGGGCCAGAGTACGTCGGCGACAATGCTAACGTCGTCACGCTCGTCCGGGAAGGTCAGTGGATGGATCCGATCCTAGCCTACCTGCGGGACGGAGTGATCCCCGACGATGACGCGTCGGCTGAGAAGATAGCGCGCAAGGCCAAGCGCTACGCCCTGGTAGGTGGGGACCTGTATCGCCAGGGCGCAAACGGAGTTCTACTGAAGTGCGTCACTCGGGAAGCGGGGAGTGCAATCCTCTCTGAGATCCATGGAGGCATGTGCGGGAGCCATTCAGGGAGCCGGGCGTTGGTTGGAAAGGTCTTCCGCCACGGCTTCTATTGGCCTACTGCCCTCCAGGATGCCTTCGAGCTGGTGAGGAGATGCGAAGCGTGCCAATTTCATGCTAAGCGAGATCCGACCGGCCCAGCTGCAAACCATCCCGCTTTCTGGCGTCATGTGCAGAATTTGAACATCTGAGCCCGTTCCGCGAGGCGGACGGAGAATTACACATCTGTTAAATGCGCCGTCGACAAGTTCACCAAGTGGGTTGAAGCCTAGCCAGATCCGGCGATCCGTCCCTGCTGCCATAAAATTCATGAAAACATCTTCGTCGGTTGATGTCGCCCGGCAGAATCATCACCGACAACGGGCTTTCAGTTCAAAAGTAGCGATTTCCAAGGCTGGTGCGAAAGTGGGTACCAAGCTATGCCGCCTCGTCACACATCGAAGAGCAATGGGCAAGTGGGGCGGGCAAGCGCGAAGTACTCGGAAGGACTCAAGACAAGGCGTTCGACCGCTGGAGAAGCGTGGGCGCTGGGCGGAAGAGGTTCCCACTGTGTTGTGGCGCTGCGGACAACTCCCAGCAGAGCCACCGGCGAGACCCCTTCTTCCTAGTGTATGGCTCAAGCGTGCTCCCATCGAGCTCACCTTCGGCTCCCCAAGGGTGGCGGCGTTCAGCGAATGGAGACCACGACCGGCGTCGGGATGAAGTAAATCTCTGGAGGAGATCGAGAGGCAGGCGGCGATCCGAGCGCCCGGTATCAACGAACCTTTGCGCCGTTATCAAGCAAAGCGGTGTGTGAGAGAACACTGGCGATGGGTGACCTCGTTCTCGCAGAAAGTTGAAGCGAGCGGGCAGCAACAAAGCTGTCTCCCCTGTGGGAGGGCCCCTTCAAGGTGGTCTCAGTCTCCCGCCCAGGCTCAGTCAGCCTCACATTCGAGGATGGTCGCAAATTGGCGAACACTTGGAACGTCGAGTAGCTGAGGAAGTTCTACCCGTAGGTAGCTGTTCCAAGAGCTTTTTTGGCCTTCCTTTGGAGCCGAGCGGCGAGGTCTTCCTCCTTCCCCGCTCACCTCAGGGGTTGCATTGTACAAAGCCATCTGCAATATAAAGATAAGTTCTGTCTCTCTGTGGGCATCTGTTCTTTTTCGCCTTAAGTCTGTTAGAAAACATTCTGTTGAAAGCTGGTAGCGAAAAAGTACTTAAGGCTGATGGCCCCTTAGTTGCAAAAGCAAACGCTTAAGCTTGCGGCTGGGCGAGGTGAGGCGAACGGAAGGCGGGTTCTAGCCTGGTGTGTCCGCTCGGTCTGGGCAATGCGCCAACAACGGCACCGGCGTCTAGACCACTTCCGGAAGCTAAGCTCTCGCCACGTAATGTTTAAGGTCGGTTTGCCAACAGGCCATAAGGGTTGAAGTAACCAGATGCCTAAGGAAAAAGCGCTCACTTGCAGCGAGCGTTACGTCTAAAACTTTTAGCGTCGGTTGCTTAGCCCCAAAAAGTCTGTAGAAAACGATACGCCAAAGCTAGTAGCGAAAGTACTTATGGTGTGGCCCCTTAGTTCTTGAAGATTAACGCTTATAACTTATTTGGCGGCGAGGGACGGAAGACGGGTTCTAACCTGGTGTGTCCGCTCGATGCAGGCAATCACGCTAACGACGGCATCAGCGTCTAGACCACTTCGGAAGCTAAGTGCTCGCCACGCAATGTTTAAGGCGGTTCACAAAAGTAGTAAGGGTTGAAGCAACTAGGCGCCTAAAAATAACGCTTCGCTTCATGCGCGAGCGTTCGATCTAAAGCTTTGGGCGGTCAGGTGCCCCAGTTCTTTTCGCAAAGTAAGAGTTTGCGTACAGTTTGATCGAGACTCACGACAGAAAAGCAAGAGTTTGCATTAACAGGTTCTATTTACAAAGACGAAACAAGCGAAGGAGTCCAGCTACTCCTCGTCATCATCATCTTTTGCCGAAGCGGCGCCTCCCATCATGGATACGCGGTTGGCGACGACGTCAACCCGAGACTGCTCGTTCTGGTCCAGCTGGCGCGAAGGTTCCCCGGTGGCGGCATCGAGGTCAAACGCGGCGTTTTGGGCAAGACAGTTGCCCAAGACGAACCGCGCCGCTTCAAGAGCACCTTGGCGATCGTCCTCGATCGCCCGCGTCCGCATCAGCACCGGCAGGTCGCGCAGGGCCTCGGCGGCACGCCCCATCACGTTAGTGTACTGCGCGGTTGTCTCCTCCAGCGGGGCGTACAGGGTGACGCCCAGCGGGTACAAGATGTCCCGGAACTCGCGATAGGCGGTCCGCAGCATGTCGGCGAGCACTCGGAGGCGCTCCGAGTGCGCCGTGCGAAGTTCTTCAGCTTCCTTGGTGGCCGAGACAGCGGCGGCTTGCGCCGCCGCAGCCTCGCGGGTCGCCGCCTCCCTCGCGGCGATCGCTGCTCAGCGCCGCCGCAGCTTCGCCGGCGCCCGCGACGCTGAAGCAGAGCGCCTTCCGTGCCGCCCTGTGTGGGCAAGAACGCAGGCGCCTCGAAAGGCGCGCCGGCGCCGGGCGGCGATGGCAGCCACGGCGTCGACATCAGCCGCAGCAGCGGCCGGAAGGTCCCCCAGCCTTGGCTCCAGCGCGATCCCCGCGGCGGGAGGTGTCGTCTCCGTTGAAGGAGCCGCGAGCACGCTTGGGGCTGGCAGGTCGCGAGAAACGGAGCTGGAGGCCCCAGCGTCCGCTCTATTCAATGAAGGAAAAACAAAAAGGGGTTCAGGTATGCGAAAAAACATGTAGCATGCTAACCCTAACGTAAAATGTGCATAAGTGCAGACAAAGACACCTGAGGCGACGTCCCCCGAAGGTGAAGGGGGAAGGGGGCAGCGTCAAGACGCTCGGTCGCAGAGGCGGCGGCGGCGGCGGCGGCGCAATTGCGGCCGAAGTCGTCGAAGCAGGCGCCGGCACAATGGGCGCCGGCGCAAGAGAAGCCGTGGCGGCGGCGGCGGCCGCACAGGAGGTGCCAAGACGGAAGAAAGCGCGCAGTGGCGCCCGGTTCGGAAAAATCGCCCGCGGCTCGCCGGTGGCGGAGCGGCGGCGTCAACAGCAAGGCCCCCACTGGAGGGGGCCAGAGAAGGCAGAAGCGGCCCCGGACTCGAGGGGCGAGCTCTCTTTGGGCTCGCCTCTCCGTCCTCATCGTCGTCGTCCGGGGAGAGGATGAGGCGGCGCTTCCCGAGGGCGCGCTCGGAGTCGGCCGCCACAACAGGAGGAGCAGCAACCGCAGGAGCTTCGGCGGTCGTTGGCGGAAGATCGCGGATCTGCAAGGGTCCCCGGGTCACTTGGACCGCGGGACCCGAGACCTCCATGGGAGGCAGCGCACGCAAAATATTGGTTGCGCTCCTGTGGGTCCCAGTCGCAGAGGGGACGGATGCTCGCAGGGAGAGAAGTGTCGCCAGACGGCGCAGACAGAAGTCCCACCAGCCACTGCCGGAGCACGTCGTCCGACACGTTCCCTGCGGCTGGGCGAACAAGAAAGGAAATCGCGAGTTGGCAAAGAGACAAAAGTCAAACAAAAGGCGTTCCAAAAAGACAAGAGACCCAAAAAAGAATGAAAGAACACTCACCCCCGGGGGCGACGCGGACTCTATCATCGTCGCCATAGTCTTGCCAGGCGGGGCGAGCCCTCATACGGAGCGGGCAGACGCGGCGCCGCAAAAAATCCGCCGCGACATGGGTTCCGGTGAGCCCGTTGCGGCGGAGCTCAGCGATGCGCGCCAGCATCACTTCCAGTTCCGCTGAGTCGTCGGGCATGGACCCCCAGCTGGCAAGGGATTCCGTGGGACCCTAGGGGAGAGCAAGATCGTCGCAGCCGCTGGAATCTTCCACGTACAGCCAGTATCGGTGCCAGTCCTTCCAGTTGGACTTGACCGCGACCGGGATGAAGGCGGCGGCTTCGCGGAGCGTAAAGTAGCAGCTCCCAATAGCCCCGCTTGCGCGCGAGCTCGCGTGCAGCGCAAAGAGCCGGCGCCAGAGCGGGAGGCTTGGCATCACCCCCACAAACATCTCGCAGAGGTGGGCGAAGATGGCCAGCGTGACAACGGAGTTGGGGGGAAGGTGCGCCGCCTGGATCTCGTAGAAGGCGAGCACCCCCAAGAAGAACTCGGAATATGGCGGGACGAGCCCCGCCAGCACCGCCCAGGTGAAGGTCACGATCTCCCCATCGCGGGGGCTCGGCGCGATGGTGCCGGGGCGGAACCGGGCGGAGGTTGGCGGCACGAACACTTGAAGCCGCGTCACCATGTCTTCGTCGGCGGCGGAGGCGGGCAGAGCTGGCCCAGATGACGTCGCAGCCGGAGCGGCGTCACCGCGGCGACCCTTGCTGCGTTTGGGCGCCATGGAAGACGGTGGTGGAGTTGGCGAAAAAGAGAGTGGCAGCAGCGAAGGAGGCGATTGGCAGTTTGAGGACTTGGCGTGCAAAAGGACTCGTCGCAGAGAAGAGAAGCTTTTATAGAAGGTGGAAGCGAGCGCGACGGTTTGGATTCCGTCCCCACTCGCGCGCGCGCGGCGCCATCATTGCCCCGCGCGCTTCGGTTTTTCGCGAAAAGCGGCGTGATTCCCCAAGGAAGATCGTGCGCAGGTGGAGAATTAGGTGTACGGCCGCCGTAGGAGGTGGGCCCCCCACGATTCGTCTCCCGCCTCATGAGAAACGGAAAAAGTATCAGCGCGACGGTTCGCGTATCTTGGTGGACCCGGGGGCTACTGTCGGTGTAATAAATACCGGGGTACGAAGAGTCCTGAGAAGATCAGGCAGGTTTTAAGCGTTCGCCTTTGTAACTAAGGGGCCATCAGCAAGTTTTAAGCGTTCGCCTTTGCAACTAAGGGGCCATCAGCCTTAAGTACTTTCTCGCTACCAGCTTTCAACAGAATGTTTTCTAACAGACTTTTTAAGGCGAAAAACAGATGCTCACAGAGAGACAGAACTTATCTTTATATTGCAGATGGCTTTGTACATCGTAGCCCCCGAGGCGAGCGGGGAAGGAGGAAGACCTCGCCGCTCGGCTCCAAAGGAAGGCCAAAAAAGCTCCTGGAACAGCTACCTACAGGTAGAACTTCCTCAGCTGCTCGACGTTCCAAGTGTTCGCCAACTCGCGACAATCCAGAAAGCGAGCCTGATTGAGCCTGGGCGGGATACTGAGATCACCTTGAAGGGGCCCTCCCACGGGGGTGACAGCTTATTGCGGCCTGTTTGCGTCTGGACTCTGTGCAAGACGAGGTCGCCCGCTGCCAGTGTTCTCTCACACTCCCTTCTGGCTTGATAACGGCGCAGAGCCTGCTGATATCTGGCGGCCCGGATCGCCGCTCTATCTCTGATCTCCTCCAGGAGATTTATTTCATCCTGACGCCGGTCAGGGTCTCCGTCTTCGCTGAACGCCGCCACCCTTGGGGACCCAAAGGAGAGCTCCGGACGGAGCACCGCTTGAGCCATACACGGGAAGAAAGGGTCTCACGGTGGCTCTGTTGGGAGTTGTCCGCAGCGCCCACAACACAGTGGGAACTTCTTCCGCCCAGCGCTTGCCACGCTTCTCCAGGCGGTCGAACGCCCTCGTCTTGAGTCCTTTGAGTACTTCCGCGTTTGCCCGCTCCACTTGCCCATTGCTCTTCGGATGTGCGACGGAGGCGAAGCACAGCTTGGTGCCCAGCTCTTTGCACCAATCTTGAAAATCGGCACTTTTGAACTGAGCGGCGTTGTCGGTCATGATCCTGCTTGCGATGCCAAACCGGACGAAGATGCTTTTCATGAACTTTATGGCCGCAGCAAACGTGATCGCCGGGACTGGCGAGGCCTCAACCCACTTGGTAAACTTGTCGACGGCGACGAACAGTTGCGTGTAGCCCGATGCCGTCTGCGAGAACAGGCCCGACATCATCGGCCCAGACGCGAACGGCCTGGAGAGCAGAATGGTTTGCAGCGCCTGGGCCGGTCGGTGGATCTGCTTAGCATGAAATTGACACGCTTCGCATCTCCTCACCAGCTCGAAGGCATCCTAGAGGGCAGGAGGCCAATAGAAACCATGGCGGAAGACCTTTCCGACCAACGCCCGGCTCCCTGAGTGGCTCCCGCACATGCCTCCATGGATCTCAGAGAGGATCTCGCTCCCCGCTTCCCGAGTGACGCACTTCAGAAGAACTCCGTTTGCGCCCTGGCGATACAGGTCCCCACCTACCAGGGCGTAGCGCTTGGCCTTGCGCGCTATCTTCTCAGCTGACGCGTCATCGTCGGGGATCACTCCATCCCGCAGGTAGGCTAGGATACGATCCATCCACTGACCTTCCCGGACGAGTGCGACAACGTTAGGATGGTCGCCGACGTACTCCGCCTGGCCTGGCGTTTCCGCCTCAACCTCCTCTGCAGTTCTTCCGCATCCTCCCTCCGACCGGGGAGCTGCTGCGGGGACATCGACGTCTCCTCCAAACGTGGGAGCTGCATCGAGCATCATGCCGTCCCCACCAGAATCGGGGGCTGCGACAGACGGCCGCGTGAGTCTTTCTTCAAAAACCCCAGCTGGAACGGGTGCCCTTGACGAGGCAATCTGGGACAGTTCATCCGCCATGTAGTTGTCGCGGCGAGGGACGTGCACGAAGCCCAAACCCTCGAAATGCCGCTCCAAACGGCGCACCTCCGCCAGGTAGGCCGCCATGATGGGATCCGAACAGGTGAATTCCTTCCTCGCCTGGTTGATGACCAGGAGAGAGTCGCCTTTGACTTGCAGCCGCCGGATGCTCAGGGTCGAAGCCACCCTGAGCCCGGCGAGTAGTCCTTCGTATTCCGTAGCGTTGTTGGTAGTGCGGAACTCCAGCACCACCAGGTGCCGAACAATGTCGCCGGTGGGAGACACCAGAACGACACCGGCCCCAGCCCCCTCCAGTCGGAACGAACCGTCGAAGAAGAGGGTCCATGGCGAGGGTGCTGGGGTGACTTCAACTTCTGCTGCCGCCGGAGTCCATTCGCTGACGAACTCTGCCAGGGCCTGCCCTTTGATGGCCGTCCGGGGAGCAAACTTGAGATCGAACTCCGCCAGCTCCATGGCCCACTTGGCAATGCGACCCGTCGCCTCGCGGTTGAAGAGGATCTCCCGCAAGGGATACTTGGTCAAGACAGTGATTTCTCGCCCCTGGAAGTAGTGACGCAGCCTTCTGGATGCCGTTAGCACGGCATACAACATTTTCTGGTGCTGCGAATACCTTGTTTCGGCGTCGTGGAGGACTTTGCTGATATAGTAGACCGGGCGCTGAACTCCTTCTCTCTCCGCCACCAACACCGCGCTGACCACCTCTGGGTTCGCCGCGACATAGAGGATCAGCGGCTCGCCCGGATCTGGGGCGATCAGCACGGGTGGAGAAGTGAGGTACTTCTTCAAGCCGTCAAACGCCTCCTGCGCCTCCGCGGTCCACTCGAACTGTTGGTCTTCTTCAGGTGCTTGAATAGGGGGAAACTTTTATCCCCCAGGCTAGCTATGAAGCGGCCCAGGGATGTCAAGCAGCCCACCAAGCACTGCATCTACCGAAGTCGCGTCGGGGGCTTCATGTTCTCGATCGCCGCGATCTTGTCAGGGTTCGCCTCAATCCCCCTCTAGGAGACAAGGAAACCCAGCAGCTTGCCCGACGGAACGGCGAATACACACTTCTCAGGGTTGAGCTTAATGCAGTACTTTCTCAGGTTGGCGAAGGTTTCCTCCAGGTCGCCGATCAACTCCTCCGCCTTCTTGGATTTTACCACCAGGTCGTCGACGTACACCTCCAAGTTCCGCCCGATCTGGGGGCGGTGAGCGATGTGCATGGCCCTCTGATAGGTTGGGCCTGCATTCTTCAGTCCAAACGCCATCCTTGTGTAGCAGTAGACGCCCATGGGCGTCACAAAGGCTGTATTGTCTTCGTCTTCTTCCGCCATGCTAATCTGGTGGTACCCGGAGTACGCATCCAGAAAGCACAGCTGCTCGCACCCTGCTATGGAGTCGACGATGAGGTCAATACGGGGCAGCGGGTACGGATCCTTCGGGCACGCCCTGTTGAGGTCGGTGAAGTCGACGCACATCGTCCACCGCTCGTTGGATTTCTTGACGAGGACAGGGTTCGCGAGCCACCTGGGATGGGCGACACTTCGGACGACCCCCGCCCTTAAGAGCTTGTCCACCTCCTGGCGGATAACGGCCTGGCGCTCTACCGACTGCTTCCGGACCTTTTGCAAGACCGGTCGCGCGCCGAGGAACGTTGCCAACTTATACTCAATCACCTCCCTGGGGACCCCAGTCATGTCGGACGGTTGCCAAGCAAACACATCTGCGTTAGACTGGAGGAAGGAGACGAGCGCGCCTTCCTATTTGGCACCGAGAGAAGCGCCCACCCGAACGGTCCTCGCCGGGTCTGACTCGCTCAGGGAGACCGTCTTAATCCCCTCAGACGAGCCGGGGGAAGCACGGACCTTCGCCGGAGGAGCTCCCATGGTCGAGGCATCAGCCTTCTGGGCGCCGATCGCCCCCGCTAAGGCGAGAGCGTCCTTGTCGCAGCGGAGCGCTTCCGGGCGGTCCACCTTCATGACGATGGGGCCGGCAGGCCCCGGGATCTTGACCACCATGAAAGCATAGTGGCAGGCCGCCATGAACTTGGTCAGCGCCGGCCGATCCAGTATGGCGTTGTACGGGAGGTCGAAGTCCGCCACCTCGAACTCGAGCATCTCCGTACGAAAGTTGTCGGCGCCTCCGAAAGTCACCGGGAGGCTGACGTGTCAGAGAGGGACGGACTCGGCCCCCGGCGTGATGCCGAAGAAGGGAAGCGTCGGCCGGAGGTCCTGCTCCTGGATCTGAAGTGCTTTGGCGACTCGGGCGGACAGGAGATTGATGGAACTTCCTCCGTCAACCAGCACCCGCCCGAGCTTGACGTTCCGGACCGTGGGCGCAACCACGATCGGGAGATGCCCCGGGCCGGCGATGCTGGCGGGGTGATCGGCCTGACTGAATGTGATCGACTGCTCCGACCACACTAGCTGCCTAGCGGACCCAACGCCGGGCACGGCGGGGCACACCTCCCTCATCGCACGCTTAAAACTGGCGTGGGACGGATAGGTGGCCGATCCGCCGTGGATGACGGCGACTTCACGCTACGCCTGCTGAAAGCCAAGCGAAGCCGGTTCCTTGCCCTTGCCGCTTCCGGATGCTTGCTGCTGCTCGTGGAGTCGCTTGTCCACCATGTTGCTGACGACCTGGCAATCCGCCAAGTCCTGGGAGTTGCAGCGGTGGATCAGACAGTACGTCCACCCATCCCACTCGCCGGGGCGACGCGTTCGCCCTTCGCCACGTCCGCGGCGGTCGTCACGGCCGCCCCCACGGGGACCGTTTCTACCGCCGTCGCGACCTCTTCCTTCCTTCCGCCCGCCGCGCCGCTTTCGCTGCCGGCTGCCGTCATCGTCGTCGTCGCGCTCGGCGGCCAGGACCTGCCGGGTCTCGGCCGTCTTGCGCTTCTTCTTCTCCTTCCCGCCAGGATTCTTGGATGTCCCGACTTCGGTGCCCGCAGTTGCCCCCGCCCTTCCGGCCGGGCGAAAGCGGGCCTCGGCCTGTAGGGCGCACTTATGGGCCAAGGTGAAGAGCTCCTCCGTCGTCTTGATCTTGCGGGTGGCCATCTTCTCCTTGACCTTGGGGTCTCGGGCACCCCTCCTGAAGGCCGTGACAACGGCGTCGATGGAGATGTCAGGAATGGTGTTGCGAACCTGACTGAAGCGCCGGTTGTAGTCGCGCAGCGACTCCCCCTTCTTCTGCTCCACATTGTGGAGATCGTCTTCAACTCCGGGCTGCTCGAACGTGCCCTGGAAGTTGGTGATGAAGAGCTCGGAGAGCTCCTTCCACGACCCCACTCACTCTGGGGGTAGATTCATGAGCCACGAGCGGGCTTCGCCGGTGAGGACTGCGGGGAAGTAGTTCGCCAGAACCTTTCCCGACCCTCCAGTCGGCTGCATCACCGTAGTGTAGATCTGCAAAAACTCGTTGGGGTTGGTGGAGCCATCGTACTTCTCCGATGGCGGCGGGCCGGAACCTCTCCGCCATCGCACTCAGCCGCAGTCCTTGAAAAGCGCGGCGCCAACGCCCTGGAGCCTCCTGCTCCTGGATGCGCCCTTTGTCCCGCCGCGCCCGCCTCCCGGGCGGCGCCGAAGAAGCGCCGCCTTCTCCGGCGGAGGCAGCATCGCGGGAACCCTCCTGGTCCCCACGGGCGGCAGCGACGGCGCGGTCGCGCTCTCGATCGTGCCGCCGGCGGAGCTTGTCGCGCAGGTCTTCTCCGTGTCGTAGATGGCGGTTCTCCAAGTGGGTCCGGAGATCCGGCCCACCTGCACACCCGCCTGGCCGAACCCCTGTAGGAGTCGCCCGGCTCCTGTCGTCCCGGCCCCGCTCCCTCCCGCCAAGAGATCCGCGGGAGGGGTGCGGAGAAACCAAAGAGCGGGAGGAAGCGGAAACACAAGTTCCCGCGCCCCCGGAACTTGCACTACCGCCGCGGCGGCTTCAACGTAGCGGGCCAAGCTGGCCAGCCACGGCGCCGCCGGAGAGTCCGGAGTTACCGGAACCGGCGGGTTGTCCAGCAGGGCCCTGGCCGCTTGGAGGTTTTGTCCTGGAGTGCAATCCTCCAAGGCCAGGCGCCGCCTAGCCAGACTGGGACGGCTGCTCTCCGCCAAGGCGCCAACCCTCGGCGGACGGCTACCGCCCTGCTGATCCACCGCCATTACCGCGGCCGACGCCGCGGCCGCGGCTCTAGCAGCTGCTTCCTGGTCCATCGCGGACTGCTCATCCGCCATTGCTGTCTGAAGAGATGTCGAAGAGCTTGAACTGACGCTAGCGCCCCCTACCTGGCGCGCCACTGACGGCGTGTTCTTCGCTTAACCACGGCGAATCACACCCCTGTCAGATTTTCTACCTTGCTAGCCGATCAGCTCGAGCTCAGTTCGATTCGAGCGTCGAACGCGGCGAGGAGCGACACGCAGCGATTACCCAGGTTCGGACCCCCCTGCGGGTAATAGTCCTACTCCTGCCGAGCCTTAGCTCTTTTTCGTGTTGTGGTTGTGTGGAATGCGATTACAGAATGTTTCGAACCCCTACTCTCTCCTCTCTCCTCCCCTTTTATACAAGCCTCGAACTGGCGGAGAGAGCCAAGGCGGTAGGCAGTACAGTACGCTTAGTACACTGATAAGACGTGAGGGACGGGACAGGAGAGACGAAAACGTGCTGCTACTGTGCCGAGAGGCGCCGCCCACGCAAACTCCGCAAGTGGCCTCAGACTCGTGCGAACACGCCGGTGAGAGAACGAGTGGGACCCAGCTTGCTCCTCATGACACGGGCGGCCATCCAGACGACGGTGAACTCTCTCCCTGCCGGTCAATTCCGCTGCGCCACAGTGACAGGTGGACAGACTTGCAGAGGTCACTGTGGCGGTAATCATCTCTTCAACCGTCCATCCGCGCGTAACGTCGCATTGAATGCGCCTGTCCTTTGCAGCAGGGGGGAGTCTTCGCCCAGACGACTCCCTTCGGGATGCTCCCTGCCATGCGGGCCCCGCTTGACAGTGGGGGGCCTTACCCGCGCCTAGGGGCTCGCCCACACGCTGGGGCCTGGTCGCCCGGCTGACACGTGGGGCCCTCGCCCGGCGCTCTGGGGGGCTCGCCCACGCTGGGCCTGGTCGCCCGCTCGACGCGTGGGGCCCGCCTGGTGCATCGAGGGGCTCGCCACGGCTGGGCCTGGTCGCCCGCCTGACGCGTGGGGCCCACCTGGCCTTCCTTAGGACTCTTCATACCCCGGTATTTATTGTACCGACAAGTCTATTAGTTTTAATCAAATATTTTGTGAGTATGTTACGAGGCGGTCCTATTACAGGGGACCAGCCGATTGCCATAGTTCTTATTTGCATCTTCAACGCCAGCCAAACGCTGCCGATATCACCTCGGTGGCATTCCCTCTCTCCTAGATCAAATTGTTACCCACCCTCTAAGCTCTCCAAACGAGACAAATTACCCTCCCGCATGCTGAAAAGCAGTTTTTGCTGTCATGGCATGATGGATGTTGATTTATGATCAAAATTTAATCAAAAAATGTCAGCTTTTGATGTAGCGGAGCAGAGGCTCATCGCCAGAAGGCTTGGGCCGAAGTGGATATTTATTATTGGCCTAGGTCATCGCCTGCTATATATATCACTTTTAAGCCACCAAGGGAGGTGATTAAATAGTTCTTTACGGCATTTTGTAACTCTCGGTACAGTAAAGTTTCGCCGGCCAACACTCGTGGTTTTTCCCCTCACATTGGAGAGGTTTCTCACGTTAAATCCTATATCTTGATCTATTTATGTTTTGATCTACTTCATTTTACCTGTGCCGATACCTAACAATGGACTTGATAGAACAAAACAATTATAGAAAATTTAAAGAAAACATTGAAATTAGCAGACATGCTCCAACAATTGTGATTTTTTTTTGTCAGATAATCTAAGCATGCATAGAATTCGTTAAATGCAAGCTGTAAGCAAAACTCTTAGCAAATGTCAAAGCTAGGAAATTAAATAGCCGTAGAGGTTGGTGGGTTTAAATAAATTATTTTGAAATTATTTTTGCCCTGCCACGTTAGACACCGAGTAGAATCAAAAGGAGAAGCAAATCCGGTGGAAACTGAGCTATAAACCTGTAACATATACGATCATCTACTTATATGTTAGAGTTGGTGTCAAATATATGACATGTAGGATACGTAGACTATGAGTCGTAATAGACAGAGAAGATTCGTGTTAGCGTCGGACTCATACATTGGCTTATGTATAAATGGGGAACACTTTTGATGTAACATGTAACGACTAAACTAGCGGCATAGGCACGCATGAGTCGTGGCCGGCGGCTTATGGCCATGGCCTGGGCGACCGATATGCTGTATTGTTGGGGAGAAGCGCTCTACATGAGTATGAGGAAGAAAATGTCAGGCTTGGTTCTCGAGGACATAGAAATTGGATTTGGAGGTGGACAAATTTTTTAATGATTTTTTTAGTGACTAGTGGACGTGCTTGGAGATCACAAGTAGGACATACGACAGCGGTGCACGGTGGCATGGAGGTCCATGGGACGTGCTACAACTATAGATGGGCAAACAGGTCAATTAGGACTAGAATTTGTGGGCACAAAAATAAAGGCGCCCTCACCGCTCTAAAATCAAACTTAAGAGGAGCCAAACGAAAATATCCAAGGAGCAAAATTAGAAGAGAGTATTTGGAGAGTTCAAGAGAACTCAGATATGTAGCTCCAGTTGAACTCGGGTTCTATAACAAGGCGTGATGCAGGTTTCCAAAGGAGAGGTGCTCATGCAGGCTGTTGGTGGTTTGACCGAAGAGATCAAACTTGGCTAGCCGAACGGCGAAGTTAATAACGATCTATGCCTGGAGGCCAGTAGATCAAGCAATCATGCCAAAGATCTATTCGAGGAGTCAAACGGTGAAGGAAATATGTCCTTGATCAATCATGGTGATGATTGTAATGTGTATTTGTTCATGTACTTATGATAATAGATTATCAGTATCCTGAATAAATGTCAAGACTTTGTTCATTGAGTACGACTGGATTGTAAAACACATTGTTATAGTGACATTATTTTAAACGGGTCCCTAATCCATATCATTACGAGGAGCGGTGATGATTTGATTGGCACATTTTTTATTGATGATAATGTTTCACATATCATAGATATGAAGATATCGAACCAATAATGTGGACACATGTTAGAGAACATGGGTAGTCGGACAGACCCACTCCGAGACGTTGTGAGATTGTTCACTTATAGTTCCATCAGCGTATATTCCCGAGTGATACGACTATATGGTCATTAGACCTGAGATTGTCATGAATGCCCAGCATGTTGACTCGTGTGCTTTGCTGTCATCAAACGCAACACTGTAACAGGGTAGTTATAAAGGTGACTACTGGGTGTGATGATTAAGATGGAATGTGCCCCTCCTCGATAACAGGAGAGACACCTCTGGGTCCCTCGTGTGGGTGGATAGGGAAAGTGCAAGATCATGCCGATATGACTAAGGAGCTTGTCATTGTTTGTATCCATCACAGTATCGAGTTAAGTGGTCGAGCTATAAACAAGGGTGGCATGCATCTCGTCTTGAGCTTAACTGGTATCGTGTGGCAAACGGATCGGTATATGAATGTATCAAGGTTCAGCCGAATATTGATACTATGCATTCGGGGGTCAACACGTACTGCTAGATTCCGCTGTTGATTGGTGGATCAGAAATGAGTTTTCGGATCCACGACCGACTTGCACTGAATCTAACGGGTCACTTAACGGGTTGGAACTGTTTAAAGTGTTAGTGCGTGGATATGATCCACGTAGGAGATGGAACCCTAGTGGGCCTCGGCCCACTAGTGTGTCTATAAAAGGCTAGGGTAGGGGGCGGCTGCAAAAAAGTAGAGCCCTGACAACGCCTAGCTGTCGCGCACCCCTCCTGCTCCCAGAAACCCTAGCCGCATGGGGAGAAGATAGCACACCTCGCGTGGTGTTCCTGCTCGTTACGTGTGCATACCGGTAGAGGCGCTGCCATATGCGGACAATTTGTTTGGATGGATCTTCAACCAGGTGGCGACTAGCTCCTACCAGGCGGTGAGCAGCTTGACGTTAATCTGGACGTGTACGACTACTTTCTCTACGCGCGCTCATCTGCTTCCGCTGCATCGGCACGTCAAGGGTAACGATCCATGATCCTCTAGTTGATTTGTGGTAGAAAAAAATGATTTTGTGCTCGCGTAGCCTACCCATTTTCCAACAAACGAATTAAGCAACGATCCTATCCAAGGGGCAAATAGGTCGGGCGGTGAAATCGGTGGAGCACGGGTCAAACTGTGGTTTGTAGGATTGAGGCGATAAAAGGAAGGAAAAGGCAAGTGCTAAGAAGGCAATAGCTACGTGTGACTCGAAAAGGCCACGCTAGTGATGTTCTTTCAATAACAAATATGCAACCAACTGAAGCGAGGATATTGGATTCAGTTAATTTTTTTATGTACAATAAATTAAAGTGATTCTCTTCTTACAATGCTGGTGATTTTGTTTGGTCTACTTGAGCGGTAACACGCATGTTGTGTCAATGGAGTAGGAACCATCAAGATCATGATGCAAGATGGAGTTAGCCAGATACTTCAGTGTGTGAAGCATATGTCGAAACTAAGGAGGAATATAATTTTGCTCTAGACCTTACTACAATGGAATGGTGTTTCAAGCCGTTGTAGATGGAAGGACCATGGGATCATAAATGGATGCATGGCTGTGATGATCGGGGAGAGGACAACATCACGTTTGTATAGTCTGCACAAGAATTGTCAATTCCATATGTTGTAGGTGGAGTCATGGGAAAGGAAAAGTTCACAACATAGTGGTGTTTATTCCGGGAGGACGGTGCATCAAGGCAAACTCATCGGTTGGCTCGATATGTGCAACGAAGGTGGCAACCAAAGTCTGGTACATGGGTGAGGGTTTAATATGCGTACAAGTAGGTATGTGGTGAGTTGTACTATAAAGGGGAGTGTCGTGTTAGTGAAGACCAGAGATAGGCGGCTAGAGTGGGGTGAATAGACGCCAATAAATTTTGATGCTATCTTTTTGCAATACGCAGCCCCTCTAAACACTTCGAACCAAACAACTTCGTGTCGGTAGACGAACCGCGACGGAATTCAAATTTCATGTGCCACAGCATGTGCACAGCAAAGAGGTGCTGCCCATGGGATCAAAGTGGATGAGAATTAGTTCCTTTTGACCACTTTCCACCTCCTCAGCAAGCCAAGGCAATTAGAGACAAGCCAAGGCATTCAAACCACTAATGTTGCTTTATCAAAAGCAACAAGCAGATTCTCAGAAATTTATCTTGCAAGGAAAGAGTGGTTCTTGCTGTTGAAGGACGACAGAAATTTTCAAAATTTTTCTACACTCATGTGGGTGAGTCATGATGGTCTCATCCAAATTTTAGCATCAAACTCCATTTACAGAAATAATACAAATTGTGCACCAAGAAGTTTCAGGAACTCGTGACTGCAAGTTTGGGGCTCGGTATTAACCTCATAGCTCCCAAACGGAGAAACTAGCGGACTTCAAATTTTTACCACAGATGGGTATGCTATTCACGCATCTTTAGCCACTAGAATCATTCCAAAATGATTTTTCTAGATGTTTGTAAAAATCTTTTACTGACTGTTGTGCGGATGAAAGTTTCTGGACAGATTAGCAAGAAGTCAATAACTTCATCTCTTTCCTGTCATATGGTTGCAAAGAGTGTGTCAAATCATATTAGCAACCTTAAGGCATTATAGACCAGGAACCAGCAAAAAAATCATGAAGATTCATCTCCAAATAAGAGCTCCAAAAACGAAAACGAAAGCAAGAAGAAATAGAAACAAATCAACACAAAATGTTTATGCAGAAGAAGGATTTTATTTCCTAAAAGTTGGGGGATTATAAGCCACACTCCTTGAGGCCACAAACACTCTAAGTGCCACCCAAAACACACCCAACTCAACCTCTCTATTTGTGACATTTTCAGCTCTAAGGGGATGAGGAGAAGGTGCTCTCCTCCCCCTCTATTTATAGCCCAAGGGTGAGATGTCCTAAACCCTAGAGCCCATCTCCACCCTCCATTTGAGGATGAGTGGTGTACACATATTCATTGGGGAAATATCTTCACAGTTTACGCGGTTGCCAGACCACTCCTGGGCCCACCGATCAGATCAACGTCGCCACCAAGTAACCGACGTGCCAGCCTCCAGCTGTCCCGAACTCCTTGCCATGGCAAAGCTTGTCGAGTACATCACCTCATGTGACCGCCAGATCATCGAACCCGGTCAGTTGCACGCTTTTGGACGCACCAGCCTCCATCTATCCCCACAAAGCGTCAGCCACGTACCCACCGATATCTACATCACAGAGGCGATCACACACAACTTACATTTCCTGCAAGGTTAGTCCATTATACGATCATCAACAGAGAATCCTGTGCTCAAAACCGAAAACACCATGTCAAAACATACTTAGCACGACCGGACAGTCCGGGAGTAATCCAAAAACTCAACAAAATCCAACAATGCCTCAATAAGAACACATCAAAACCACTTTAAATTCGTCCTTCTCACATATATTCATCATCACCTAAGGGAACCCTCCACATGGGTCTCAATAGTTTGGGTCGGACTCGTACCCTGGCTCCTATAAAAATAGAGCGCATCTGTAGTGTATCCAGTAACGAGTAAAGTAGTCGTGTAGACATGCAAGGGGGCATGGTCGGCTTCAGGCCATGACCCAGGTGCACTAAGTCAAAACCACACAAAGGAAGGATACACAACATTGGTGATGGGTAGTCTGCTCCCATCACTAAAATAACCATTAGTGACGGGTCGTATAACATCCGTCACTTGTGTAGGCTTGGGGCGGTGCCAGCCATTCCTATGAAAAGTTACTAGTGACAGTCGTTTACTTAAACCATTACGTATTATAATAGTGATTGTCGGGGATAAAATCACGGCCCATTGCCATGGCCCACTCCCTGATGGCCCAATCGAACAGCCTACTAGGGCCCAGCTTCCTAGAAGGTTCTATCAGGCCCATGTGCATCCTGCCGAACAGCTTCCTGGCTAGCACGGTGCGTAACGGCCTAGGATTCGTGTTTGAGTCCGACTCGAACAGAGTTCTGCACGGCTACGTGAAGACCCGGACGTTGGTTTCCCGGATTGGAGTAGGAGTTGTGATTCCCAAGACTTGGAGTTTTCCTTATCTACCTCGGGATGTGTTTGGCATGTATGAGTTCGTTACGATCTCGTAGTTAGCCCGGCCCGATTATCCCTTGGTAGGTCGGTTATTCAACACTATATAAACAGGACCCCTACGGCGTGTAAAGGGGCCAATCCAAGACGACCGAAGCCAAGAGACCTCACATTGTCGCATATTTCTTCTTATACACCCATAATCTCGCCGAGATCTGTCCATCTCGTCGAGCATCCTCTTGTAATCATCTCTGATATATAAGAAAGGCTAGACGTGGGCTATTATCTCTCCCGAGAGGCCTGAACCAGGATAAAAACCCCGTGTCTCCCTGTTCGTCGTTGATTGCTGTTCGTTTTGTTCGGCGTGTCTCCTATCTCCCCTTTCTCAAGAACCGTAGTTGACTTGAGATCGATATCTCAACCGTCGACAGCTGGTGCCGTTCGTGGGGAGCTAGTAGATCGAGCATGTCGAACTCCATCAGCGACCAGGGATCTCTTCCTGAGGACTACAACTCAGAAGGACAGGATGTCTCGTCCCCTGTCAGATCAGATCGATATGTTCGATTTCGATCGCTTTCCATTAGAAATCCCTGGATACGCTCCAGAGATGGTCTTAGATCAAGCTCCCGTCATCGACGATGAATACGGAACCGACGATCTTTACGATGGTTTAGATCTCTCGGATTCCAAGGCTATGTCGGTCGATTCTTCCTATGGCGACACAGTGATGACACCGTCTAGCGTACCAACGCACGGCCACCGCACTATCAACATGGCCGGTGCAGGAACCTCAGAGGATCCTGCACGGGTCGCTGCAGCCGAAGAGATCGAGCGGATCAATTCTGCTCGGCTTCAAGATGTATCTGCACCAGCTGCCCGCGAGCAAGACGTTGTTCGCCGCAGTCTGGATGAATCCATCAACCAAACCCCGGCAGGGACGGAGCCAGGAATTTTATTCACCGGGGGCCAACACAAAAACTAATCTATGTAAACAAAAATTTCTAAAGGATAATTTAGGCATTTAGTCATTCATTGGTGCCCAAAATTACATGTAAAATATATGATATGTTGTGCTGTGCCTATGAGCTAGCTAGGGTGAAACGTTTACAAGAAATATGATTGATTGATTGATTAGAGGAGGAGCAATATGATTAATTGATTGATCAACTGATAAGGAGACAACAAACAAGGACTAGAACCTGGTCGTTGGAGATGAATCTGATCGGGCATCGGTGATCGCCGATCGCGGATCGGCCGTCGCCGTCGGCGCCTCGGCAGATTGGCCGTGTCACGTGCGGCGTGCCGCGTGCGTATCGCGTATGTACGGGCTGCAGGATGCGGGTGTGGGCGATTAAGCGTGTGTGCGGGCGTGCGCCTCAGCGTCGTTCTGTCTTCTGAGTTCTGATCAGCACTGGGCTGCGGGCTGCCGATGTGGGCTGGGCTGCGACGCTGCGTGTGCGTGTGCCCGTGTGATTAGCGCTGCACCGCTGCTGTGCCCTGTGCATAGGGGGGTTAAAAAAAATTTTGGTCCATGGGGGAAGCCGTGGCCCCTGCTGGCCCCTCCCGCAGCAGGGACCCCCCTCGCGTACCTACACCAGATCCTCGGGTAGAAGTTCAGACTGCTCGGGATGAATCCCCGCGAAATCGGACTCCAGTCGGGCAAGACGCGGATGCCTCAGGGATCCCAGGACCCCTTGAGCAGAGCCGGGAACGGCTTCAGGCCCTGGCGACGGTGATCAGATCCGCCAACCAGGACAACCTCGCCCTTATGGGCGACGCTGTTGCCTCCCACCTTGAGCGACTGGCCGAAGGCCTTAAGTCCATAGGTGACGTCAACACCTCATTCGGATAGTGCGGTCAACCTGTCCGGGTGGACTCGGACAGCGAGCGTTCCGATCGATCGCGTGACCACCGTCACCGTCGGAGAACCACTATCCACGAACAAGCTACCCTTGGTCGCCGTCGCTCGCCAAGTCCCCGTAGTCATCGCGACCATAGGGGCAAGCGTGCGCGCGATGATCACGGACGATCCCCTCATGAGGAGCGCATCGTAGCAACCGCAAGGAAGGAGCGTGGAGGATTATCACGGAGGGAGTTCCTCCAGGCATAGTCCTCCCGCTCAGCTAGAATTCCTCCGCGCAACAGGACAAACGTCTTTACAAGACTAGGTTCTACAGGAGAGGGTGGCTGATCGTACAGCCTGGGTTGCAGGGCTTTCTCTGACGAGCTCCGTGCTGTCAGGTGGCCCTCCAAGTTCAAGCCCGGTCACATGGAGAGGTACAATGCGACCTAGAGCCCAGAGGAGTTCTTTTCCATCTACGCTACAGCCATCATGGCGGCCGGAGGTGACGAGCTAGTCATGGCTAACTACCTCCCGACTGTCCTTGAGGACGCTGCTCGGACGTGGCTGTTCAATCAGTAAGAAAGTTCCATCAGCTCTTGGGACCAGCTTTGTGAGCTCTGATCACTAATTTCCAGAGCTGTTACGTACGCCTGGGCAAGGAGGATGATATGCACCAGATGATCCAGATGAACGGGGAGACCCTCCGCAACTTCGTGAAGCGTTTCATCAAGATCCGCAACACGATCCCAAACATCTCGGACGAATCTGTTGTCCGCGCTTTCAAAAATGGAGTCCGCGACGAGCGGCTCACCCAGGATCTTGAGATCAATGAGACCTGGACCGCCAACGACCTGTTCAAGGCGGCTGATCGCTATGCCAACGGGGCAGAACGCGTTCAGTATAAGAAGGCGTTTGACAAGGACGAGCTGCCCGCCCAGCCTGGTGTGGATGAAAAGAAGAAGAGCAGCAACAATCCTGGTGACAAGAAGTCCCAGAAGAAAATGAATAAGGGTGATGCGAACAACACCGTCGCCGGTATAGATCGCACACCTCCTCCCAAAGACGGACAGAAGAAGCCCAATAATAACTACAAGGGCAAGAAGCCCGTCCAGGGAGGCAATCAAGGCAAGAAAGGTCCCAGTGACCGATATTGCAAGTTCCACCAGAACTACGGGCATGACACACGCCATTACAGAACCTGGGCAGCAAAGCTCGAGGATTCCTACAACGGCAAGGGCCCAATGCCCACCCTGCCCGATAAAGGTGATGCCGGCAAGGCTAAGCGCCAAACCGACGATGGTGACCGGGACGATGATGATGAATATCAGGAGCCCGTGAACCATATCGCCGTCATTTTCGGCAGCTCCTCGGCTTATCCCTCTCGGCGCAGCCTCAAGGAAGCTGCTCGGGAGGTCCACAACGTTGAGAAGGGCAAACCGCAGCCCGAATCGATGAAGTGGACCGAGGTTCCCATCTCCTTCTCTCAGGAGGATTGCCCCACTGGGATGACCAAGCCTCAGCGGCTTCCACTGGTGGTCGCTTCGACCATCAGCAACGCTAGAGTTGGCCGTGTCTTGATCGACGGTGGGAGCGCGCTGGACTTGCTTTCAGCAAAAGTCTTGGACGAGATGCGGATTCCTCGCTCCAAGCTCAACGAGGTCGTGATGCCTTTCTACGGGATTGTCCCGAGAGAAGCTGTTCAGCCGCTCGGGCAGATTGTTCTGCCCGTCACCTTCGGCAGTCCGAGCAACTTCAGAACAGAGTTGCTCACGTTTGACGTGGTCAACTTTCCATCTGCCTATAACGCGATCTTGGGCCGGCCATCTCTTGGCAAGTTTTTGGCCGTGTCCCACCATGCATACCATTGCGTGAAGATACCGGGCCCCGGCGGCGTGATCACGGTCAAGGGCAACTACAAAGCTGCTCTGGATTGCGACGAGCAGTCCCTTGCCCTGGTCGACCAACTTCCACCGCGCGGTCCCGAACTTCCGCAGACCAAGTCTGCACGCCCTAAGCTTTCTGTCCAGCCAGGGGGAGAGACCAAGGAAGTTCCACTGTCTCTTGATAACTTTTCCAAGACAGTGCATTTGGGGGTCAATCTGGACCCAAAATAGGAAAGCGACCTCATTGTCTTCCTCCGAGCTAATGCAGACGTGTTTGCCTGGGAGCCGTCTGACATGCTCGGGGTCCCAAGGGAGGTCATCGAGCACAAACTGGCAGTCCGGCCGAACAAAAAACCTGTTCGCCAGAAGCTTCGACACTTTTCGGATTTCAAGCAGAGGATCATCAGGGATCAGCTTGGCAAGCTGCTTGCCGCTGGTTTCATCCGCGAGGTTGATCACACCGAGTGGCTGGCCAACCCTATCATTGTAAAGAAGAAAGGCGGCAAGTGGAGGATGTGTGTCGATCACACAGATTTGAACGCCGCTTGTCCTAAGGACAATTTTCCGCTGCCTCGCATAGACCAGCTGGTCGACGCGACTGCGGATGCCCAGCTTTTGAGTTTTTTGGATGCTTACTTCGGTTATCACCAAATAAGCATCTCCCTCGAGGATGAAGAGAAGACTGCCTTCATCACCCCTTCGGCACTTTCTGCTATACGACCATGTCTTTCGGTCTGCGCAATGCTGGTGCCACGTTCCAGCGCTTAATGGAGAAGACTTTCCCAGAACAGCGCGGAAGGAACCTGGAGGTCTATGTCGACGACATAGTTGTAAAGAGCAAGTATGCTCCAGATCATGTAAAAGACCTGGCCGAGACTTTTCGTAATCTCACCAGGCATCGAATTAAGTTAAATCCAGAGAAGTGTACCTTTGGTGTTCGATCTGCAATGTTGTTCGGTTACGTCATTGGTTCGCAAGGAATCTCTGCTAACCCTGAAAAAATCGAGGCCATCGAAAACATGCAGGCTCCGACTACCGTCAAGGAAGTTCAGAGCCTCACAGGGGGGATGGCTGCTCTCAGCAGGTTCATTTCCCGTCAAGGCGAACGCGGGTTGCCCTTCTTTAAGGCCCTGCGCAAGCACAATGGCTTCGAGTGGACAGAGGAGGCTGACAGATCCTTCCAAGATCTAAAGCAATACCTGTCCAACCCACCTGTCTTGACTACCCCGCGTTACGGCGAGCAGCTTTTGCTGTACCTTGGCTGCACGCCGCAAGCGGTGAGCGCGGTCTTGACGGTGGAAAGGGAAGGCATCCAGCGGCCAATCTATTACGTGAGCGAGGTGCTTCATGGATCAAATGAGTGTTACCCTGAGGTCCAGAAGCTGCTCTACGTCTTGCTCATGTCCTCCAGGAATCTTCGGCATTATTTCCAGGCGCATCAAATCCTAAGGAACAAGGAAGCCGGCGGACGTATAGCTAAGTGGGCAATGGAATTGGCAGAGTTTGATATTCTGCTTGCTGCCTGAACTGCTATTAAATCCTAGATCCTGGCTGACTTTGTCGCTGAATGGACTTGCCCGCCAAAGTCCCAGGAAGCTCCCGAGCAACCTGAAGAACCCCCTGGACCATGTTCTTTGATGGCTCACGGACTGGAAACTCGCGCACTGGAAACTCGGGACTGGTTTTGTTCTCATCTCCCCTCAAGGAGAGCAACTCCAATATTCTATCCAACTACACTTTGCGGCGACTAACAACGCCGCGGTGTACGAGGCCCTCCTCGCGGGACTAAGAGCGTGCAAGTCGCTCGGCGTCCAACGGCTGACTGTGAAGGGAGATTCACAGCTGGTCATCAATTAGGTCAACAAGGAGTATCAGTGCTGCGATGACTCAATGGCGCCCTACCTGGTTGAAGTGAGGAAGTTGGAGTGGCACTTTTGATTTTTCGAGGTGCTCTTCGTGCCTAGGAAGGATAACTTCTTGGCCGACCAGCTGTCCAAGTATGGATCCTCACGCGAACCTGCTCCGGCAGGGGTGCTTGTCGAACACCTTTACAAGCCCTCTATCACGTCTCCAAACGAGGCAACAGAGACAGGTGGTGCTCTCTCCGTCATCGAGCAGGCTGCGGATTGGACAACGCCATTTGTCCGTTACCTTGCAGATGGGACCCTGCCCGACGACGAAGCCGAGCGTTCCCGGTTATAAGGCGTGCTAGTCCATACAAGCTTGTGGACGGCATCCTTTACCATCAAGGTGCGCTCGGAGTTCTCTCCAAGTGCACCTCTCAACAGGAGGGTGTGTTCCTTCTTAGGGACATACACGAGGGTGTTTGTGGCAACCACGCCTCCTTCCGGACTCTGGTCGGAAAAGCGTTTCGCATGGGCTACCATTGGCCTACAGAGTTACAAGATGCCCGGGACATCGTGACTAAGTGCAAGGCTTGCCAATTTCACGCCCGGAAGACATCCGAACGATCCCCCCATCTTGACCTTTCTCCATATGGGGTCTGGATCTGCTCGGCCCGTTTCCTAAGGGGTATAAGGGCTACACACACTTGCTCATCGCCATCGACACTTTTACAAAGTGGATTGAGGCCGAGCCTGTGTCCTCTCTTCACGCCAAATCGGCTGTGCGCTTGTTCAAGAGCAACGTGATCAAGCGCTTCAGGATTCCCCACAAGCTGATTACCGACAACGGTCCCCAGTTCAGAAGCGAGCTATTCCAGGAATACTGCGAACAGCTGGGTACCAAGGTCTGCTTCGCCTCTGTGGCACATCCACAGAGCAATGGAGCAGTCGAGCGAGCTAACGGACAGATAGTCTAGGGTATTAAACGGCGCGTGTTCGCTGCACTCAGCGAGCACAACAAAGCCTGGGTTGACGAAGTTCCTTCCGTCCTCTGGGCCGTTTGCACCACAGCCAGCCGGGCAATCGGGGAAACTCCTTTCCAATTGGTCTACGGTGTAGAAGCCATCTTGCCCGCCGAAGTAGTACTCGGCTCGCCTCGCACGAGCTCGGTCAACTTGATTGATGACGAGTAAGAGCGCTTACTCAACCTCGATCTGCTCGAAGGCACACGCGAACGGGCACAAGTCAGAATGGCGCGCTACCAGCAAGATCTTCGCCGGCACGCTGCCAAATCAGTTCGACCAAGGGCTTTGAAGGCGGGCGACCTCGTTCTACACCGTGTCCAGAACCTGTCCAATGCCAACAAGTTAACTCCCCGTTGGGAGGGCCCGTTCACGGTCGTTTCTACTGCTCGCCCTGGGGCTGTTCGCTGGCAATGGAGGACGGGAGAGAGCTGACCAGCACTTGGAACATCGACCAGCTTCGTAAGTTCTTTGTGTAGGTCCTTTGTTTGCTTAGCCCTGCACTTTTTGTCAAACCTCGCGCCTTAGTTCGTCCAAGTCTCTCGGGCTACCATGTAAAGTTCAATCCAATTAACAGTGAATTTTCGCGGCCCCTGCGGCCCTTTTTATTTCTTGTCTTCTCAGACTATCTCTCTCTGGTAACACTTGATGGCTGCCCGGTCTTGTGAACTCTTGGCTCCGTGATCTTCAGGGTTTCCCTGCTCGTATCTTGTTTCAACAAGTTCCTAAACTTAGAGTTGCGTAACACGGCATCCAGCCTCGCGGCTAAGCCTGCTCTCGTAAGCCCTCCGCGGCAGAGGCACTTACCGCTCACGGCACAACCACTTGGTGAAGCCTGTTCTCGTAAGCCCTCCGCGGCAAAGGCACTTTCCTTGTTCGGTTACCTTCGGAATCGCCTAACTTACGTTAACGAGCAGTTCCTGGAACGAGTCGATCAGGATATAGGTGTCGCTCTATCTCTCTACGCACGTTCTCGAATTCGCAAACTTAGGTTTTCGAGCATCGTCTGTACCGGGGGCTAGGGTGTCGCTCTTTCTCTTGTGCACCTGTTCGAGTTCGCAAACTCAGGTTTTCAAGCAGCTACACAACGGGGGCTGGGAGTTAGGCTGGCGTTCTATCGGTTTTTCTTAAAACTTCCTAGCGCTGTTTCACCTTGCTCTTGATTTCCTATTCGTTCTTGTCTTTTTGCTGCTCTTTTTTGCAGGGAAAAGGTAAGTCTTTATTGCTTTAACAAAATTTACAGGTACAAGGCCCTTTCGAGAGCAGCCTATTGCTACTTAGAAGCGAGTTGCTCCTTGAACTCCTCGATCACTTCCTTGAGGCGCAGGACCTCCCCTTGGGCCCAGAACCCTTCTCTGGCCTCAGCTCGGAGACGTTCGGCATCCTCCTTGCTGTGCCTAGCCTGCTCCGTTGCCTTCGCACGGAGAGCCTCGACCTCTTTGGTCTTGGCGCACAGCTGCTCGGTCAGATCTTCGCTCTGACTAGCTTGCTGCTCGTCCAGCTCCTTGACCCTTCTCTCCGCGGTGCTCGCCCTTGCGGCCAGCCCGTGCATCTCCTCGGCCTCCTCCTGTGATAACCACAAGGTGGAGAGCTTCTCCTGGAGCGCCGCGAAAGCCTGCCTCTCTTCGATCAGTTGGGCCTTCAGCTTCTTCGCCTTCGCCTTCAGCCGGCTCCAGCTTTTGGCTGGTGCAGGGGGCTCCTCCTCGAACCCCCTCATCCGGAGCTGCTCCTTGAAAGCTGCCAGAACGGCGCTGCGCTCGATGGTGACGCCTTCCACGAGGTCCTCCATGGTGCCGTTCATGAACTGAAAGAGAGAAGACCAAGTCAAGCTTTGGGCAGCTATCGCTCGAGCAGACAAGGTTTGGTTTCGAAGTTTACCTCTCCAAGCCGACGCTCCAGACCCTGGCACAGGCGATCTTCAAGGCCGTGGGATACAAAGCCTCGCTTGTTCGGGATAAGGCCCACGTGGTGATCTCTTCGCTTTGTCTTTCCCGTGCGGGAGCGCCCCCGCCTTGGGGCAGTTGCGGCGGGCGAGCTATCGTCCCCGTGCTCCTGCCCTTCTTCTGGCTCTTCTGCCCGTTCGTCTTCGGGCAAGACCGGCGCTTCTCTGACAGGAGATGCCGGTGGAATGACGGACAGGGTGACTTGAGGCCCCTGTCCGCGATCTTCTTCTTGCTCCCCGGTGACAGGGATCTCTCCCTGCTCGCCGGAGGTTGCCATCGCCACAGCGACGATCTCCCCCTGCGACGAAGTGCCGGGCAGGACCGCCTGTTCGGTCCCGCCTTGGGTAGCCGGTAGAGCCAAGACCTTGGCTCCGCTCTTCGTGGCGCCGTGCTCCGCTTCTTGGGCTTCCAGCCTGTTGATCACGCCCTTCAAGGCGTCGATTCGGTCGCTGGAGCCGGATGGGAGCAAAGCCCACGCTGCCAGTTTGTCCTTAAGGGCGAGCAGCCTCGTTGCTCGCGAGGCACCGTGCAGGTGCTCGGGCAGTAAGGACCGCTACTACGTACCTGCCGCAGGGAACGTGACCTTCTTCTTCGCTCCTTTATGGAGCTTGCGCCTCTTGCTCGAGGGCTCCTTGGCTTCCTCGCCTTATCCTCCGGGAGCTTGCGGCGACAAGCTCAGCTCCCTGCTGAGCTGGGCACTCTTCTGGCGCAACACAAGAAGCTTTTCCTTGCGCGCTACCTTCTCCTCGAGCCTCCCCTGCTCGGCGATTTGTTGCGGCCGTTCCACACGGCCCGGATCAGTTTGTGTGAAGCGCTTCAGCCAAAGGGACAGGTTTCGTACCTCTTCATCGCTTTGCTCGGCGAGGAGGGATGGACTTGGGCGTTCTCCCCTCGGCTGGCCACGCTCGCGCTTAAGTTGCCCGAGGCGCTTCTTCACCACAGGGGGCTGCTGGGATGGTTGGCGGCCACTGCGGCGCGGTGAGCTCCGCGTCGGCACCGCGGCCACCTTAGACTTCTCAGCCACTTTGGCCTTGCCCTTCCTCGCTCCCTCGGTCTCGGAGAGCTCCTCCACGATCCCTCCGAGGATCAGCTGGTCCTCCTGTTTGTTTAGGAAGCGAATGTTAGCATCTTTAATGGTGCAAGTCTTGCAAAACCGAACGGGGTGTAAGTGTTTTACCTCGGATGTGCGGACGAGCACGTTGTGTGGACACGAGTAGGCCACCTCGCCGGTGACCTCGCCGTCCTTCTTGGCAGCCTTCAGCATAGAGTCGACCTGCTCGGTCACCCATGCTTCGGTTGGTTGCACTGCCCGAACAGAAGAGATCTTTAGTTTCTGTTCGGATGAAATCACCAAGTGAAGGTTGAGTCTTAAAGGCACTTACCCGTGCTCTCCCTGGTGATGTCTTCCTATCCTTCTATCTTGTAGAAGGGGTAGGATCTTCTCCGCAGCAGACAGATCCTGTTCGCTGTGAAGTCGCGGATGATCTCCCTGCCCGTGAGCCCGAGGCCCACGAGGGAGGCGATCTTCCGCGTCAGGTACCAATCCTAGTCGGACAGCTCCGGCAGAGACATTGGTGTTCCCTTCGCCGGAGCTTTCCCGGTGAAGACAAGCTTGCTGTCGCCGCTCCTTCTGGTGTAGAACCACCTCATCCACCACGGCCCCATCGAGTCGAGCAGTGGTGGACGAGGGTAGGGCGCGTCATCGGCGGTGGCCCGGAGATTGAGGTAGTAGCATCCAAGCGGCGGAGCTGCTCCTCGTCACTGTATAATAGTGGAGGAATAGCCCCACCGATAGATCAACTCTCAAGTAGCCCTTGCACAGGTGTGCAAAGACGGCCATCTGGAGGATCGAGTTGGGGTTCAGGTTTGCGACCTCCAACCCGCTAATGTTCAAGAAGGCCTCCACGAAGTCGCTTTCGGGAGACCTTAACCCGAACAGTGCGAACTGCTCGAAGTTGACGAACTCGTCCTCGAGCGGTTCCGGTGTTTCGTCCTCCCCGGGCAGCCTCCAGCTGCCGGTGTCGATGTGGCCTTCCTCCTCCCAGATCTTCAAGTCTTCCTCGGTCATGCTAGTGCCGGAGAACTTGGCCATAGCAGTTCCCAGGGCTGGACGAATAGATTTGGGAGTGGAGTTTGGCTGTTTGATGCTCAGCGTGGTTGGAATTAGGGCTTGGGAAGGAAAGGTGCGTGAGAGCAGAAGTGGCAAGCCGCGGGCGGCTTGGATGCATTTATAGTACTAGACGAGCAGCTCTGCAACGGATTTTCGCCACAAACGGCTAGTTTTTTACTACAACGGCTAAGTAAAAATGGTCATCTGTTTTCACTACGCAGCGTAAGTTACCGTTGAAGATCTGCCAACGGCTATTTTTTCCAGCGTCCGCACTGAGGACTGGGTGCTCTGCTCGGATAGATGCTGTTCCCTGTTCGACGCAGCAGAGTTGCTCGGTACTGATTGGGTTTGTTCGATCCGGTACAAGTCCTGTTCGGGAGAGCAATAACCTGCTCGGTCGTTCGTTGTACGTCCTCTTAACAGCGATATTTCCCTCTTCTTGACTTTGAGTCTCAAGAGGAAGACCCCACTCTAGTGAGTTATTCCACTTGAGTCTCGGGGGCTAGCTGTCGGGGATAAAATCACGGCCCATTTCCATGGCCCACTCCCTGACGGCCCAATCGAACAGCCTACTAGGGCCCAGCTCCTAGAAGGTTCTATCAGGCCCATGTGCATCCTGCCGAACAGCTTCCTGGCTGGCACGGTGCGTAACGGCCTAGGATTCGTGTTTGAGTCCGACTCGAACAGAGTTCTGCACGGCTACGTGAAGACCCGGACGTTGGTTTCCCGGATTGGAGTAGGAGTCGTGATTCCCAAGACTTGGAGTTTTCCTTATCTACCTCGGGATGTGTTTGGCATGTATGAGTTCGTTACGATCTCGTAGTTAGCCCGGCCTGATTATCCCTGGGTAGGTCGGTTATTCAACACTATATAAACAGGACCCCTACGGCGTGTAAAGGGGCCAATCCAAGACGACCGAAGCCAAGAGACCTCACATTGTCGCATATTTCTTCCTGTACACCCATAATCTCGGCAAGATCTGTCCATCTCGTCGAGCATCCTATTGTAATCATCTCTGATATATAAGAAAGGCTGGACGTAGGGCTATTATCTCTCCCGAGAGGCCTGAACCAGGATAAAAACCCCGTGTCTCCCTGTTCGTCGTTGATTGCTGTTCGTTCTGTTCGGCGTGTCTCCTATCTCCCCTTTCTCAAGAACCTTAGTTGACTTGAGATCGATATCTCAACCGTCGACAGTGATGGTTTGACATGTCGACCGTCACCTGTTGTTGATATCTTGGTGATGAGTTTGCCTGGGCTATCCAAGAGTGACGGTTCCAGAAAAGGTCCGTCACTAGCATTTCCGAATGGGTGACAGCTCCGCTTGATGTTCGTCGCCATTATGTGCTTATAGGCAGTTCCCAGCCTCCTTGGTGAGTATGAGCCGACACATTATCTCCATATAGGGTTCATAGTACTGTGAGACGGCGACAATGCGATTTTACTGAGTTCCACCTTTTTTTCCGCCTTTTCCATCATTTTCTGTGGATTTGAAGCGGTTTTCCAAGGATTTGAAGCGGTTTTCAAAGAATTTCATAATTTGCAGCTCTATTTTAGCTAGCTCCTTTGTTCCTTTTTAGTAGATCAGTTAAGCACTATATATGCATTCCTCCTTTTGGGTAGATTATCGTGCTATCTTTCAGTTAATGGAAAACTTTATGTATGCATATTGCAGATGACCGATAGAAGTTGGATGTATCTAGAAACCCGTACTTTTGCCGAGTACTTGAGCGAGGTGAAGTCTTTCATGAGTGTTGGCTTAGCTGATATGAAAGAAAAGGGTAAAACGACAATGTATTGTCCATGCCACGATTGCAAGAATGATAAGAACTATGTCCACACGCACTTGGTAATGCATGTTTTTAAAAAGAACTATTCATGTTGGAACAAACATGGTGAAGAAGACCTTAACGAAGGACAGATGGATCGTCATGCCAGAAAAACTGTGGATCAAGGAGTCCCACATGGTGTTATGGATGTGGACATATTAGGTATAAATGATAGTGATGTTGAGGATTTTGTGGAGAATGTGGGCCGGATGGTGAGGGACGTCGAGCGGCACGATAGGTATAATGATGGTAAAGTTGCTAAATTACAAGAATTCGTGCGAGATTCGAAGGCGCTCCTTAATCCTAATTGTAAGGAGAAGTACACTCTACTATTTGGTGTACTAAGGCTTCTACAGTTAAAGGCAACCCACGGTTGGACTGACAAAAAGTTAAAGCATTGTTGGATCTAATAAGGGATATTCTACCGAAGGGTAAGTTGCTTCCAAAAAACATCTATGGCGCAAAAAAGATAATTTGTACTTTGGGACTAGAAATAGAAAAACCACATGCATGCAAGAATGATTGTATCCTGTTTCGGGGAGAGTACGCAAAGCTGTATCAATGTCAGGTTTGTGAGACCCATCGATTCAAGCATCAAAATGATAGTGGTGATGGGGATGGAAGGAAGAAGAGTAGAGGCGGCCCAATGAAGGTCATGTGGTATTTTTCTGTAATTCCCCGTTTGAAGCGATTGTTTGCCAACGAAGAGGAGGCCCTTCTGATGCATTGGCATAATGAGAGACGTCAGAACGATACAATGATACGACACCGGGTGGATTGTGCTAAGTGGCGTACCATTGATTCTACATTTGGTTGGTTTGCTGAAGAATTGAGAAATATTAGGTACATTTTGATTACAGATGTCATGAATCCATTTGATAACATGAGTACCTCACATAGCACTTGGCATGTCGTACTATCGATACTCAACATTCCGCCTTGGTTGTGTAATAAGAAAAAATACGTGATGATGTCGATTTTCATATCAGGGCCGAATCAGCCTGGCAATGATATCAACGTGTATCTCATGCATTTGGTCGATGATTTTTAAAAAAATTGGTCTGAAACCGTCGAGGTTTGGGATCAGTACAAGCAAGAGTACTTTACCTTGCACACCATGTTGTTCGTCACCGTCAATGATCTATCAGCACATTATAACTTGTCTGGCCAGAGCGAAAGGAAAGGTAAAGGTTGCCCCCATTGCTTAGATGACACATGAAGTTTGAGATTGAACAAATCAAAAAAGACAGTGTACATGCGTCATCGGCGTTTCCTTCCCAAGAAGCACCCACATCAAAACATGGACAATCTATTCGATGACACGAGGGAGAAAATCGTACCTTCAAGGCATGTCGGGAGGGAACTTGTTTACAATTAGGTTATGGATATCAGTGTTGTCTTATGAAAACGAAAACAGTCCTCCAATGATATAACTATCGGGGAGAAATGTGGAACAGAAAATCAATACTCTTTGAGCTAGAGTATTGAAAAATATTTGATGTTCGCTGCTCTACAGACTATGTGCACATAATGAATAATATCTATGAGAACCTTCTCTGTACATTGTTCCAAATGAAGGGAAAAGGAAAGGATCACGAGAACGCACGAGCTGACCTTGAAGAAATGGAAATAAGGCCATAACTTAATGCACCTGAAAAAAAGAAAAGGTCAAAAAACATATTTGCATCAGCTATCACCCTCTCCAAGAAGGAGAAGAAGGAATTTATTGAGTATTTGCATAGCGTGAAGGTTCCTAGCAGTTTCTCGTCAAACATTGTAAGACTTGTTTTGGTGAAAATGAATTTAGCCCTGATAAAGTCCCATGATTGCCATGTCATGATGATAGTCCTACTTGTAGCAGCTATTACAAATATACTCCCAATTAATGTTCGCGAGACTATTATGAGGATGAGCTTTTTCTTCAATACAATTGAACAAAAGGTTCTCGACCCAGACTCACTAGAGAAGCTCGAAAAAATACACTTTGAGAATATGTCTTCTTTAGGTGTATTTCCCACCATCATTTTTCGATATGATGGTACATCTCATGACTCACCTAGTGAAGGAGATACAGTTTCTAGGGGCTGTGTTCCTATATGTTTCCTTATGAGAGATATGTGGGCGTTCTCAAATCATACGTAAGGAATCGAGCCTTTCCGGAGGGATGCATCGTGTAGGGTTACGGGACAGAAGAGGCATTGTAGTGCGCTGTCAATTATATTGACAAAAAACCAAATTATATCACAAGGGTGGCATGCATCTTGCCTTTAGCTTGACTGATATCGTGTGGCAAAAGGATCCTATGAGAGTGTATCAAGGTTCAGCAGATTTGATCATTATGTACATTCGTGGGTCAATATCTGATGGTAAATACCGCTATTACCTTATGGTCTAGGGAAGGGTTCCCCGGGACTGCGGCCGACTTGTGCATAAACCTAATGTGTCAGAAACTTAACGGGTTGGAACATGTCTGACGGATAGGATCCATTAATGGGTTTATGCGGATTTGGACCACTGCGTTCTGATGGGTTTCTATTGTAAAAGATCCATTAGCGTGAGTCCTAATAGGATTCTCTTGTGGAAAGACCCATTAGAGCGCTCTATAAAAGGGAGAGCCGAGGCGCACGGTGGGAGCTTGTCCCTACCAGGAAACCCTAGTCGCCGTTGTGCCCTCTCCCCTAAACCCTAGCAGCGGCGCATGTGGATGCTAGTACACCAACGTGTGCTGTTCCACCCCTGGACGTGTGGATACTATAAAGGCGTCGCCGCTTCCGCACTGGTGTTGATCGAGAGGATCGGTTACTTCTGCGAGGAGGAGTGGTAGCACGTCGTGTACGACTACTTATTGTGTATTGGAGCACGTGAGGAGGCTTCACCGACTCTACTTTCTCTGCTAACGTTCTCCAAGGATAGCGATCCATGATTCTTGACTCGCTTGGTTCCTGGGTGATCGCGGTATAAAAATTTTGTTTTTCGGCTAGTGTAGCACCACGTTCTCCTTCAGTGGTATCATAACTATTCTTGCGGAGTCTTGGATCTGGTCGATGCGCATATGTTGATATGCTGTTGAATTCATCACAGGTTGATATGATCAAACGATATAGGGTTCTTGAGGTACAAGTTGGTAACGCCACAAGGGAAAAAGATTAGTTCATGCTTTATCTAAATCGTGCCGTGACTGTTCCATACCAGCTGGAATCACCATCTGTACTTTCATCACGTGCCGTCGATGGTATTAGCCAATAGATCGAGGCCACGTGCGCGCTACCTACTCGAGGGGACCTTGCGCGTTTGAGATATAAGTTGATGGATATACACGATCAAAAAGATTAGTTTGTGCTTGTTCTGTCTCATGCCGTGCATTACCCCTACCGGCTAGTATCACCATCGGGGTAGTAGTCCGTGCTGAACAGATTGTGCCAACAGATCGAAATTAGTGTGGTCGCCACCTTTTCAAGGATCTCATGGGAATTAAGGCATTCTGATGGCTCGAGATCGATTTGATTTGATCAATCCGATAGAATTTCCATAGCGTTTTCGTAGATAAGATCCATGTTCCCCAAAAAAATTTGATGGTTTTGGACCACCGTGATAGTCGCAGTAGCAGCCGTTAAAGAAAACTTATTCACATCGCAGGGTAGAATATGATGCTGCGCCTAACTTGTTTTTACAGGGAATGATGTGAACGGTATGGCTCCCTTGTGTGTATGTGATGCATTGATGTAATTTTCATAGCTTACATGATAGTATCTTGGTGTATTATCATGGAGGCTTCTTGCATGATGACCCGGTGGACAGGAAGCGTGATAATGGAGATCGGGACGCCATGGGCCATACTATTTCACAAGTCAGTATGATTGCTATTCCTTTATATTTCATATTCGATGGATGTGATTTTCATGTGATAGAATAGTTTTCCTCGAAAAATTATGAGTTTGATGCCCTTTCAATAGCTACACCCATAAAGGTCTTGTACATTAATTGACAGTTTCAGCATAAAGCAGGGTGCCATTAACTTTCTTCACAAATGGGGTGAAGTCGGACTTCACACGTATCGTGTTGGTTTACTTATCGAGGTTAACAAAATGGTTTTGGGCCTCGGAGCGTCGGTGTTGGGAGCCGGGGCATTGGATGCCACCCAGCAAACAAGAGACATACGATGTGATTGGCAAAGGGGTTTCCTACCTATTTCACTTAGTTCTATGAGTCGCCTCCATGCACTAGTACTTTAAATTACTATGGATCTTGTTCTACTAAAATGCACCACAGGGAAAGTAATTTTAGTGGGAACATCTTTTGTTAAAATTGTTTAAAGGAAGATTAACATGAACATTGTGCTAAGACTTTGCTTCATTACAGTTTTAGATGCCGCCTAATGCTGTTTATAATTTCGGTTTTAACTTGCGGTCGATTCTAGAGAGAGAAGCTCTCTGAAACAAATTTCATTGATTGGTCTCGTAACTTTAAAATTATTCTCAAGCAATAGAAAAAAGATTATGTCATTGAGTAACCATATCCTGAGAAACTAGCTAAGGATGCTGCTGTTGCTGACAAGCATGCTTATGAAAAGCATGTCAATGATGAGGCTGTAGTTGGCTGTCTAATGGTTGCTACCATCAACTCTGAGCTTCAGAAGCAATATGAGAACACGGATGCCTATGATATGATCACGACCCATTGTAGCATGTTTGAGAACCAAGCTAGGGCTGAGAGATACTTGATCTCAATGGCTCTGTTTGCGTGCAAGCTATCTGAGGGGAGTCCAGTGAGTCCTCGTGTAACCAAGATGATTGGTTACATTGAGAACCTAGAGAAACTTCAATCTTCCTTAAGCAAAGAGTTGGTCACTGATGTGATTCTTTAGTCGATAACTGCAAGCTTCGAGCCTTTCATTATGAACATTCATATGAATGGCATGGAGAAAAACATGACTGAATTACATGGGATGATTAAGACAGCAAAAGAAAACATCAAGAAAAGCAATAATCATGTGATGATGATCCAAAAGGAATGTGGTAAAAAAGGAAGCGTGGGACAAAAGCCAAGGGTTAAGGATATGATCTCGAACCCGAAACCTAAGCCTGATGGTAAGACCAAAGGTGGTCCCACTGCTTCTGATGAATGTTACTACTGTCATAAGCCTGGTCATTAGCGTAGGAACTGCAAGAAATATCTGAAGGATAAAAAGAATGGAACCATGGGTTACACTTCAAGTATTAATGTTATAGAAATTAATCTTGCTACTTGTCCTATTGAATCATGGGTACTTGATACCGGATAGATGATTCACACTTGCAAATCGTTGTAGGTACTAAAAGGACTAGAAGATGTGCAAGTGGTGAGGTGGAATTTCACGTCGGCAATGGCACAAAGGTTGCTGCAGTGGCCGTTGTCGTTTAGACACATGCGAATCTTATTTACTTGGCAAGATGACTAAGACTCCATTCACTGGCTCTAGTGAGAGGGCTAGTGAATTGTTGGCCCTAGTACGTACTGATGTATGCGGACCAATGAGCGTTGTGGCTAGAGGTGGATTCCAGTACGTCATCACTTTTACTAATGATTTAAGCTGATATTGCTATGACTATTTAATTAAGCATAAGTCTGAATCTTTCAAAAAGTTTAAGGAGTTTTAGAATGAAGGAGAAAATCATTTGGGCAAGACAATTAAATTTTTACGATCTGATTGTGGAGGTGGATATTTGAGCCATAATGATCATCTTAAGAGTAGTGTAATTGTTGCACAATTGACTACGCCAGGGACACCTCAGTTGAACGGCGTGTCTGAATGGAGGAATCGAACTTTGTTGGACATGGTTTGATCTATGATGAGTTGAACTGATCTTCCGTTATCTCTTTGGGGACTTGCTCTAGATATTGCTGCGTTCACTTTTAAAAGTGTTCCATCAAAATCCGTAGATAAGACACCATATGAGATGTGGAAAGGGAAACATCCTGATTTGTCATATCTAAAGATTGGGGACTGTGAGGCTTATGTCAAACGTCAGTTGTCAGATAAGCTCCATGCCAAATCAGACAAGTGCTTCTTTGTGGGATACCCAAAAGGTGTAGGGTATTACTTTTATAACCGGTAGGAGGGCAAAGTGTTTGTCGCCCGGAATGGTGTATTTTTGGAAAAAGAGTTTTTCAAAAGAGCCAGTGGGAGCAATGTGCAACTCAAAAAAATTTGGGAAAGTATGAAAATGTTTCGGCCCCTGCTGATCCTCAAGAGGAAATGCAAAATGTTGCAGAACCTATGGTAGAGGCGCCAGCCCCACAAAGGTCTATAAGGGCAAGCTGCGCTCTTGAGAGGTATATGTTCCACGCTACGGAGCAGCGTGACATATTATTGTTGGACAATGATGAGCCCATGGACTATGCGGAAGCGATGGTGTGACTGGACTCTGAGAAACTAGAGGCCATGATATTCGAGATAAAGTCAATGTATGATAATCAAGTATGGGACTTGGTTCATCCGCCTGATAGTGTAAAAACTATGGAGTGCAAATGGGTCTTTAAGAAAAAAGATAGATGCCGATGGAAATGTTCACATCTATAAGGCACGGTTGGTGGCTGAAGGGTATAGGCAAATTCGTGATGTCGACTATGATTAAACTTATTCGCCTATAGCCATGTCGAAAACTATCCGGATCATGATAGTGATTGCCGCATTTCATGACTATGAGATATGTCAGCTGGATGTTAAAACGGCTTTCCTTAATAGAAACCTAAGTGATGATGTGTACATGACAAAGCTCGAAGGTTTTGACGATACTAAAAATGTTGGCAAGATATGCAAGCTTCGAAGTCCATTTATGGACTAAAGCAAGCATCTTGGAGTTGGAACCCTCGTTTTTATGAAGTGGTTAAAGAGTTTGGCTTCAGCAAGAATGAAGAGGAGCCTTGTATTTATAATAAGGCAAGTGGGAACGCAATTGTATTTTTGGTCTTGTATATGGATGACATTATATTGATTGGGAATAATATTTCAATGTTAGAAGCTGTACAATCTTATTTAAGAAAATGTTTCTCGATTAAATACTTGGGAGGTGCAGCTTACATCTTGCGTATAAAGATCTATAGAGATAGATCGAGGATATTGATCAAATTAAGCCAAAGTACTTACATTGACAAGGTGTTGAAACGGTTTGATATACATAATTCCAAGAAAGGTTTCCTACCAATGTCACATGGTATTAATCTTGGCAAGACAGTGTGCCTCCACACCTGATGAGCTAGAGAAAATGAGTTGGGTTCCATATGCCTCCGCTATTGGATCTATCATGTACGCCATGTTGTGTACACATCCAGATATTTCTTATGCTCTAAGTGTTACGAGCAGATTCCAATCGAATCCAAATGAGAGTCATTTGATGGTTGTAAAGACCATTATCAAGTACTTGTGAAGGACTAGAGAGATGTTCTTGATCTTTGGAGCTAAAGAAGAGCTCGTCGTAAAGGGTTATGCCGATGCCAGCTTCCAACCAGACACAGATAATTCACGATCGCAATCCAGTTTTGTATTGTCTCAACGGTGGGGCAGTGAGCTAGAAAAGTTGAAGCAAGAGACAGTACCTGATTCCACGATGGAATCTGAGTATATTGCAGCTTCTGAAGCAGCAAAGGAGACTGTTTAGATCAGAAAATTTGTTTCTGAGTTGGGAGTTGTCGCTAGTGCATCATGTCCACTAGACCTCTATTGTGACAATAGTGATGCTATCACACGGGCAAAGAAGCCTAGGTCTCATAAAAAATCCAAACACATACTCAGGCATTATCAGCTCATCCAAGAGATCATCGATAGAGGAGATGTGTAGATTTGCAAAGTGCACACAGATTTGAATATCGTCGATCCGCTGACAAAACCTCTTTTGCAGCCGAAGCATGAGGTGCACACAAGAGCCACGAGCATTAGATACTTGCATGATGCACTCTAGTGCAAGCGGGAGATTGTTGGTGATATGCCCTAGAGGCGATCATGTGAGATGATTGTATCATACGCTTATGTTCATGTACTTATGAGTTCCTTGAATAAATGTGACTGCTTTGTTCATTGAGTAAGACTTAATTGTGAAACACATCATCAATATGATATTATTTTAAATGATCCCTGATCATGTATCATTATATGGAACAATAGTGATTTGACCAGCACATTTATTGATTGATGGTAATGTTTCACATACCATAGATATGGAGATATCAAATCAATGATGTGGGCACATGTCAGATAGCATGGGATTGGATAGACCCGCTCCGAGACACTGCTGAGATAGTTATATTAAAAGTGCCATCAGGGTGTTGTCTCGAGTGCTATACCTATATGGTTCTTCGACCTGAGATCCTTATTATTTCTCAGCATGTGTAGTCGTATACTTTGGGCCTATTAAACGCTTTGCCGTAGCAGGGAAGTTATAAAGTTAGCTTACGGTTATGCCATGAAACATGGCATGAGCTGTAAGAGATCAGGATGGAATTTCCCCTCCTCGATAACAAGAGGAATATCTCTGGGCCCTTCAGTGTAAATGGATAGGGAAAAGTGAATGGCTATGCCAATGTGATTAAGGAGTTAAACACGATTATATCCATTATATTGACGAGTGAATAGGTCAAGCAATCACAAGGGTCGCACATATCTCACCTTGAGCTTGACTGATATCGTGTGGCAAAAGGATCCTATGAGAGTGTATCAAGGTTCAACTGATTCGATCATTATGTACATTCGGGGGGGGGGGGGTCATTATGTGCTGCTAGGTACCGCTATGGACTTGTGGTCTGGGAAGGGTTCTCCGAGACTGCGGCCGACTTGTGCATGAGCATAATGGGTCACACACTTAACAGGGTGGAACATGTCTGATGGATAGGATCCATTAATGGGTTAATGCGGATTTGGATGCTCTGCGTCCTAATAGGTTTCTATTGTAAAAGATCCATTAGTGTGTGTCCTAACGGGGTTCTCTAGTGTAAAGACCCATTACATCGCTCTATAAAAGGGAGAGATGGGGCGCGTGGTCGCGGTGGGAGCATCTCCCCACCACAAAACCCTAGCCGCTGCTGGGCCGTCTCCCATAAACCCTAGCCGCCACGCGCATGGGTTCTAGCTCACCAGCGTATGGCGTTCCACCCGTGAACGTGTGGATACTGTAGAGGCGTCATCGCACATGCACTGACGCTGATCGAGAGGATCAGCTACTTCCACAAGGAGTTGTACGACGTGTACTTTATTTATTGTGCTTTGGAGGACGCGGGGAGGCTTCACCCACTCAACTTTCGCTGCTAACGTGCTCCAAAGGTAACGATCCATAATTTCTGACTCGCTTGGATCCTGGGTGATCGCGATAGAATAATTTTGTTTTTTGGCTAGTGTAGCACCGCATTGTCCTTCAAATTCCGCCCGCTCCACCTATCCAAAAGAACAATAATAAGGGAGAACAATGTCTTTCTCAATGTAATATGACTCCTATGACTCCTTCTTACCATCAAATGTATGTTACTTTTGTAGAAGATAATATCTATTATCAATAACTGCCTCTCTTGCAGATTCAATTATGCCCGCTCTACCGAGTGAAAAGAACAATATCAAAGGAATGGGGAAGAAGGACTCTTCGAAGCAGTCGGCGAAGCAGTTCAAGAGGAATGAGCCCCTGTCCGTTGGTGCATACTGGACAAGCTCCAATACAAAATACAAGCGTGGCCATCCCATGATGCCTGTCGATGAGCTAGTAAGAGCAGGACAGGCATGTGCCGACCTAAATGAATACTACATGAAGACTCATAATACTGAGGTCTGCTTTTACACTCCGTACATTGTAATTCACTTCAAACTGCATACTCGTTGAGAGCAAGACAGCTATATCCTCAATTTAACTAGTTCCTTATTTGTAGACAATTGATGAAAGAAGGACAACTTAGGAAGTGCCCCGTTGCATTTTTTGATCCCAAACTCATTTTAAGCACGACAATAAAGGCGGATCCACAATACACTAAGGAGTAGGTCACAAAACTTCCAATTGAGAATTTCAAAAAAACTTATTTATTGGCACCCACAATCTTGGTGGCCATTGGATCCTTCTGGTCATTTATATCAAGTGGAACACGGTGTGGTACCTAAACTCATTAAGACCAGCCGGACCAGGAGGCAAACCTGGAGAACGTCATTACGACTATGTAAAAGAAGTCCTAGATGCGTATGTTGCCTAACTTTGTTTGCATATTTAACTTTTCAAACAATCAAATGTTGCCTAGCTAATTGATTTCTCTTCTTTCAGGTCACATGCTCAATACGTTGAAGAAGTCAGACAAATTGTCCAAACCGTCATCCCGCAAAGTGACCCACAAGACATCATTAGAGATAAATTAACATTATAAGAAAAGATTATATTTATGGCTTGTAACTTTTTTTATCTTTTGATGTTACAATATTTTTATTCCACGGTGCACCCAATAACCACCAGACAACGCTTGCGGATTTTTCATTGTGCATAAAATGATCCAACTAGTGCTCACATAAAAAAATATCACTGTCCTCGAAGAAAGTAGAACACATCTGGTTATATTTTAGCACAAGTTAATGACATATTTTTTCAAAGTTAATGTGAAAATGGTTGGATATAATTCATTCAAGATATTGTGAATCTTCCTGTTGACAATGATGTCCTCTCGGTGATTCGACAGCGGATCGCCCATTTTTTGGTGTCCAAAGCCCTTAACCCAAAAGGCGAGTTCCACTTCATCGACTCAACCTAGTTATCTAGCTATCTAAGACGATGTAAGAACTTGCTTGACATTGTATTGTGAAATATATTTGTACATGAGTTTATTACTTGTTAATATGCACTTTGTGTTTATAAATTGTGAATGTGTACTATGTGTTTTGTTGACGCAAATAAAGATTTTTAAATTTGTGAATGTATTCTGTTGTGTACATGTTTGTGCATCTACACCAGGATGCAATCTGTACTGCATACCCTAGGGTAAACATTTTACCCGTCACTATCATCAGAACAAAATTGACGGGTAAGTTTTATCCGTCACTTATATGCGGCATGAGAAACCTACGAGGTCCTCTGGGAGGCAATGATAAGTGACATACCATACTAAAAACTGTCACTTATCTTATTAACTCGGGTGACGGGTTGTAATGTATGTCGTCACTTGTATAATCATGAGTGACTGTTATAATATACACCTGTCACTTATCTAGTTACCATGGGTGACGACTTATATATTATCTATCACTTATAGGCAACATGAGGAACCTATGGGGGCCTCTAGGAGGCGAAGATAAGCGACAGATTGTATAAAGACCCGTCACGTATTTGCATAATTAGTGATGGGTGAACATCCGTCACTAGTATTAATACATCAGTGACTCGTCCGTGGTGACGATTGCTTTATTTGTCACTATTGTCTATTTTATCCCATCATTAATGTGTAGTTTTGACGTGGTGGTGACCGGTATGCTGCGTTGATGAGAAGCGTCCATAACCATTGTCCCGCATATTTATGCAGAGAACCGAACTGCGTTACCAAATATCCTGCCATCTTATGGCCTAGTCGTGATCCTACTATCCCCAAACTAACACCTGGTCTTGGACCATGTCTCCTACATCCATTGACCCAACTGGAGTCAAAACCAAGGTCCTGCCCCAACTCAACCCAAAAGATTAGCCTGGTGGAAAAAGGATGCATCTACCTTTTAAGTTAGTTATCCCGCATCGTCAGTGTCCGATGTGGGACTAAACCCAACAATGTACCCCATCACACATCGGGGCATGTCCGACAACCGTGGATCTCCGTACGCCCCATCACACATCGGGGCATGTTCGACAATGTACCTATTTTTGGAGCCTGCTACGATCATGCCATCTCATGACCCAACTGTGATCCATCACATCGGGGCATCTTCGACAACTGTGTGATCTACGTGAAACCTGCTGCGATCCTGCCATCTCATGACCCAGCTGTGATCCAGCTCTCGACTAACACCTATTCTTGGGCCCTGGTCCCCTACATCTATTGGCTCAACTAGAGACACAACCAAGATCCTGGACCAACTCATTACAAAAGACTAACTTGGTGGGAGAGCGGTATCTCGACCTTTTAAGTTAGTGCTCCCAATCGCTAATATCCGGTACGGGACTAAACCCAACGGTTTGATAACAAAATAGCATTTAAAAAAACTAATGTTTTTAGTATTATTCCTGATTTTAAAAAATCTTAGATATACTGATGAGAGGTTCAAAAAATTAGGAACTAAACGAAACATCTTCTCATATTCAATTCACTTATGTATGCTCTAAAAATTTGTCCATTTCAATTTTTCGTAGATAATTAGATATGTTGAGCGATCTCATAATCCCGACAAGGTCGTGCATGGGTATTGGAGATTACAATAGAAGACCAGATATTAGGTTATAATTTCATGATCAAGTGAATCCAAATCCAGTTGGTGCCTAACGGAGTTGGGTTTAGTGCCGTCGAATGCTGAGGTCTGTTGCATACCGTGCCTTTTGGCAGGTATAGCAAGAGCAGTTACAAGGAGACCAATCAAATTCCAATCCGATCAGAAGAGATGGAGGCACGAACGATGCGGCCGTCTTCCACAGTTGCATTGCACGCATGGCCCTTTGAATTCTCCGAAAGAAAACAACTCCTTCCTCCGGTGCTAAATGCTTAATTAGTTCGTCCGTGAATTCTTTAATTTGGAGCTGTACATATATGTATATATATTTATCTGGCGCCTCGGCACGAACGAACAATATCTGCGGCCTCATGGTGAAGATGAAGACGGGCAAGCACGACAAGAACAAGAAGAAACAGCAGCAGGAGCAGTCCGGGAGCAGTAGGAGCGTGCTGGTGACGTTCTACGTGGTGAGGCCGAGAAACGGTGGCGCCGCCGCATCCTCTCATCATCATCGTCATCACCACCACCATCATCAGCACGGTGGTGCCGGAGAGGCACGGCAGCGGAGGCCGACTGATGGCAGGTACTACGACAGAAGGACGGACTTGCTGGAGTATTCTCGGCAGCTGAGGGCGGCCGTGGTGGCGGCGCCGCCGCCGCCGCCACAGCCGCCCCACCACAGCATCGACACGGTTCGTTTTTTGTACAGGTTCACCTGCACTATTTAAATTCCCTGCATATATGTAACTAGTTAGTTGTATGTGAGAGTACATGTGTGTTCATCTTGTGTAGGTTGCTGTGGTTCGTCATGGCAGCCGGCATCAGCCTGCAGCGGACTCTGACGGTAGGATGATTGGACGGCGGCGGCCGGAGCGCGGGAGGAGGCTGCAGCAGGCGAGGCAGAGCTGCTTCGGCGGAGGCTGGAACTGGAAGAGGGCGCTCATGCTCGTCTTCCCAGTCAACATACCGAGGACCAAGCACGACAATATTAATGTCCGCAACGACAGGGAACGAATGATAAGCCGTGGCGCCGGCTGCCCTACTGGTCGGCAAGTTGAAGGTATGTGTGTCTGTGTGTGTATACATATATATATCCTATATGTTTAAAGACATAAGTTTATTCATTCGGTATCTTATCCTTTGAATTTCGCATATAACTAATTTCAGCCAAGCAAGCTTATTGATTCGCTTTGACCACTCCGAACATACCAATACTCTGCACTTCGTGTGTTAATTTGGATATAGTTTTGAGTTTCGACAGTTTGTTGAAGTAGGATTGAGAAAAGATACTCCGGCTGTGTGTAGGTGCGCGTAGGCAAAATATAAATTGCTAAAGATTTCAAACAAGTCAATCTTTACATTAAGGCCCTGCTTGGCAACTTGGAATTTTTTTACGCTTGTAAACAAATATTAGTGTAAATTCTTGGACACAAGAAACAACCGGAAAAAAATTTCCCTGCTTAGGAGATGTAATTTTTACAATTGTAAATGCGGAATGAATTTGACGTCCCGTTAATTCATTCAATCAAGAAGCATCCGCTTGTACATCGGTACCAATGCAAAATTAGCATCCTGCGCAGTGCAACAAGAGTGCAGAGATTTTATAAAAAAAGTACAAAATTGATGCCAAATCCACCAATTACATACTGGATCAACTAGGGAACATGTTCGATCTGAACATAGCCAAAGGTTAGAGCATCAAGTAGGCAGATCTCATCTCAATTGAACAACAGAAGCGCTAGGAACCAGCTGGATCTTGCTATCGCCGTGGATCTTGCAAGTGCTAGGAACCCAGAGAGAGAGAGAGAGAGAGAGAGAGAGCGGGGGAGGGAGGAGGGAGATGACCGCGCTACCCTCTGCCCTCCGCGACGACGAGGACGAAGAAGAGGAGGGACACTCGTCGGGGAGCTCCAGCCGCGATGCCATCCCGAAGGACAAGCGCCACCGCAAGCCGAGCCTGGACCATAAGTCCAGCGCTGGATCCGACCGCTTGCCGTCGGATCTGATCGGCCGCCGCTGGAAAAGGGCCGTCGGACGGCAGATATGGCGCGCTACCGCCAGAGAAGGAAGGGGCGTGAGCTTGGCGCAGGCAGTGGTGGCGTTGTTGAGCACAAGAGCGCGGCGGTTGTCGCGGTCGCGGGAGGCACGACGACTGCACACACGGCCGGGGCTGGCGGCGTCGATCTCGGCATGCTCTGCCGCCAGAGGAAGGCGCTGTCGTCGGCGAGGTTGAATGGGAGGAAGAAGGTGGCGAACGGGGCGTGGAGGAAGAAGGTCCCGATATTGGTCTTTTTTTCTCAACCCAAGGATAGGGATTTTTTTTTCCAAGTGTATTGGGCCAATCCGGGTGTAATGGCAATCAAATACTGGCCCATCGAAGCAGCTCTTTTACAGATCCGGTGAAAAAACAATCGGGCCCGAATACAGACCGTTTTCGGGCCTAAAACCGGTTATCCAAGCAGGCCCTAAGGGGTTTTGCAAAATGTTCTTGTTTTCGTATCGTCTAATGAATATGATGTTCGATCCGAAGTACACTTCAAACGTACTTCTCATACCTTTTTTTTAAATACTGGATGATGTTGCACTAGTTATTAAACAAATATTGCAATATTGTAAATCAAATGTTACGCCAAATTGTTGTAGTTTTTTTATCATTGCACTAAATTGAGCGATGTTGCAGTATGATAAATCAAATGTTGCAATATTGAAAAGTAGCTGATGCAACATTGAAAAGTAATAATTGCAACATTAAAAATTAGTTGTTGTGACATTTGAATTATAACACCGAAACATTTGAGTGAAAATACTAAAACATTTGAATTATAGCATTGCAACATTGAAAGTAGCTTCCAAAAAAATTCAATTACGACACCACAACATTCAATCAAAAAACACTCACTGCAACATTGAAAAGTAATTATTGTAACCATGAAATTAGAGCACTGCAACGTCTAAGTGAAAGGCATTGAAAGTTTTGAAATAAAGTGCTGCAACATTTGAGTTAATGCACTCGCTACGGTATTGAAAATTAAACTGTTGCAACAGCTAGCTAAATTAGAGCGCTACAACATTTAAGTCAAAAGTACAAACATTTTGAATTATAGTACAATAACATTGAAAAGTAATCGCTGCAATATTAGGGATGTTTCAATAGCGAAACATTTCAAAAAAAGAGAGTTTCAGAAAAGCAAATGTAATGTTTTAAAAGAACAAACGAGAGTTTGTAATACTTACGTGATAATGTTTTAGACCATTTTTAGGTATTTTCTTCTCCAAATCCGATAATCTCCTCCCAAATCTAGCCATCTTCCACAAACCTCCTCTAGAATTGCAAGTCTAGGCTCAAGCCTAGGTGGAACGCAGCTTGAGGATGGTGCGGTAGAAGCTTCACCTAGGGTATGTACCTTGCTAAATAACGACCTCCTCGTCTGTCTTGCACAGATCGGGCTCCACGTGTTTCAGCACGTCCTTGGCCCCCCATCCCGTTGAAGCAAACAATGGAGAACACCGAAGGCTTGGTGTGGACAATGATGAGCGCCGGCGCCGGCGACCTGGTTCCACGCCGCTCACTCCCCTATTGCCGCCGCCTTTACATGCAGATCACTTGCTTTGATTGTGAGGGGCAAGGGAAGAGGACGGAGGAAGAGTTGTTGTAATTGGGTGTTTGTGGCTAGTAAGGGCAAAAGTGAGTAGGGAGATGGGCCGGCGCCTAATTGGGCCGGACACGTATGTGTAAGATTTTTGTTATTTATTACATAATTAAAAAAATTAAGGATTATCTATACTATCAGAAATAATCTTTTTCATTGTTTTGCATGCGAACATTTGTCTTTTCTGGTATTTATGTAATGTCCATAAACGTTGAAGCGTTGAACAAAAGAGCAAATTTTCGGAACTCACAGTTTCTATAGTAATAATATTTTCGTGTCGCGATCGCAGTTAAGGGGAAGGCAGGCACTAACACCCTGTGTTTGGTGAAGAAGCTGGCATCCATCTTTCGGCAACAATCAAATCGTTCAAGATGAATCACCCATTGAGAATCTCAGATATTCCGTTGAAGATAAGTGTCACTACAGGTCACCTTTTACGAAATTTGAATGAGAAAAGGTCAATGTGTTACCACAAATGAGTGCTTGTGACTATATATTCCGTTGGCCCAGGTTGTCCTGATACTCAAATGACATACTTGGAAAATTAATTCATTTTCTGAAACTTTACGGGAACTTCATTGGTTCAATTCAATTCTTTTTACGCTATCACTATGTTTAATGCTCCATTGTGCCTCTTCAGTCTGAAAAAGATATTGTGCCTCTTGTATGCAAACCCATCAACGACAATGAAATTAGATAAGCAAAAACGTCTGGCCACAACATAACAAATGAACTTCTCGTAAAAGAAGATGAACATGACCCTGACCAAAGAAAAGAAAAGAATTTTTCTTCCATTTTGCACAATATTATAGTTCTGTAAAGGATGAAAGGTATAATGAATAAATCTAAGTGTAAGAGACATGATTTTATAGTTCTGCTACGATGAATGGATATCTTTTAGTTTCTACATTTCTTCTTTCAATAACAATTGTTTATCTACCATGGAAATGCTATTTTCTAAATGCAGCTTCAACGATGGTTTTGATGTAACTAAATGATGGTCGAAGTGACTGAGTTGAATTAATAAGCTGACCGAGCTGAAGTTATTTATGCATGAGGTTGAATAAATAAACTGTATAAACAAATAATCATAACCCACTCGAAGAACATTTGAACATGTATTCTTGTTCAATTATTAAAACAAAACACACTCAAATCAATCAACTTTATATGACAAGGCCCTAACAGGTTGCTTCTTGCTGTGTCCACGTCGACGTCTCGTCCACGCGCTTGTCCTCCGATCGCCTTGCCCAGGCATATCCGTCCGTTCATATCCACCTGCAGCTGTGCTTTTTTCCCTCACTCTACGCCTGTGACGCGTGGTACAGCTGACCTCTTCCTTCCACTCTGTCACCGCCCTCCGCTCCATTGCATCTCTTCTTTATCGTGCCCCTGCTTGGATTTACCCTTTTCCCTTGTGCGTTGTCTCTCTCTTTCTTCTCTGTTTACCGGCCGTCCCTTATCTTCCCTGCCATTGCTGACAGCCCGCCCCTTCACCTTGGTCCGCCGCCATCCCCGTCTCCGCCTTCTTCTCCGACTCACCCCACTTTTGCCTCAGCCCTCGTCGGCTTTGCTCTTTTGCTTGTGCACTGTCCGTCCCCTTCATAGCGGGTCGCTGGCTGCTCCTTCATTTCCATGTCGTTGCGGTGGTGTCTCTCGTAGTACTGCATTCGACAAATTAATCTGTGCAAAAGCCGAATTGCTCAATTGCCACTCTTTAAAATTCACATTTGCTCAAATTACACTTGGGACCACTTTCAGTGACTCAGATGGTCCCACATGTCATACTCACATGGGAATTGGTACACGAATTCAGTGCAATTTTCCTACGAAACTGCGCCTCATGGGGGAATTGCCGATTTACCCCAAAGTTGGTTAGCCTTTGCTAAATTGCCCAAACTTGAATAGCCTTTGATGTTTTGCTCTGAGTGGGGGTAACTATTAACAAATTTTACAATCCAGTCCTTAGAAACCAACAGGCACGCGGAAAGCCAGTGCAAGGCTCAGAGGTGGCCAACGGGCGGGGTTCGAGCCGAGTTTGGTTGGTTCTTTATCTTGTACAAGACACTGGGCTCGGGTCTCACCTGTGGTCGGTTTGCATAGTAATCGAACCGAATCGGGCCGGTCCGGTTTTATATGGGTTGGTTTATTTTAATTAAAAAACTAAATAAATTAAGAGCAAACCACTATATTTTACAAATATACACTATAAATTGTGTAAATACACTATATATCATTATAAATATATATAAATAAATATATATAATTAAATAAATATGCTAAAGTGAAGAACCGAACCGGGCTAAAACCGAACCAGGCCGGCCCGTCATTATATGAACCAAATCGGGCCGGCCCGACGGGCCGAGTCCTTGGCCCATGTTCTGTTAACCGAACCGTGTCGTCCTGGTTCGGTGAACAGCGCGGGTCGGCCCCGTTTGGCCTTGTTGGCCCGGCCCGTTTGGCCACCTCTAGCGAGGTCGTTTGTCAGGTGCAGGTCGCAGGTCGGGCTGGGCCGACGCGACCGCCTCCTCTCCTCCTCGCCCTCCACGCTGCACCTCCTTCCTCCTCCTCGCCCACGCCGCCTCCTCCTCCCGCCTCCTCCACACGGCGCCGACCCTTCTCCTCCACGCTGAGTGGTGGCGGCGCCTGAACAAGGGCGGCGGCACGGCGCCGCCTCCCCCCGCCCGAGCCCATCTCCACGCCGAGGCCTCCTCCTTCTCCTCTACGCTGAACACTTCGGCACCGCTAGGTCACAGCTATCGCAAGTGAGACATCTAGTTTCTGAGGATTGGATTGTAAAATTTGTTAATAGTTTTCCCTCAGGGCAAAACATCAAAAGCTCCTCAAATTTGAACAATTTGGCAAAGGCTAACCAACTTCGGGGTAAATCGGTAATTCTGCCGCGCCTCATGCCCCAGTAAATGAACACACGAAGGCAGACAACCTTCGGATCCAGCTCCATGGCTGCCGCTCGTCCCCTCTTCTCCCTTCTCGTCCTCGTCCTCCTTCTCGTCCCAGCCTCGAATGCCATCTACTGCGACGAGGACGATTGCTATGACCTCCTCGGGTACCATCAGTTCATCGCCCCCTTCTTCCTCCTCCCATCCCACCCATTATTTTTTTTGGTTTTTGCTTTGCTCGCGCTCCTCTCACAAATCGGCGCACGGCGCAGGGTTAAGCAGGACGCGAACGCGTCGGAGATCAGGAAGGCCTACTACAAGCTCTCCCTCAAACAGTGAGTTCCATCGTCCTTGCTTTCTTCCTCGGTTCTTGTTCCCAGCTCCTCCAATTCAACGCGATGCGATGCCGACCCGTTTCTTGGAATGGTTTTGTGCCGTGCAGCCACCCGGACAAGAACCCTGATCCGGATTCGCGGAAGCTGTTCGTCAAGATCGCCAATGCTTACGAGGTCTACAGACTAAACTGAACTTTTCTGCACGTTCTGTTATTGCATAAAGTTTTCATCTCCTCTTGGCAATGACTGAACCAATATTTTGCATCTCCCAAGTTCTGATGTTGAATTATAAGTTTTAGGTGATAATTTATGTATGATTTTGAACATTCACCAATGTATCTATGGTTTTATTCATTAGTTTTGCACAATTCGGTAAAGTAACTACTTATTTTAAGGTAAAAGTATAGATTACCCCTGAACTATTGCCTTAGTATAGAATACCTCCCTCCACTCCAAAACTAGAAATTTAACGCCCTAAACTTTGTAAACCGGATAGATTACCCCCCTACTCAGTTTTTAGCTGGTTTTGGATAAATAAAAACTATACCGGATTTCAGCTGGTTTACAAAGTTCAGGGTGTTAAATTTCTGGTTTTGGAGTTGAGGTGGGTATTCTATACTATAGTTGTCCAGAAAGCCCAAGCCCGTTGGCCCGACCCAAGGCACGGATGGACGGCCCGGCCCATGGCATGGCACGGCACGGTTGGGAATGGGCTTGGCCCGATATGGCATGTCGTGCCTGGGCCTAGAGTTGGGCACGCCGGGCCGGCCCGGCACGGCACGAATAATTTTTTTTCTGATTTTTTATTCATCAATATGTATATTATAATGTGATATGACACAACCAACACAAGTGAAATCAAGTTGTAGTGGCTAGTAGGTGTGGCAATAAGGCTTTAGATGTCAAGAGGTTCCTGATTCAAAGCCTGGAGTCATCATTTTTACCACATATTTTCTCTCTTTAGTACAGAGCCCGATGGGCCCGTTAGTATTTCGGGCCGGCCCGGCACGACACAGCCTCCCTTCGGGCCGTGCCTGGGCCTTTGCCTCAGCCCGTGGGCCGGCACGGCACGGTCCAAAGATGGTGATGGGCTGTGCCGGGCCTTGTTTATTCGGACCGGGCCTAACCATGCCGGCCAGCCGGCCGCCTGCTTCGTTAGTATTTGGCCGCCCAAGACGACACAACCTCCTTCGGCCGTGTTCGGCCTTTGCCTCAGCCCGTGGGCCGGCACGGCATGGCCCAAAGATGGTGATGGGCTGTGCCGGGCCCTGTTTATTCGGACCGGGCCTAACCGTGCCCGGGCCGGGCCGGGCCGCCCGTTTGGCCATCTATATTCTATACTAAGGCAATAGTTCAGGGGGGTAATCTATACTTTTTCCTTATTTTAACAGGCAGTTTTCGTACAGCCGATGCTTTGAGTCTATTCTAAAGGCTAAAATGCCACCTGTGATAGTGTGATGGTATACAGTAGCTAAAGCTATCAAACCTGCAGTAGGATCTCATTGAACTTTTTGCCGTAGTGCCATGAGTATTTATTTTTTGAGTTCTTTGAATGGTAGTTTCCAATTTGAGTTCCACTTTGAGGTCTGATTCTACACCATATGCCTGAGTGAGGGTTGCTCCTTTGAGGTTGCAATTATCAAATTACGTTATTATTTTCCATGGTGAGGCACTACAGTCAACATTCTGCTGCATTTTGTTAAGCCTGCATAAGAATTTGCTTTTCTGGGTAAATAGATGTCAAAGAAAGTGTAAATTCACTGTCACGTTTTTCGATTTATTCATATGGAAGTATCCATTTTCAACGGTTCAGATAACTTGTGCAAATTTTGCATTTTCCCCTATATGGAAAGGTAATATGCTGTTTTACAAAATTTAGTAGAAAGGGATTCTGTTGTGAACAACATTGCTGTTGACTTCCATTTTCATTTTGCCCTGCTCTATACTACAGCTATTTTTCTAATTTGCCCCATCCAATTGTTTTTGTTCCTCAGTCAATTTACTTTTTTTTTCATGTTTTAGATTCTAAAAGATGAATCAACTAGGGAGCAGTATGACTATGCTATTGCACATCCAGAGGAGGTAAACCTGCACTCCTTTGCTTCTTGCACTGAAGTAAATAAATTGTCTGACATCACCATGCCATTAAGCATTTTCTGTTTCCCATATATTTACTAGAAAAAAGTTTGAATTACATGAGTATTTTTTACATTATCACACTCCATGTCCATCTTTTTATTCATTAATTATGGGTTTGTATCTACTAGAGATGCAAAGCTACAGAGATGGCAATTAGATACTAATATTGAGCTGTATCTCCTAGATGTTAGCATGCTGGATTTCTGAACAAGGAGCGATAATTGAAAATAGTAATAGTGTCTTAAATCTTGCGTCAGCTTAGACATAGAATATTGGAAAAAAAGGTACCTGCACCGTTGTTCAATTAATGTGTTCTGAATTGTGGTTCACCCATAGTTTTTATTTTCCTACCTGCAATTTGAGGTATTGTTGTACCGTTGAATGGGGGATCTCCCCAACTCCATGCATGAATGTGGTAATAAATTGGAAATAACTTACATGGTGGACATTTTTCCGTCAATTCTGAAATGTGCGAGACTGGGGGAGCTATTTATGACAGCGAGTCAGTGATTGCACAAAACTATTTCTGCATGGATTGCAATTAAATTAGACCATCCAATATTACCCTGTATTAAATAAAACTTTTGGTTTCTTATTGTCTATGCTAAGGTAAGCATCTCCTTATTAAGATTGATTTGCACAGAGTCTTTTAATAACAACGACAAATTATTTTCATCCTGCAGAAACACTTGCCATATTATAATGTTCCAAAAAGAAAATCATTGTGCTAGTTTTTGGAAAAGGAACCCTAACTCTGGTCTAACCTAAAAACAATACTTATTTCTATGTTACTTTAGTGTTTCCCTATATATGAGTGGATATTCATTTTGCCTCATTTTGTGTATTCCTTACTGGTGTGTGGCTACAACATTTACTTGGCCTCTCATATGTTTGAGAAGGGCTAATTGTTTGATAATGCCAAGATTAGATGAGAAAAGCAGTGTGCATGAAACAATAGTTGTGCTTATGAGCAAGGTCAGATTTTCCATATTAGAAGTAGACTATTTATTCTAATGTTGACAAGGTTAAGTGACATTATTTGTGCTTCTTAGTCAGTTGCTACCTTGTGATTTTAATCCTTTCCTCTAAATACTGTCAAATACTGATTGTTAAATGCTAATTGTGTTTTATTTATTTATTTGTTTGTTTTCTTTATTTCAGGTCTTTTACAACACTGCTCAGTACTATAGGGCATACTATGGACATAAAACAGTTTGATTTTTCTATAAATATTTCTTTTGTAGTAATATCATAATTTCTGTTATACAGCCACTAATTGATTGTTTTTGATAGGATCCTCGTGCTGTGTTGATAGGCCTGCTTGTAATTGTTTCTGCATTTCAGTACATAAACCAGTTGACAAGGTATAATCAGGTAAAAGACAAAAAGATAACGCTGTGGAATGTTAAGATGTGGTTTTGATTGGTTATTTATGAACCAAATGTTAACACTTTTGAAGTTCATATTTTCTAACTAATAACTGTTAATCTCAAAGACTCTAAGGAATTTACCTCCCATCCATGGTATTGCTTTCAAAAGAATCAATGTAGTTATTGAGGAATTGCATTCATTATCGTTGTCCAAGCTGACCTTTTCAAATAATCGTCTATTGAATGCCCTCACTTGTTATCTTAACTAGGCCATGATTTCATGGAAGAAAAGAATTGCTTCTTATTGTTATGCTGTGCTCCATTTGTCTATTAGGTAGAAATAACTATGTTTATATGATCAAATGAAATTTGATGTTTAAAATTACTATGAATGTTTCAATATTTCATCCCCTTGATATATTTATAGTAGATTTTAAACCCAGTTTGAACTACTTTTGGATATAATTCGACTACAATGATTGTGCATGATGAGAGATGCTTAACTATTTAAACTGAAATAAATTTTTTTAAAAAACGTAATTTGTAGTTGTATACACTTTCTTTTGGGTATGTAAAGGTGTACAAAACAAATATCATTAATCTGAAACCACATTAGCTAGTATCGAACTATCGATTTGGTTGCTCAGATCTGGTATTTAAATGACATCCATTTTTTTGCTAATCCATATTGGTTTGAAGGAATCATATTTTTGTCTGGAGAACTTTAAAATTAGTGCTGTGTTGTAAAATGTATTTATTTTATAAGTTAAATGTTATTGAATATCAACAAAACATCAAACCATGTATCCTTTTCTCCAATTGAATAATAGAAACACGAACACAATTAAAATGCTTTAGCATAATAATAACCTTATGTTTTTTTTTTGATAATAGTACAAACATTGAATGTGTAATGCTCTTGTTGCAGGCCATAACAAATGTTAAGCAAACTCCTGCTTACAAAAATAGGCTAAAAGCATTGGAGTTTGAGCGAACAGGAGGAATTGCAAACAAAAAGAAGGGTCACAAGCAGATGAATAGGTAAGAATAATATCTAGTACGCTTGTTTGAGACCAAATTTGTCTTGTATGAAAATTTAAAGTTGCTTTGGTTTACACTGAGTTTGACTGAGGTCGCAAAGCTTAATGTCTTGCATAATCTCTAAAGAGAATATATGACCTGCCACTCCAAAGAATGCCACTCTAGAATTTTTACTACAAAGATTGTACTCTAGGATTTGCCATTTCTTCCCTTTAAATTGTTTCCCCTCCTTTGTAATCCTTTTTGAGATCAAAATTCCCCTGGCCTGGCCCGAGTTAGGGAAGGAGAGGGGACACCAGCCAGTGTTGGTTGAGAATGAGTAATGCACTCTGCTGGATGATCTTGCCGCCAACACCGGTGGCCTGCATGCACTGTGTGAATGGAGTTGCTGGGTAGTTGCACTGGCAGTGGAACTGCTTGTTTTGCGCCAATTGCAGCAGCATGTCGCTGGTGTTTGAGGGTGCCGGAGGAGCTCAGGGAGGCTGCGCCATGAAGGGGCTGGTTGGCCTGGTCACCTGCTGAGCTCAGCGGTAGTCCCAAGCTGAAATCCCCTTCTCTCCAAACTATGTCCAGCAATATTCTCTCCTTCCCCAGCCATGGCTAGGGGTACTTTGGTCTCAAAAGGGTTAGAAAAGACGAAAGCCAATTTAAATGGAAGAAAAGGCGAATCCTGGAGTGGTAAATCCTAATGTGGCATTCTTTGGAGTGGCAGATCATGAATTCTCTTCTTTAAAGCAGCTTAAATGGATTTCTTTGCCCTTTTAGAAATTGCATGTTTTAAAACGATACATTTTGTTGTCATGTTGCAGCTCTGGTCCTTTTGGAAGTAAGTCTTGGGTTTTCCCTATCAATATTAGTCATGATGCAATTCTGTCATAGTATTAAAAACGTTTCCTAATAACATATTTCTTCACATGCCACTTGCATTTTATGGTGACTATGACTAGCAATAATAGCTGTGTTTATCATGTTTTATAATAGCTTTATTTTTCATGTAGGAAGGTTGAAGAAGAGCTTAGTCATGAAGTCGAACTGCAGATACAGGGAGTTGAGAAACCCTCTGTTTGGAGTCTCTATGGTGTCCAATTTATACTTTTGCCTTACTCCATTGGCAAGGTCAGTTAATACGCGCTTGATAAGCACGCAATGGGTAATGCCCCTTGATGTGGGCGAGACGGCCGTTTATCGTCGACGACGCCTTGGCTGTTATCGGAGCCACCGCCTATAAGATCTAATCTCAATTTTGATTCATTGTTTGGATGTCAAAGGAAGATACATGGCCACCCCTTTTATACGGATAAAAGACTTAGTCCCTAAGAAACTACCCTCTAACTAATCTTATCCCATCCCTAACAAACTTATCTAATCTAATTTCTAACTATTAGGAGATCTAATCTAATCCCTAACTATTAAATAGAAACAAACCAGCGCTACAGTACGGTGGTACTATTTATGTGCCATGTGGGCCACAGCCATAACATCAGTGTATCTCTTAAATGTATGTTTTGAATACAGTAAACTGCAAAGGACCTACCTATGGTTTCTACTATTTCCAAACACCTGCATGTGGTTTGAAAATTGGCTGGAAGCATACTGAAGTTTGTTGCAAAACTTTTTTTTGTGCCAGGTTCTAACATGGAAAATTTGTTGGATTTGGAAATACCGGGTAAAGAAATTACCATATGCATGGGAGGATGCTTGCTACTTGACTCGGACTTCCCTTAAAATACCTGCTGATACATGGAAAAATATTGGTAACTACTACTTGCGTTTAATAATGTCTGGAATTGTAGGTGTGCTTGTTGTAACCAATCTACTATTGGTTTAGTACTGTTTTGTGCAACTCTTTTCTTTCCAATCATGAATATTTAATACTGAGGGTGAGGTTTTGGGGGTTTTATTGGTAGATAGCCAGATAGGATTTGGTATTGCATTTATTTTGGACTGGTGCACATCTAGAGTGTTAATTGCTTATCAGCAATGAAAAACCTTCTTTGTATCAAAAACTATTCTAAATTTCCTTTTGCACATGTATCGCAAAAGTATTGGAGGAGCATCCATGCAAAGATTGTGGCATCTGTGGTTGAACTAGGGAGTTGCTGGTTGAACCTTAATCGTCGGGAATGGGGGAACTTTTAATGTTAAATTTCCATCCTGCTTACTCACGTGCCTTGTTAACATTGTTAAACACTTGAATTCTTTTGGTATTCCAGAGTGAACATAGTTGTTTTTTAATCTTGTTTCAGATGAATCTAGAAAGGAGAGTCTTGTGATGAAACGGCTTTGGGTAAAGAGTAACATGGAGACGTACATTGCGGAAATGAGAAAGGAATCAAAGCGTAGAAGATAGCTGTAAGCTCAATAATGACCAAGAACTAATAGAAGCGGTTGTTTTGACAACATGGGATGTAGGACCACATACTGCCATACTGGAGTCGAAAGGTATACATGCATACACTGATACATACATTATCCAAGACTGAGTTTGTCAATCACCAAGCTGGGAAAATCGTGCAAGTGCTGTTGAGATTTCAGTGCGTCATGGCAAGGTGATCTTCTGAAGTGGCATGGTGCAGAGAAAAGATGCAATTTTCCCTTTTCATTTTTGGAATCGATACAGGACATCAGTTGGTGTGCAGTAGAAACAATTGGAATTTTCTCTGACCGTTTCGAATTCATATCCTCGTATTGGTTTCGGACAGGGAACAGTCATGCATTTCTATCTATACATTGACACCAAACCAAATTAGGATCCAATTTATTCATAATCATGCATGATGGGAACTGAGGCGCAAGCCAACTGTGTTAAAAATCTTCGCACATCAATCAAGTAATACAGCAATCGAGCCCACTACTTCTGAGGACATATTGCGCTATCGTTTAACGCTGGGAGCAATCTAGTTAACTAAACGCTAAGGACAACTCATAGAGTAGAACGTGCATCTATATAGGCAATTCATTTTGCTTATAAATATTTTGCTTCTTTGCAGCTGAGTACAACATATGAGACTGCTAGCTAGGCTTCTATAACTTCATTCATATTATCTCATGTCCTAGGTGGCAATGCATTAATATCATACCCAACGTGTCAATGCGTTCCTGTAGATAGTGGACATAAATTACTGTACATGCTTCTATTATTGTTAGATAACATATGCGATTAATAATATTTATGTTCTTCGATAGGCCGATAGGTTAGTATATATACATGTACGATGTACATAGGGCAAAACAAGAAAGCCATAATAGCCTCATATACATATTATCTAACATCTTTCAAACTCATGCTGGATCAACAATACCTTTGTGAAGAAGTCGGCCAACTGAAGTTCAGAAATCACATATAGAAGAGCCATAACTACTTGTGATCACATGTAGAGAGATTAACACCAATATGCTTTAGTAGATCATATGAAATATGATAGCTTATGTACTGTAAAATGAAGAAAAGAGTTGATGTAGAAACAAAACACCAAATCCTCAAGTAACCAATGCGGTCAAAAATATCTTTTTCCATCAAATAGCCATAGCTAGCCATCGCTGCTTAAGTCTTTCAAGCAATGAGAGAACCAGTAAGAAAAACACAACCCATCCTAGGTAGCCTTAGAATAAGCATGATGCTACGAAGGCTCTAGGGCTTGAGCATAAAAAGAAATAGTGATGAGAGATAGTTCCATAAAGATAGCATAGGCTTACCTTAAAAATGAATATATCACTAAACCCGAAGAAGATGACTGTAGTGAATATATCAACAATATATAGGATATTAGAACAAGTGAGACCAAGGTAGACAAGACTACCAACGAGATGATGATACAAATAGGACCCTCAAGAATATACTCTCAACTGTGATCGAACATCAAGCTTTATCAAAGTCTCAACTGTGATGATCAGTAAGAAGTGAGAGAAGCCTGATAAACAAAATCCTAATATACTCTCTTGGGTCAGAAAGAAACCCTCTAGTGTGGAGGTAAACTCAAACCCAAAGAAATGAATATGACTCAAATTAGGCATGAAAAACTCATAAAGATGAGCCTTGACAGAATCATTGTACTATGAATCATGATAAGTAATGATCATGTCATCAAGATATAATAGAAGAATAGTTCAACCACTACGCGAGGTGTGAATAAAAACATAGGATCATGATCACTGACAGAAAAACCACTAGCAATGACCACGGAAAAAATGCTAGAACTCACCATATATAGCATGACAAAGACAAAGAAACATACTTTTTGAAACAAAAATACCCTCATGGAGGCTACATGAAGACCCTTCATACAACTCGCCAATAAGAAAGGCATTACGAACTTCAAGTTGATAGGTTATATTGTACAAACCTTAAATGGAGGACACAACAAAATGTGTGAATAATAGTATGTGAGTCACAAGAGCATAAGTCTCATCATAGTCATGACCATAGTTCTCCCGAAAACAACGAGCACAAAACGAGCTTTGTGTCGCTCAAGAGAACTATTAGAGCAAGCATTAACCTTATGGACTCACTCGCACGTTATTGGGCAACAACGCAACACAGTGGCCTAATCCTCTGATAGGATGTTGATTGGTGGAGACCTAATGTTGACAATCCAACTGTTGTCGTATAGGGTTAGGGGTTCCCCAACTTTTGGGCGGCTCGGAGCAGTGTGCTAAATAAATTAGGCAATGTGTATACGAAGGCCCATGGCCCATCATGTAAAGAAAAAATATACAAGAATGCCCTTCGGATATTTAGGATTTGGGGGTAAGGAGGAAAAATTCGCCTTGCCTTACCCTATATAAATAGCCACCATGGCTTTTGTAGAGGGGATTCCCCAATCATTCATAAAGGATGTGTTAGGATATGCTCAATGAAAATTATGAGTCGTGTATGATGCGGTGATGAGGACATCATTGACGAAGTCCCCGACCACCGGGCTAAAGACGAGAGGACGTCGAACTCGCTGTCGAGTCCGGTTCAGACTTCCAGGACCAGTACACCTTCAAACGGACTCTCAGATCACATACGACGTCCAAATGAGGCCAATAAGAACTCTACGGAAAGCTTACGAGATAAGCTTTCCAACGGATCCAACCACGTCTCCAAATTCCATTAGAGTCAACGGGAATCGTGAAAACAAGTTGACGGATATAAACTTTCCGAAGTTGCGTCGCCATATTTTTGGGCCCAAAGCCCGTGTACCCCTAGAGTTAGGGTTGAGCACGTGTGAGCACCTGTTTGGGCGCCCCTCCTCTGGCCGCCGCCCTATATAAGTCCCACGCCGTGCTTCGTCTTAGTTGGGTTTTGTTTAGTTGATTTCGTCACTGTCGTGTGAGATTTCGCCTTGTTCATCTTGTGTCGGCTAGACCAACAGGACCAAGTTTCTGAACCCCATTATCCTAAATATATATTCGCAATTGAGATTGCTTATCTTGTGTTCTTGCTCGTTCTTCGGTTACTTGCAGGAACCGTCCTTTGTGGATAGGTCGATCGTGCCTCTGGTTCGGTTGATAACACTCGTCGTGGTGGTTTAGCGATCGCCGGGATTTCCAGTTCCTTGCAGAGTTGGAAGCCAGATCGTTTAGGTCTCTTAGACACCTATCGAATTATTCTTGTCGTCTCTCACTAGAAGATCGGGATCCCGCGTCCGCACCCATCATGCGGGCTTAGGGATATAGCAGGATACATATGATGTGGACCCGGACCTAATTGGGCCTCTAGCGTGGAGGGTCCAATGGTGGGCGCTATATAAAGGGAGGTGGTGGAGAGGTCAGGATAAACCTATCCGTGAGTTCTCCTTGTCCACCAAACCATAGCCGTTGTCTCATCAGTGCATCGGTGCTACCACACCATGCATGGATGGATTCCAATACCTGTATGTGTGGATAACATAGAGGCGCTACAATTGTGGCACTAATCGATGCGAACCTGACAAGGAGATGAAACCTGCTCGCGGACAGATTTTGTAGGCGATCTTGTTTCTCGATTCCTATTGATCTAAGAGGAATATCGGGACGATATTGGATGCGTTGGAAAGATAATTTTGTTAGCTTTCAAATGAGCGGTAGAGCGTTGAAACAGAGTCTGGATGTGGCCGAGACGTTCGTTTGAAGACAGATTGCGCAGAAAGGTCGTGAATCCAGACGAGCTCGTCGACGACTTCCATGGCATGTAGTTTGGCCACGGCACACCTCGTGGATGTTGATCAGTGAGGAGGAGGCGATGGGATCGCTATGAATGACTACTTTCGTAGAACTATATTCAGATCAGTGCACTGGCTTAATCAACCCGTCTTCCGCTGCACTGCACGTAATAAGATAATCTCGATATATGGTCAATTACTTGTGGGGTGTTCCTTGGTTTCTGCGGCAGAATTGTAATTCATTGCTAGCATAGCAATCCCACGTTGCCCTTCTGGGTGAGGCCTACCTTCTCTCCCAAGAAGTTCTCTCTCTCTAAAAACTCTTCTCAGCCTCTCCCATGGAGACCCGAAGAGGATGCTCCCTCTACTGTCCATGGACAAGGCCACAACACTTGACGCCGTCCGTTCGTGATCGAACAAATTGGCCATGAATCCTAATCCAAATCGAGAGGTCCGAGCCAAATCCACCCACAATTCCGAAGCTTCCTTGTAGAATAATCCCCAAAATCCGGAGCTTCGGGCAAAAAAAAAAATCCCCAACTCAAGAGCACGCCATGTCAAAAATCCCCAAATCCACCCTTCCCCGTGCACCACCCCGGCGGCGCCGCCGGGCCCTTGATCCAGGGGAAGCTACAAACCCCAGCGTCGATCCACTCCTCGACGACTTTGGCATCACCCCCCAGGTTTCGGCATGACCTCTGTCGCCATTAGTTCCTTCCCCGACATGTCCCGACGTGGCGGCCCCTCCCCGCCGCCTCTAAGAGCAGCCATCCAGCGCCTCGGCAACATCCCCGCCACCGTCGCTCAGCTCACGCCGAAGATGTGGTGTGCCGCCTCTCGATGTCTTAGCCATGATGCCCCCAAGCGCCGCATCCCCAAGCATGCCCCCGCCGTTGGCCAAAGACCCGCGGCTACGCCCTCGTAGAGATGCAAAAGGGCTGGCCTAGGGACACCCTAGTACATTTGAAATGAACCAAAAACTCAATTTTTATCTCATCTTTCCAATTTCTGTACAAACAAATAAACTAGAGAGCATCAAAGGGTATCCTTGGTTGGCCCTTTTGCATCCGTGCGCCCTCAGCGTCACCTATGCCACCTGTTCGACCACGAGAGGCAGCGCTATGTCGATCATCTTGACATGGCCGGCGCTGCACATCGGCTGCGTGATGACCAACATTGACCACTTCGGCGTCCGCACAGGCTCGGGAGAATTGCGCTCGGCACGAAAGTATGAGACTGCAGGATGAGAAGACTTGGTTGACAAACATTAACCTGTGGTGGTATTTATAACTGAGGGAGAGAGAAAAGGGGAATGAATGCTGATTCAGCCAAGAGCGGCATTTCGCTTTGAATGCTTTAAGCAGGCAGCTTGTCGTCTCTCTATGTGATTGTTGGATCACGTCACTTTCAGCGGCAGTGCCCACCGACGAAGAGAGAGTGGGATGCGTCGCTTTCGGGGATTGTTTCCACCGACGGAGAAAGAAATGGGGTGGAATTGAAAGCCGCTCTAGCCGAGGGCGCCATTGGCACTACATTTCATGGTGCATTATGGTTTGAATGGTTTATGTCAGAGACATGGCAATAATGCAATGTGCCTGCGGGGTCACGTCACTTTCAGCGGTAGTGCCCACCGACGGAGAGAGAGAAAGGTGGTGGGATTGAAAGCCGCTGTAGCCGAGGGTGCCATTGCCACTACTTTTGATGGGCGCGGATGCGGGTTCCCGATCTTCAAGTGAGAGACAACGATGATAATTTGGTAAACGATCCGGCTTCCAACCCCACAAGGAACTGAAAATCCCGGCAATCGCTAAACCACCACAACGAGTGTTAACGACCGAACCAGAGGCACGATCGACCTATCCACGAAGGACGGTTCCTGCAAGCAAACGAAGAACGAGCAAGAATACAAGATAAGCAATCACAATTGCCAATATAGATTAAGATCAACTGTTGGTCTAACCGGCACAAGAAGAAATCAACTAAAGAAAACCCAATTAAAACGAAGCACGGCGGGGAACTTATATAGGGCGGCGGCCAGAGGAGGGACGCCCAAACAGGTGCCCGCGCATGCTCAACCCTAACTCTAGGGGGAGACGGGCTTTGGGCCCAAAAATACGACGATGCAGCGCCGGGAAATTTATGTCCGTCAACTTGTTTTCACGATTCTTGTTAACTCGGATTGAATTTGGAGGCGTGGATGGATCCATTAGAAAGCTTATCTCGTAATATTTCCGTAGAGTCCTTATTGGCCTTATTTCGGCATCGTATGTGATATGGGCGTCCGTTTGAAGGTGTACGGGTCCTAGATGTCCGAACCGGACTCGGCAACGACTTCGACGTCCTCTCGACTTGGGCCCGGTGGTTGGGAACTTCTTGAATCTTGAATCTTGGGAACTTCCTGTACCGTACTATGTGATTTACCATTCGAACTATTGTGCTTGAAATTTGAATAACTATCGTTTTGATTGTTTGAACTCACGCACGGAAATGACGATAGGAAATTGTAGTCATGGTACCGTCTAGCAAAGTGTTAAGAGAGATACATAAAGCCTCACAGCACAACCTTAGACAAACTAATGACGGCCCCTTTTGATGGGCCCGGGTTACCTACGATCCGATCGGCTAAAACGCTCAGGTGGGTGCGTCTCACGGCGCAGGCGTCCACCATCCACATGCATTCCAGGCAGGTCATCCTCCGGAGTGCCCTCATTTCCCTGGGAGGACCCACCATGGTAACCAGCAGTAGCAAGCAACGGTTGGAAGCTCACCTACCCGTGGAGGTTGTCGCCGTCGAGGTTGGCCAAGGTGTGCGTCCCCTGTGCCGCTAACCCTGTCAAACATAATGACATGTTAAATAACGTAATAGGTGTATGTAGTGTGCCTATATGGAGAGTATAATAAATGCATATACTTGCTGGGTATTGAAAGGCTCATGGGTGCTAAAGGTCGGAGAGTCAGGCCGAAGGCTTCCAGAAATTGAAGGTCGGAGAAAGGGTGCCGAAAGGCTCTCGATCGTCAAGGCCTACGGCCCATCGCTAAGTACCACCTGTCATAGCGCTTAACCAAGTTAAGTTTTGTCAACACAACACCCAAATGCAAAGAAGACAAGCTTTAGGACCTTCAACCCAGCATGGTCATTTGCTGCATGGTCTTGAATATTGTAATACATGTTGTGATTTCTTGTCTTCAAGACCTCCAGCAGGCGAGGTAGGTTGTCGTACGAAGCTTTATAGCTACCATAATGAGATTGCAAGGCCTTCTGCTTAGCCCTTCATGCTTTCCCATAGTCTACCTTAAATTTAAACCTCGTTCCACAAGCATTAATAATAATTTGGACCTTTACATTGTGCTTCTGAATAATCTCTTGCTTCAACATAACAGCAATCCAGGTTGAACTCATGTTACGATGTTCCTCCAGCATGTCACTCAATGTTCATGTGTGTGGGTTCACGATTGAAATCTGCCACTTCAATACAAATTTAGACTTACTTGCATGCACCCTAAACTCGCAATCATTCTGCATGCATCGAACCGTGTACCTGCTCTTGTTAGATTTGTCTACCTTGAATTATCGTTGCATTTTCATAGACCAAATCTTCACAGCATTTTGCACAACCTCCTTTCAACCATATAATTGTCCTTCACATACCTCACTCGTCCCAATGGCAGCTGACGACCCATGACCATTGTCGGTACACAAGGTACCGGGGTGCCCTCTCCACCTCCTGCAGAGGGGGGTAGAAGACTGAGTCATCCAGGAGGACCGGCAGGACTGGGTCTGGTTCCGAGTGGACTGGCGAGCACGTGGGCCCTATCGCTCGGAACTGGAACCCGAGGCATAGCGCTCTCAGCAGGCGGGGCGACTAGGCCCCTGCGCTGGGAGATCGTCGAGGACACGCGGCGCCGTGTGAGCATTGCACCGACCAGGACACGCGGCGCCGAGCGAGCACCGCGCCAACCAGGCCGCGTGGTTGATCGGCGGCAAAGGGCGATCAGCCCCGCGCCAGATCGGCGACCACGTGGGCAATTGGCCGGCGGGTGGGACTCGGCCCCACTGCACCGACGGGAGCGGGACTCGAGGCAAGGCGGGGACGCAAGCAGAAGAAAGTACCACGATCGCACGACATTTAATGTATGCATGCCAGTACAGCGAATGTGTAATGTGGCAGGTGTATCCCTTTTTCTATCTCCCAGGCGATTTGGGCTCACGCACATGATATAAGGGGACCAACCCACCGTGGGGGGCGGACTTCTCTCCTCCCATCTCATTCATTCTCAACACACACATAGAGTTAGAGCTCGAGCTAGAGTAGGGCCATTACCCACCTCAGGGGCCCAACCTGGGTATATCGCCTATGTTCATATTGTTTTTGCGGATGGAGGGGCTGATCGAGGTACGACAGCGCACACCCCACCATAGAACCTCTAAATCTGTCTGTCCAGCGACAAAATCGCCGACAACCATCGTTTACAAGAAGCTCGTTTGCATTACTTCTATCCCATTCTTCTGGAATAGCCTTGTCTTCCTTATCACTTGAACCGTCGTCTGTTTGCAACTGTTCCTCCTGCACTGCTTATGCATCATCATTATTCATATCATTCATAATTGCCTCATTAATCTTTCCCATGTCAGCTACATATTGTTCGTCTCTAGCTCGTTCCTCCACACCATGTTCTTCTCCACCTACTCCTTCGGACACAACATCTTTAGCTGCAATACCTCCTGATTCGTTCCACAACGTGTCAGCGTAGCCTCCCTGTATTGCCGTCCCACTGCCTTTTCCAGCTTTGGCATCATTTTGTGCTATAGGGATAGTCGGCCTCAGGGTAGCTTGCACCAACAAAACAGCCCAACAATTTCTCCTCCGACAGCCCTGTATAAACCTCGATAGGCCATTCTGCGTGTTCAGAATAGCCAGCTTATAAAATGGGGATCCAACAGCCCTGTATAAACCCCGGCTTCAACGAGATCTACCCATGATCCATTGCTCGTTCCAGCGATCAATGCTAGCAACTAATGAGCGACTTGGGTCGACCATCACAACACAATCATCATAACTAAGAAAATATTATAGCGATGTAAAAGTAATTGTACCACAACCACTTATTACAATAGTTTGCTTAAATCTATATAGTAATAATATTCAGAGTAGCGGAAATCCAAATGATATGCAAGAGAATAAATATGACGATGCTCTCTAATCCGACCCTTTAGCGATAGCTAATCTTCAGCAAAATTAGGCAAAGAATCCTCCTGATCCTGCAGACAGATTGGAACCGAGTCTTCTCCTAAACAAATATATCCGTGGTTTGTATAGTGAGTACACGGCTAGCCAGTAAGAATCCTTATATATGAAGGTATAACAACAACAGGATGGTTAATTTGCATAAACTCCTATTCTAGTCAATATTAATTAAAGTGTTGTGAAAACATTTGTTGAACAATTAATAAAGATGAATAGATTCCCAAGATAACAAACAAACTCGGCTTCGAAAGCCGCTCTGCAAAACTGCACAAGCCTCGAATACTCAAAACCAAAACCAGCCCATCAGGTTATTAGATAACACATGAGACTATCATGTACGACCTTCCTCCCCTCCCATAACCGTGGGAACGGCTATCATGATAGTTTTCAACCTCTGCAGAGTGTAGCATACTTTATCCATAAGCCGAGTGATACTTTTGCGTCTTAGCTCTTCCTTAGGAGCCTAGACCAAGTAACAATACAAGGCGATTCATTAGTTCTTTCTGTTAACACTGATACCCCCTCTAAGGTTTCGACACTACGGGTCCCCCTCTTGAGCCCACGGACCGCAGCCCGATCTTTTCAAGGTAAAGTGTGTTAACAGTTTTCCCTAACTACTAAGCCAGGACTAGCACATGTTGGCCGACATGCTAGGGCTAGCACTTATGGTTGCTCTTGTATGGTTTGGACGGATAAACAAATGACAAAGGTCCTTAGACCAAGGTGACTACCTCCACAACAATTCTCAATCCACAAAACCACCCGACTTGCCACCTTTAGCCAACACACGCCACGTAGGTTTTAGTTGATTAGGTTATTAAGCAACTCAGCACCTTCAATCATACCAAGTTACAAGATTAATAAATAATTGATGAATAACCTAACAACTAATAACCCACGAGCGCTAGCAACTATGCACAAGGATAGGCTAGGAAAATAACTAAGGCAGCAATAAACAGGTTAAATTCATAGGGTTAATGACGCAGTGTGAATAAATAGGTTCTACCCTTCTCATCATTTCATGCATGAGAAAAAGGTAATAAAACAATTAAATGGGTGGGTTTTGCAAATTAGGAGAGCAAGATGCAACTATCTTGCCTTGGTAATACTCAGCGTCTTGCGGGCCTCCTTCTGGAACCTCCGAGAACAACGCTGAGCAACGGAAGCACGGATGGTCTACACGAATAATGCAAATGCAAAAAACAGCAACATATCCCAATTAAATATATAAAATTCTAGGCTAATTATGGAAAATAATGGCTCTGGAATCATCTAATTTGGAGCTCGGATGCTTCCTAAACAATTCTGGGAAGTTTTAGAAAAATCAGAAAAGGCAGAAATAAATAAACCGATGAAAATCGGTGAACCAGGCCGAACCGACCGAACCGAACCCAATCGGCACGGTCCATGGCGCGAAGCGCAGCGCGGGCGAGACAGTGGCGGTTCGGTTGGTCTTGTGCGCGCGGGCGGCCGACACGGCAACGACGCGTGGCTCTGTGGCGGGCGGGAGACGACGGCTGGCGACACGCTGGCAGACGACATGGCGACGCTGCGTGGCGGCATCTGGCGTCGGGAACAAGGCGGCGACACGCGGCGGGCTCTGGTTGGCGGCGGCGACAATAATCGCCGTCGGCGATGTGTGGCGGCGGCGGTGGTGACACGTGGTACAGCACGGCGGCGGCGACGGGACTCGACGCGTGGCGACGGCGGATCGGGCGGCGGCGTCGGCCACGGCGTGACGCGTGGCGGAGCAAAGACGACTTGAGCGCGCCGAGGTGGCGGTGGGCTGGGCCTAGTGGCGCGCTGCCACTGGTCGGCGAGGAAAGCGGGACGGGGTGCGGCTAACGAGGCAGTAGCGGTGAGGGCGGCACGGCGGTGACGGCGGCGGCGCACAACAACTCCGTCGAGCGATTCTAGACCCGTTTCTCCACCGATTTCGACAATCCGGGTACCCATCTGGACTGTCTCGATGAGATCTACACAATGGTGGCTTCTACAACTTGGTTTGCGGCAAGCACAGGGAGATCTACCCCAAAACTCACCTCGGGCTAGGGTTTTGCGACGGCTAGGGTTACTTTGGGGTTTCTCTTGAGTTGTGGTGCTGAGAGGAGGGTCTTGGGGTGCTTTGGGTCATGGCATTTAGGATTTATGGGAATTTTTCTAGAATTTTTTAAAAAGGTATTCTAGGGTTTTGGCTTAAACCTAGTTTAAATTAATTTAAATCAGGGTTTCATATATAACAATTCTCTTTTAATTTATTTTTGGGTTTTCGAAAATACAAGTGATATACCGTATACGACAAAATAGAGGATGTCACATAAAGCCAATATCGAAACTATTTGATTCTCCGATGTTCACCCAAGTAACTGATAAATCCACATCATCACGCGTTATATTGTTCGCATCTCGATAAATTGTCTACACCTAAGCAAATTGACTAAGGTCTAACCCATTCGGACCTTTCATAATACTACCAGGACCATAATGAATGACAAAACGTCAATGTATTCATTCTCTGAAATCAACGGAATAAAGAAGTACTTAATTATGGATACCTACAAAGATAACTACAATGCAATTATCTCTTATATTACCTGCTAAAAAAAAGTACTCAATTATTGATACCTACTCCCTCTGTCCTACAAAGAACGCATTTCTGGTTTTTCTCAAGCAGATTAGTGTGAAAGGCAAATGACTAATCTGCCCCTAATTAATTACATGCACAAGCGTGCTGCTGCTTTGGTTCCCAAAATAATTAAATACGCATGCGTCTCCTTTGGTGGGGAACGGATATAGAGAGAGATGGGAGTTGGGGAGTTAATGGGTTGTGTATTCTTTGATGGGCCCCACGTCTAAACATGCACTCTTTGTGAGACAATTTTTGAACACTAAAAATGCACTTTTTGTAGGACAGAGGGAGTACAGAATTTCCCCTACAAACGGCGGCGTCAAAGATAACTACAATACTAAATTATCACCTATATTATCAGTAATATAATTAATGATTGACTATCCTACCATGGTTCCAAATATATAATGAGGAATATAAACAGTACAAATATATATAAAAATATTGTTTTACTGTACTTACTAACAACACTTTGTTGCTAAAACTGGCTCCCTTATCCTACCTCAACTCACTTCCTCTCTTAGCTCTCTACTGTGGACAGGGGCTGCGGCCGCGGGCGGTGAGAATGAGGGGTCCTTGGGCGGCGGGGCTTTTATGTGAACTATTGAAATCCATCTATGGACTTAAGAAAGCGTCTAGACAATGGTATCTTAAGTTTCACGAGATAATCATAAAGTTTGGATTTAAGGAAAATGAGGTGGACAATTGCATATACATTAAGATTAAAGGTGGAAAATTTATCATCTTAGTGCTCTATGTGGATGATATTCTATTAGCAAGCAGTGATAAGAATATGCTGCATAAGACTAAAGAATTTTTGTCCTCTAAATTTGATATGAAAGATCTTGGTGAAGCCTCTTATGTTTTGGGCATTGAGATACACCGAGATAGGTCTAAAGGAGTACTAGGATTGTCTCAAAAATCATACATTAACAGAGTACTTGAAAGGTATAATATGAGTAAGTGCTTTGCTACGCCTGCTCCAATAGTTAAGGGCGATAACTTTGGATTATTTCAAAGCCCAAGGAATCAATTAGAATCAAATCAAATGAAAATGATTCCTTATGCTTCTGCTGTTGGAAGCCTAATGTACGCCAGAGTCAGACGCGTCCGCACTTGGCATTCAATTATCGAGGATGCTTGGCAGATTTCAGTCCAATCCAGGATTAGACCACCGGAAGGCTGTTAAGAAAGTCTTGCGTTATTTGCAGGGCACTAACCATTACATGCTCACATATAAAAGATCTGATACTCTTGAAGTTTTGGGTTATTCAAATGCTGATTTTGCGGGGTGTGTGGACACTAAGAAATCCACATCAGGTTATGTTTTCACCCTCGCAGAAGGAGCAATTTCGTGGAAAAGCTCCAAACAATCTCTGACTGCATCGTCGACGAATGCAAGCAGAATTTGTGGCATGTTATGAAGCAACTGGGTAGGCCGTATGGCTTAAAAATTTTATCCCGGGACTAAAAGTGGTGGACAACATTGCTAGACCACTCACTTTATGTTGTGATAACAAAGCCGCAGTTTTCTATTCAAGTAACAACAAATCGTGTGGTGCTGCCAAACACATTGATATTAAATATCATGTGGTGAAAGATAGGATCCATGATCAAACTATTAAAATTGAGCATATTAATACTAAGTCAATGCTCGCGGATCCGCTTACCAAAGGCTTACCTCCCAACTTATTTAAAGATCATGTTGCCGGCATGGGTTTAAGGGAAAGCTTTTTTGAATAATGATCCTGGACATAGGGGCATAATAATCAGTTAACACCGTTAAGACTAAGCTAGTGTCCTATCGAATTGGTATGGTGGACTATGGGTACAGGAGTTTCAATGGCATTTTCTTTAGCTATTGTAACACATTGCTCTAGACTGCTATCTACTAAGAATGAATACATTATAATAGCCTTTCGATCAAGTGGGAGAATGTTGGCTGATCTTTAGGCTGTTAAGGAGAAAATCCCACCTAACCTTCCATAGCACTCATCCCCTAATCACGACTATTTCCTTACTGCTCCACGTGGGAATTAAAATCGAATTAATGCATTTAATTGCTTTGATTACGCGTCATGATCGGAGGCATTTTCCATCCCGTTGGACTTGCCCCCGAGTCTCACCAGCGCAATATAAATAGGACAGCTGGCTGTGTGAGGGGCGACGATCTCTCACACAGACCTCGCCCCCTGAAAATCCCCCGATCATCACCGCGCTGGGAGAGGCCCGAAGGGCTGTCCCTGGCCAGTGTAGGTGGTGTCCCGAAGGACGTCGCTACCCTCTCGTTCGTCCCCTACCGATCGACTACACGGCGCAAATGGCTTCAATGAACTCTAGTCAGTTCACTATTCCGCATTAGAACGTGATCATGTTTAGGCTAAGGCTCAGTATAAATTTCTCTAAGATCACGAACAGTAAGATCTAACAGTCTGAGAACCATAACATAGTGTGCTAATATATATATGATTCAATATTGCAAAACTGGTAAAGACACATAACATGTTTGAGGTTGAATCCCCTTTCTACTGAGTGAAAACAACTTAACCAAGTCATTTTAGAGCTATAACATGTTACTGCCGTGTTTCAATACCTTTTTGGACAATTGTGCCAAGACGCAAGGCTACGCTTTAGCAATTGACTTGTAGCATCATAAAATTAAAAATGGCAGCAACACTTTACATGAACATCGAACCTACTTGTTCTATACATTTTGGCAAGTTCCTGACATGGCAAAACTATTATGAATCGGTTTTTATGACAAGGCGTGGATCGTACTTCTTACATATTCCGTGAAATTTAGGAGTCCAAGTATCCAGGAGCTTAGCTCCAAGCTTTTACCAACTATATGATACACTTAGCATTGCTCTAATGTTGCATAAGATATTGCAAAATACATGTATATGCTTGCTATAGTTCACATTTTTGCTCCATTTAGCAAGATTAAGACAACCATTTTTATAACCTCGATGGTTTGAAATTACTCTCTTTAGTGCCAAAACCATTGCACAAAGTCTCCAACGCAGGTGCTTGAACATGACTATACGAGTGTCTCAGATTTCACCTTCTTGAAGTACCAAAGGATATTAAAATTGCCCTTCCCAAAATACCGAAGGTTGTTATTTGTCCTTTGTAGGCTTCAAAGAATCATGGATTTTACCTGCACCAAGCATCAATGGTTATTAAATTGATCTCTGAAGGACCATGGGCTTCACCTTTGACGAGTATTGAAGATCATTACATCCTCTTCGCGATCTCCCAAGAATTATGGATTTTACCTTCTGCAAGTATCAAAGACTATTTATTATATTGCCCCTCCCGGGTATATGGAGTGATATACTTAGCTGTTTAAAATCATATGCCTAATTAAATATGCATGATATTCGTGCAAATCACCTGGTCATATGCATCCGTGATTATATCTAGTTACTTGTTATCATATACACTGTGGGAAAGTTAATTGCTAATTATGAATTAATGTTTGTCATATGACAACTCTTCTTGCCTTGTTACTTTGATATGCATTATATATGTGTATTTTATCAATATAGAAGGAACATTGATATATTAGAGTGAGCTTCATTCTAACCGACTAAAACAGCTTACAAATTCAAATTATTGCTATGATGCTGCATTGATTGTGAACTGAGACCATGGTTTCTATACTTCGCCATTTGGCAAGATAGGGGCAAGCACATTTAAAACCTCAATGTCTCCTATGCCAATTAGTGCTCATGGCCTAAAATGTTGATCTTTGTGATGTTCATCACAACTTTATAATGAAAAGAAATTGGAATCTTGAAATTCAAACCATTGCATAAAGTTGTTGATACAGATATCTTCTGGAGCATGAATGAAACTCCCTTCACAAAATTCGAAGGCTTTCAATTTGAGTTGTGATGTACATTGTGACGGGGAACGAGAATTTGAGTTGCTCCGACCCCCGAAAAGCTGGGCCAATACCCCAACCCAATGTTAGTTGTGTCTACCCGCCCCTTGGGGACTTGACATAGACATACAAGGGGCTCCTGTTGTAGTATAGGTTAGGGGTACCTCACCTTTTGGGCTGCTGGGAGTAGTGTGCTAAAAGAAATTAGGCAATGTATATAGAAAGGCCCATGAACCATCATGTAAAGAACAAATGTACAAGAATGCCCATCGGATATTTAGGGTTTAGGGGAAAGGATCCAACGCCAGTTGTGTCTGCTCGCCCCTCGGGGACTCGGCACAGACATACAAGGGGCTCCTGTTATAGTATAGGGTTTGGGGTACCCCACCTTTTGGGCTGCTCGGAGCAGTGGCTAAAATAAATTACACAATGTGTATAAGAAGTCCCATGTCCCATCATGTAAAGAACAAATGTACAAGAATGCCCTTCAAATACTTATGGTTTGGGGGCAAGGAGGGAAAATTCCCCTTGCCATACCCTATATAAACAGACACCATGGCTCTTGTAACGGGGGGTTCCCCAACCATTCATGAAGGATGAGGCCTATCTTCTCCCCCAAGAAACGCTCTCTCTCTAAGCATTCATCTCAACCTCTCCCATGGAGACCCAAAGGGGATGCTCCCTCTACTGTCTGTTGACAAGGCCACGGCACCGACTTTAGACTGGAATTGATTTAAACCTACAATCGTTACACTGCAACTCATTTGATTATTGACCACACAAACATAGTTGACTTCACCTGAAGGCTTGTTCCTGCTGTGAATCAAGAACACAAATAAGACTAGCGAGTCGTGGTTCAAAAAATAGAATTTTGAAGAATCTGTGATGGCAAAATATAAGCAAAGTTCGCAACTTGTTTCAATTATTGTGATTGATAGATGGAATTGCATGTGGGACTAGACCCATTAGAAAGACCTCGGTAACGGCTTCGCCGTAGTGTACTTGAACGCTACAAATGTGAAGGAGAACGCGGTGCTACACTAGCCGAAAACAAAATTTTTCTACTGCGAACAGCTAGGAACTAAGCGAGTCAGGAATCACAGATTGTTACCCTTGGAGTGCGTTATCAGCAGAAGTAGTCGATCCTCTTGATCAGCACCGGTGCAGGAGAGACGACGCCTCTACGGTACCCACACGTCCAGGGGTGGAACGCCGCACATTGGTGTGCTAACACCCGCGCGTGGGGCAGCTAGGGTTTAGGGGAGATATCATCATAAACAATCATATTGACTTGTGAAATAGTATGGCCCATGGAGTCCCGATCTCCATCGCCACACTTCTTGTCCACCGAGTCATCATGCAAGAAGTCTCCATGATAATACACCAGGCTACTACACATAATAGCTAGTGACAAAATTACATGTGAGTATCAAGCATCACAAATCAGCACGCAGGCTGTTATACAAAAATATGGCAGCCCAAACTGCAATAAACCATAGCACGCAGCCTATGAAAATTACATCAATGCATCACATACACACAAGGGAGCCATACCATTCACATCATTCCCTGTAAAAACAAGTTAGGCGCAGAATCGTATTCTACCCTGCGATGTGAACAAGTTTTTCTTTAACGGCCGCTATTGCGACTATCATGGTGGTCCCGCGCCATCGGAATGCCTCAATTTCCATGAGATCCTAGAGAAGGTGTTCGGCATGGGCTACAACCCAAATGGTGATACCAGTCGGTAGGGGTAATGCACGGCACGAGACAGAACGAGCACGAACTGATCTTTTTGATCGTGTAAATCCATCAACTCATATCTCAAACGCACGAGGTCACCTCATGTAGGTAGTGCGCACGCGGCCTCAATCTGTTGGATAATATCATCGACAACATGTGACAAAAGTCCAGATGGTGATTCCAGCCGGTATGGACCATTGACGACATGATCTAGATAAAGCCCGAACTAATCTTTTTGGCCTAGTGGCATTACCAACTCGTACATCAAGAACCCTATACCGTTTGATCATATGAACCCATGACAATTCAACAGCATATCAACATACGCACATCGACCAAATCCAATATTACACAAGAAAGGCTCTGATACCACTGAAGGAGTACACTATGCTACACTCGCCGAAAACAAAAATTTTCTATCGCGAACACCCAGGAACCAAGCGAGTTAGGAATCACAGATCGTTACCCGTGGAGCGTGTTAGTAGTGGTAGTAGTTATCCTCTATATCAGCGCTAGCGCTGGAGCGACGACGCCTCTACAGTATGCACACTTCTAGGGGTGGAATGCTGCACGTTGGTGTGCTAGCACCCGCACGCGCGGTGGCTAGGGTTTTGGGGAGAGGGCGAGGCAGTTAGGGTTTTTTGGTGGGAATACACACCCACCCCGCGCCACACCTCTCCCTTTTGTAGAGTGCTCTAATAAATTTTTCCATGAGAAAAGCCCAATAGGACTCGTGCTAATGGATCTTTTACAATAGAAACCCATTAGGACGCAGTGGATCCAAATTCGCATAAAACCCATTAGTGGATCCTATCCATCAGACATGTTCCAACCCGTTAAGTGTGTGACCAATTAGGCTCATACACAAGTCGACCACAGTCCTGGAGAACTCTTTTCCTAGACCACAAGTTAATAGCGGTACCTATCAGCACATATTGACCCCCAAATGTACACAATGATTGAATCGGCTAAACCTTGATACACTCACATATGATCCTTTTCTCATACAATATCAGTCAAGCTCAAGGCAAGATGCGTGCCACCCTTGTGATTAACTCTTTAATGTAATTGATATAATTGTGATTAACTCTTTAATCGCATTGGCATGACCATGCACTTTTCTCTATCCATCCACACCGAGGGTTCGGAGATATCTCTGTTGTTATCGAGGAGGAGCAAATTCCATATTGATCTCTTACATTGCATGTCATGTTTCATGGCATACCAGTAATTTAACTTTATAACTTCCCTGTTGCGGCGAAGCATTTGATGGGACTTTTAAGATAACTATCTTAGCAGTGTCTCGGAGCGGATCTATCCAACCCTATGTTATCTAACATATGACTACATTATTGATTTGATATCTCCATATCTATGATATGTGAAATATTACCATCAATCGATACATGTGCTGATCAAATCACTATTGTTTTATATAATGATACGTGACTAGGGATTATTTAGAATAATATCATATTGACAATGTGTTTCACAATTAAGTTGTACCAATGAACAAAGCAGTGACATTTATTTAAGGAACTCATAAGTACATGAACATAGACATGATACAATCATATCACATGGTTACCTTTAGGGCATATCACGAACAAAACGGACTCCGTATGCATGTAGGGCTTACCTTCTTCTTCTCAAATAAATGTCTTGAACACATTTTGGTTGTGTCGGTGAGGATCAATATGGCACCTTGGTTTATAATGTTGACCACATCTGGAAGATCATGTGAGGACATTTACTAGCTTGTGCTATATGAATTCCATGTAATCCAAACTTGCCATAGAAAATGATATGTGAATATATCTCTGTCGAGATTTTGAACTTTATATACCGTCATGGAGCATAACTGAACTGTTATCCATTCGTCAAATCAGTGAACAAGGATGTACAAGTTGCTTCATGACAGATTTTGGAGCAAAAAGGAAGCTAGATATGGTCTACTGCTCAATTTACAGCACTGCAGATTTTATAATTACTCAGAAGTCTATGTCTAGCTAGTAACATGTTTCTAAATCACATAACACATCATTCCAGATTTTACAACTGCTCACTTCACATGTGTAAAACCACTCAAGGCCTAGTAGCATTAATTTTTCCTATGGACTTTATGTTGTCTACCATAAATACACATGCTAATCGAAGTCCAGGAACTCCGTCCTCTTCTTCAGGAATCGTGTTGCACCTTCTAAATGTTTTAGCTACCCATTTGGCTTTCTCAGCCATGCCTCCTAGCCACTATAATCCGGTGGTGTCATGTTGGCGGAATATATCTTGGGAGGCGAAGGGTTGAAGCTCATTGACGGAGGAAAGTGAATGCGATCTTGCAAGCAGCGGCTGGAGTGTCGACGATGCTTGGGGAGGGACGGTGACGACCTAGAACTCGTATATGGAGGCGGCTGGGGAGCCTACTTCAAGGCGCGCGATGGCGGGGAAGGAACGACGACAAGCTGGAATGTGTCGATGGTGGCAGCGATAACCGGCGTCGTCGAAGGAGCCGCTCATGGAAAACCCCACCAGTGGATCGATCAGTTGGGGGAGGCAAAGAGTCAGGAACTAGTGACGAGAGGTAGGAATGTGGGACTGATCGAGGGAGGAGACGGTGTTTCATGCAAAAATTGTTTTAATTAGCAAGTTTAGTGGAGGATATGGATCAGATGGTTGATGGTCGCTATATGTAGGTGTGCATGGGAAGCTCATGTGTACGCCTGATGCACCGTAGGTCCCTGAATTCAGGGGACCACCTGGGTGGCTTCTGCGCTAGCCTAGGATCTGTCTTGCTAGCGCAAAACCATTGAACAACAGCTGAATTAACTCATACAAAATGATAAAGGCATTTATTTATTTATCAGAGTACATAAATGGCTCAATTTACATAAGTCGTCAGGCAATATGATACAATACCAAAAATGTACTCTTATCAGAATTTGACAAAATGCGGAAACAGAAGTGTCGAGTCTCGAGGCTATGCGCAAAACCACCAGGCAAGCGACTGGAGTCCCGCCTAACACCCGTCCTGCACGTCAACTCCTAGTTCTCCTTGTATCCAGAAGAATAATCCAAATCCTCACTTGTCATGTCTCCATCTCCTAAAAAGAATAAATGTGGGCGAGGATAAGTACACCAACCGTGCTCGCGAGCCAACTCCCCGCTCAATGCAATTAATGATAATAGGTTTTTTTTGGAGGGGCTAGGTTATTTTATTTGCAATAATGCCAATTTTGTAATACCATAATAATAGAAAACCTAGGACTTAGCCATTGTACAAAACAAAGACGTATTGTGCTATGTACACGATTCAAATCATCATCAGGGGGTATTTCAACAACAGTGCAGCACCTCGTGCTCCCAAACACGACGGATCCATGCCATCCTGGTGTCATGGTCCCCGAACAAACATGCAGACCGGTATCTCGTACCGTCTCCAACAGGCAAGACCATACCCTCGCAAGGCGTATGTCCTCCTATGTGGCGGCAGACTCACCCTCTCAGCGAGGCGTGATCCCCTTGAGCTCAACTAAGGCCAGAATCCTTGGATCCTCAGTATCATTATCATGAATATGAGTGTTGATCGACCCGCCAGACTCAAAGAAAGGGCACCCAAGTGCATGGATAATATCCGGGGCTTATCTGGGTTGCATGGTAAGCTCGAGATAGTGCACAGAGCATCACCATAAGAATGGTAATGATGGGACTAACCCATATGAGGAACCAGCTCCGTTTACGTTAATGGTCAGAAACCAATCATTGCAGAGCGTTGATAGAAAATCTATGCTGACAGAGCGTTGATAGCAAGACTATACCGATGCAAGAGGACTGATCCGTCATCCCATGCCGCAACGTTGACCAGCCGGGATGGAACCCATTGGACTCTAGACTTATCCAGGTCTAATTAAGCATAACCAAAGACTTACTAGTCCGGAAGTGTTATAATCTATTCTAAGGTAACCAAATGACAGGGTAAGAAATATATCAAGGGTGGGATTGTGTTTAGCAACACTAGTAATAAAGTGGGTTATATCTAGACCAACTCTAATAGCATTTTGTTTCACATAATTTATACAAAGAATACATAAGCATGCAATTTCATAATTTAAATCAATATAACTTAAATAAAAACTAGGATAAAAGAATGATTTAGAGAATTTGCCTCGCCTAGCCCTTGAGCGTTGAATACCAGGCCTTCAGGTTGTCCTTCCTGTTCGTCCGGATCTAACGTGAAGATACAAATAGCACAAAAATCTCAGAAGAATGCTGGCAGCATGATGCAATAATCGTCACGTTTTAAGTAAAACTATCATAAACCACTAAGTCTTACAATTATTTTTATATGAAATGACATGAATGTATGGGTATGCATGATAGAATGAATCTACCCCTACAGTCTACAGAGACCCATAATATGAAAATAGTTAGTTAAAACACACCACAATAATAAATGCATTCAAAACAAGCATTCAACTATTTCTATGCAATCAAAAGATTAGAATAATAAGCAATACAATGATGTGATGAAACTAGCATTTTCTTTATAAATATCAATCTTACCTATACTAAGGTTAATTAAATAGGGCAAACAATTCTAGAAAATCTTTCACTCAAGTTACAAAGCATGATTTTGTAAAGTTAAATAAATCTAAATAACAGGGCTAGAGCATTTCACAGCAATACTAGTATAACAATAATCCTAGTTTAAGCATTTGACCATTAATTGATTTCTAACTAAAGATACAAGCTAAAAGAGGCAAACTCACATGCTTACTTGATAACAATAATTTAATAAAATACAAAGGGCTTCCTTAAGAGCCAAGCCATCCAATTGTGAAGGAAGTGCTGCCCTTGGACTAAACCGATTCGAGTGGATGGCTTAGATCTCTTCATTTTGTGCTTCTTGACCACCTGGGAGAAAATGGAGCGGTTGGGAAAATGAAAGTCCAATGGCCGATCGATCGGTCGGCAAACCGCTTCTTAGTCCTGTTCACCGTTTGTCATTCATTTTATTCCTGTGGACAAATACTCACAAAAACTTGTGGAAATTTATTAGTTTGAATAAAATGGAAGCATAAACATTGATTTTTCCCCAAATTACCGGAGTTCCGGCGTATGTTGGCGTATAATTTTGGAGTTTAGTGGACGCCAACACCTATGATTGTCCAGCCCCCTTAAGTGTATGACTGTGTATGTTCATGTGTA